>OZ005650.1:231386687-231731687 GCA_963930645.1 Salticus scenicus
ACCAGCAAATCCATATTATAAGAAATAAATCAAATATAAGATACTATTTACATGAATCATTTATTAAATAGCCTTTTTCGACATTATAAATACAAATTCCAAGCTTCTCTTTGAATATTTTGAAAATCTGTCTATTACTGCTTCAACATCAACATCAATATCTCTATGAATATTTAAAAGGGCGAGTCCTATGAGGCGTTCTTCTCCCATGGATGCTCGAAGCCAATTTTTTAACCGCCGTAAAGTTGAAAAGCTTCGTTCACTTGAAGCGACGCTTACTGGTAAAGCGGCAAGGATACGAAGCAAAATGTTAATTGATGGGTACGTATCTTTGTCACATTTTTCTATTGTATTAAGAAGACAATGAGAAGTATCTGTTCCATGTGTTTCTTCGGATTTTCTTTGCCACTTCGCAATCCATAATTCATATTCTGAAACGACTGATGGAACTGGAACATTATTAAGAAGTCCTTCATAATTTTCTGCAACTTCCCGTACAATTTTGATGTCATCATCTGTATAAGATTTTCAAGGCAAAAACACGTTTAAATTAAAAAGACTCATTACATCTGACGGAAATCGGTCTTTCATGTCAGAGATTATATTTTCTAGAAGTGGGATGTAAACCACCCTTCTAAAATATTCTTCAGGAGTTTCTCCAGGTATATTTGCTCGCTGCGTTTGCCGTGACGTTATTCTAGGCATCTTTATCTCTGTATCTAATTTTGCAGCTAGTTCAAAAATCTCTGAGAAAATTCGATTGAAAACAGTCGTCGCATTGAGTCTCCTGTTGTTTAAGACATTTAATGTATCCGTAAGATTTTGTGTGGTTTTTTGTAAATCAATCGACGGCGATTGGAGGAATCTTCTTAGAGAAACAGTGACACCTAAAATAAATGATAGACGATTAGATAAAAAGTGGATATTCTATACAGATTAAATAAATTACATCAAAAAATACGAAAATTCTTTAATTACCTAGAACATCACAGAGGCACATTGCAGCAACAATGAAGTCAGAGCTACGTAGAGCTTGATATAAACAGGCAGACTCTGATGCAGAGCTACTGTCCCATTCAGCAATCTTCTGTAAGGCATTGCAAATTTCAATAAGAGAATCTCCTTGAAATTGAAGATGTCCATCATGTCGCTCTGCCCAACGAGTTTCACTTTATCCCTGGAGAGAATCTGTCAATTCCTCCTTGAAAACTACCTGCCTTTTTGCTGATGCATTAGCGAAGGAAATAACTTTTTTCATTGTTGCAGTCGCATTCATGCATGATGTAACTTTCGAAGACTTAGCTAACGAATTATTCAATGCATGGTTGCTACAAGGACATCTTTTTGCATATACAGCTGTCTTCATTAACTCTTTTGCAGCTCCTTTGGCGTCTGATGCTAGCTTTGAGCAGCTATCTACACCTATTCCAACACAATACTTCATATCCATATCGAATTTTTTCATAAGATCAGCAACAATATGGGCTATTGCTGCTCCAGTTAATCGGCACTCTTTATTACTTTTATCTTCTTCGCGCATATTGGCATATCCATCGCAAAATGTTTCAAAATCTTCTCTTATAGAACCATTAAAAATGTATCTTAAACATAGACTTAATTGTGATGTATGTGATAAATCGGTGGTTTCATCAAAAATGAGTGAAAAAACGTTTAGCTTCTTTCACTCTCTCTAAGATAGATTTTTGTATTTTGTCTTTACAGGCATTAATTAATTGATTTTGGGTAGTATTACTAATGTATGTTGCGTTTGATTTAGCAGTATCCATATGATTTTTTAATATTATATCACCTGCTTCGATTCTGAATCTTAACAGAGCTCTAAAATTGCCGTCATTTGTAGCCACTATGCTTTCGTTCTCATCCTCAGTATTTTCTTTTTCGTTTGTTTCTGTGCAAAGAGGGCCATAGTCCCTATGACCACGCAGAGCAAAGTTTTGACGGCCACAAAGAATGATTGTGCTGATGATAGGTCGCAGACGTTGACGATTTTCCTCTATTTGGATTTGTCTACGCTTCGATACCAGATTTATGACTTCAAGAGCCGGTTTATGGTACGTTTTCAAAAAGTTTTTCCCCGACTCTACAGCAGCTTTGTGATACTGGTTGTTTTCATGAATTGTGAGTGCTCCATTTTTGCCTAAGAGATCATCAAAGGCCTTCAGTGGTTCTTTAACCAAACGTTTTAAACAATGAGTGTTTTTTTTATAACCTCGGCTGAAGAGAACACAACTTACAGTATAACCCTTGGTCTTTATGAGAGAACACAAGCCAGTGAAACTTCTCCAAGTGTGACCTTTGGTTGGGCATATTTCTTCATCTGTTTTCCTCTTTTAGTAACTATGCAATGTGGGAATATGTAGTCTGCTGGAGGAATCCAATGATGTTCTAATAGATTTGCTTTGGTAAGATCATCTATTTCAGTATTATCTGTGTAATGTCCTATATCGGACCCAAAATCCGAAGCAGTCTTGGAAACAGATTCAGTGTTGGTACTTGACTTTTCCTCCATGAGCATCACTTGATTTTCAGACGAGGATACTACAGAATCTGGTGATGCCCTAATGTGTTCTTTTTCATCATTTTGAGCAATTCTTTGTTTCTTTTGAAAAAAACTATCTATCATTCGATTTTCTCCCCCCCCCCCCCCCCCGTTTGACAGGACTAGAATTTGTTGACTGGCATGCCTAAGGAAAACAAATCCACTCATAAAGGAGACAATAGAGTTTTGCAAAAAATGAAACTTTAAACAAAATGTAACAAATATCCAAAATAATGCATGCGCATGTGCTTCTTACAATAACTTATTAATTACTAGATGAGAGTATATCAAATAGGGTTTTAAAAAAAGTTAAGAATAAGAATTGCCCTTTATTATATTTTGGAACAGCGCTCATTCAGACTTTTGAGCTCTAATGTTAAAATTTTTTAAAAATTAAAAATCGTGTCTCCGGCAGACGATAGTTTTTTTAACACAACTAAAAATTTTCCTGAAAGTAAGACAGTTTGGGGGGGGGGGGGGGGTCATGACCCCCGTGACCCCCCCCTTGAAACCGCGCCTGGTCACTTGGTATATATTCAATCACAAAAAATGTTATTGGTAATGTATGACTTAAAAAAAATAATTTCAGTAATTCTAGCAATAAAAATAAAATGACTTATTCAAAATAAACAATCTCTACAGTACCATTTATTCTTAAGAACAATAATCAAGTATTCCTTTCATTTTCCACTTTTATTTATTTCCTTATGCATATATTCTTCAAATTTGCAGCTTATAGAATCATTGTAGATA
Organism: Salticus scenicus; assembly: GCA_963930645.1. Taxonomy (NCBI): domain Eukaryota; kingdom Metazoa; phylum Arthropoda; class Arachnida; order Araneae; family Salticidae; genus Salticus; species Salticus scenicus. Next base: position 231,390,001 of record OZ005650.1, read on the forward strand.
ATATAAATAAATATTTAATTCAATAAACCTTAAATAAGCCAATATTTTCCTCTTTTGCAATATTTTGGTAATCTAAATAAATGTATCTGGGTGATTGCCAATCTAAAGGGTAGAAAACGAAGAATAATTTGAAAAAATAAAAATTTTACCAAAAAAATTTGAAAAAATTCCTTAATTCCTTTTTGACAACTATGAATCTAAATTACTTGATGAGCTATCTCGTTAGCTATTTTTTGGTTGGTAATTAATTAATTTCAAAATTAATGTGTCAACGGAGTGGACATCACTGACCACGGAGTGGACACTTATAAATATCCAAACCTGAAAGTTATTTTGCAGCTGTATCTTTTCATCCTTATTGTTTTACTTGTATTTTAGAAAATAATCAACAAATATTTTTACTTTAATTCTTTTGAAAAATGAAAATAACAGGAAAATAATTGTTGGTTCCGCATATTCTTTCTTTCTTTTCTTTTTTTTTTTTTTTTATTTTTATGTGATTGATCTAATATGTTGAAGACACTTGTATTTCCTTGCTATTTTTCCTGTTAAAACTTCGAAGATTTCTTTAAGTTTCTTCTTTGATTTTGCGCCTTTAAAACTTTCTTTTATTGGCTTTTTTATTACCTCGCCAAAAATAATACATTTCTCAATTTCTTTTGAATTTGCTTCTGTGATAATTTTTTTCACTTTTCTCTTGGGTTTTTCAGAATCAGTAGTATTATTTTTTGACTTCACATCCTTAGATCTTTGCACATGCTTTTTGTGTTTTTCAAGCTTCCTAACCAATTTTTTGTTTTCTTCACAAAGCCTTTCACTGTTCTTTTTTGACCTTTTACTTCCACTTTCTAGTCTGCTAAATGATGATACAGATGGTTTTGTTTTCAGAGATGGATTAATTTGAGGTAGTGTGATGTTTATGGCTGCTGAACGAGGTGTCTCAGGAGGTGTATCATCTCTGAGATGTTCTTCAAAGATTATTCTGTTTCTTCAATCTCTCCCTTTGATTCCTGTTTTGGTTCTTCCATTTTTTCCTAACACTTCATTTCATTTGTTCAAACATTTTAACTACAGTATTCTTCCTTCTGTGATATATTTATCTTTCTTTAGCTTTTCCTTCTTCATGTCTTGCGGGATCATTTCTTATGCTCTTATTATACACAAAGATGTTTCACGCGACTTTTATTTCATCCAATTTTTGCTCCAATTTTCGAAAGCTGTAAACCGAAAGAAGGTTACAATGGTTGAATCAAAAATTGTTCGAAAAACTGGTTTACACGGTGTACAGTACATGTCAAGGCACACCTATTTATCTCTGTTTTAATGGGGACGACATGGGAGAGCGAAGAGGAAAACGGTGAATGAATTCCCGCCGGCGCTGTCATTTCTCGGTACATAAAGAGCTTTCTTCTCCTGGTTTATCACAGTCTGACTTGCCAGAAAAAATTGATCGTATTCCCAATTCCTATTACACTGGGCATTGACGTGATTTGAGCCAAATTTACAATTATCTCAAAAGTTGTGTGAAAACGTGTTGTGTGTAATAGGAGCATTAGTCTGTCTCCTGCTCTCTGCATACTTTTTCTTTTTTGTTCTTTACGTTTTTCTGTAGTTTGGCTGGGAAGTTTCCTTTTCTTGTTATTTTTCTTATCTTTTTGATTTTCAACTCCACGTAATTTTCTTTTTGACTGAGTTTGAGCGAAGGTTTGTGCACATTTGTTTTTCCTGCATTGGGTTACATGCGAATTTCCATTTTTCTTGAACAGCTTAATAAATTTCTGCAAAGAAAATAAATATATATTGTAAGTATTGTTTATATATATATATATATATAAAAGTTATTCAATTAATAAAAATACAAAACAATTTTAGTTTTGCTGTAAAACAAAAATATTTTTATTTATTTTTTCTTCTGAAACTAAATTTAATTATATTTTTGCAATTATTTTTCTAAAGTGTTATGTCACCTTTTCAACATTTTACCTTTAAAATAAAAAAATAAAAAAAAAAATAAAAATAAAGGACATATAGTATACATCATCCTTTTGCTACTCTGTAAACAGCACTCATAAAACTGTTCTTAAAATTATATTAATGCGAATTCTGTTGTTACATTTAAACCATGAAGAGAAATGCTTAAGAGTTCAGTAAAAAATAGCAAATACTGTTTTAAAGACGTTGAAATGACATTTCTAGAAAATCACGAATAAAAATATAAAAGTTGGGGGGAAAATATATTTCCATTGCACCTTAAGCAATCAGTAGGCTAACAACAAAAAAAAATAATAATAATAAAGGGATAAAATTTATTTATCAAATTTATTTAGATTATTTTTCAAATGTATCTATTTTTAAGATTAATTTTGAAAGTATCCACTCCGTGGAAAGAAGTGTCCACTTCGTGATCAAATGATGTCCACGGAGTGGAAGTCCACGGAGTGGACAGAATGTCTGATTTTGAATTTTACGGAACAAAGAAACAACGTCAGGAACAATTTAACTTTAGTGTTGAATTAAGTCTTATAATCATTAATTGTAATAATAATTAGATAATAAATAATCCTTATAATTATTTGTATACTTCTGACCACGGAGTGGACTGATGAGATAGCCAAACAGAGGTATCACAGATGAAATCTATTTTAACAGAACGAAATAAAGCATTGAGTTCAGCACATGTAGGTAAAAACAAAGATGGCTTCCCCCTCTTTCTTCTCAGTTGCACACTGGTGACAGACAGTGCCATCTACTGAACTTTATGGGAAATTAAATAGTTGTCCACGGAGTGGACGCATTTTATTAGGGACATTTGTTATAAATTAATTAAAAAAACAAGATTCATTTTATAACTCTAAAATTTAATAAATATATTTTTAAGGATAATTATGTCCTGCTTAAATCGAAATGTAATTAAAAAACATTAATATTAAGCTTGAAAATAATGCTATATTCTGCAGACTTCCGTTGGGGACAGTCCACGGAGTGGACATTCCAGGTTTTATCGATCGAGTTCTAAGAAAAATAAATAACATTAAAAACTTTTATAATAATATTCATCTAGAGAAAATCGTAAGAAATAGCCTAGTTGTAAATTTTTTTCTGATTGAAAATATTTTCTATTTTTGAGGGCTAAGGGACATGGTTTCTACCCCTTATGTTGGCAATGACCCATCTAATAGCTTAGCTTGAATGAATATTTTGCTTTGTGATCTCAATCTTTTTCCATCTGATCACAATTTGACACAACCGGCACCAAATGTGGTGTAAATATTTCATTTTCAATTTTTGTTTTCATATTTTAATTTATTTTATAAATATTTTTAATTTTAATTATCAAAAGAATTTCGTTATTGAGGAATCAAAAACCTCATGGCGTACATGATCGTACATTGCATTTTGACCGCTAACCCTTTTGTTCTTTGGGTCAGAATGTCAAATATTTTTATTTACTTAAGAGAAAAGAGGAATAAATTTACTTATTGGCTAGAATGCTGTAAAAAGAAAAATGCATACAAAAATAATGTTTGTAATAAAACTAAACTGCTGCATCAAAATTAATTTCTTTATTTTTCAAAACCACACTAGTAATTCCAATTTAAGTAGGATATAAAAATTAATGGTTTTTAAAATTTGAATATGTATTCATATAAACTAATACATATATATTTATTATTAATAAGTAGGCACTCTCTCTCCAAATGATAAAATGGTCATTATTTTAAAACAGAAGAAAAACAAAGCTTTCTCATCCCATGTTCTTCTCTTGAGAGCTGCTCAAACCCAACTCAATTTTAAAACTGCTGGGATAACAGAAGGTGGGGTCAGAACCATCACCCTATTGGTTCTCAGCATGGTGTGATATGACATCACCACTAGGAAAGAAGAACCAATTTTTCTCCTGTGTGTGTATTGCAATAAAGCAAACACAACAGGGTGAGTTGAGCCAGCTGAGAGACACAATGCATTTAAGTGCAGAAAAACGATCTTATTTAAAATTTAAAAAGAAGTGATGTTTTTAACATCACAGCTATAATCGACAAAATTTGTGCAATTTCTGATGTTGATACTACAAATGTTAAATACATATTATATTTGGCTAAAAATTAGTGAAATCCCTACTTTTTTTGGTGTAATTTGCTAAAATGTGCATAATTTTTACATCTGATTACCAAAATAAATGCAATTTTCTGGTCTGAATATTTTGAAAAAACTTTTGTCAAAGGTCTGTTTTATATTCGCTGATTTCTTTTTAAGTAACTTAGTTTTAGTGCAACTTTGAGAAAATAATAATTATAAAATGCCGTTTTTACGTGGAAAAATGCGAAAACTATTACACTTCACTACAAAATAGTAAATATGCAGAATACTTGAAATCTTGCTTATAAGAATTGGGTGCCGATTTCAGTAATTTCTATGGTTCTTTATTTTATTATATTATTTTCATAATGGGCATAGATACCAAATATGCAGGCTTCAAGCAACACACCTCGAACAAAAACCATTTAAGAAAACGTGGTTAACGATCTTTTTTCCACCGGCCATGCGAAAAAACAGACCGATGCAGGCACATCCGAAAATGACTTCTTATGAAATTTTCAGATAGTGTTTGTGCAAAGGTATGCGAAGTCCAATATCGTATCAGAAAAAAACTTATAAATCTATGTTCATTAGTGAAAATGGCAAAATATCTTTAAAAAGTAATGATATAGCAGATGGGAAAGTACAGGGCACATTTTCACTTAAAAAAAGTGAAGAGCACATTTTCTCTTGGAAAAAAAAAAAAAAAAAAAATGGCAGGGTGCACCTTTCACTTCAGAAAAGGGCAGGGCGCGGCACCCTTTGAAAAACTCATAACATGAACACTAGTTATCTTGTATCTGCAGATAATTCAAATCTTCTTGAAAAATTGGAATTTCTGGTTTAGGTGAAGAGGCATACTTAAGTCTTAATGAAAAATGATCTAATTTAAAACACAGAAAAGAGAAAAACAAATAATTTATCTCAGATATTTTTACAAATAGTTTAGGATTTATTTTAATTAATATTTTTGGGATTTAAAAATTGTAAAATATATTTATCAAACTTGGGGTTTACTTTTTTAAACATTTTAGAATTTATTTATCATGAAAGATACTTTTATTAAAAAAAATAATTTTTTATGATTAGATTTTAAATTGTTTTGTTAATTTTCTAATTCAAAATTTGGAATATTGATGTTAATAGAAGATAGGGCACATATTTCAAGAATGTTAATGCATAATTTAATACTGCATTAAAACTTTTGTTTTAACAACACATTTTAAACTTTATAAAAATCAAGAATGTAACATACAATGCTTGTAAGTGGACAGTTTGTTTAAGCAGATTAGTTCATTTTCCCCTCAGATATTGACCTTTTGCTTTGTTTAAGTAGTTTTTCCTGTAGTTTTGCTATAGCCACTTCAATTCCCAGATTTAACCTCTCTTGATTTTTTACTTGTAGGACTTAGTGAATTATAAAGTGCAGTAAAACACTATTTGCATGTCTTTTAAGGGATTGACGTAAAAGGATGTAGAAATGAAAAGACGTATAATCAAAATTAAAAAAAAAATTAAACTTTGATTACACTTCATGGCACTGAGGCAAAATTTATGTGAAAATATCAATTAATAAAGTTTTTAAAGATAGTAACTAGTATGTTACATCATAATAGAATTTATATTAAAGATCATAATTAAATTAAAAAAATGATTTATTATAAAAAATGAGAAAAAGTCAACCATTAATGCATGATTTGTGTACTAATTATATCTCATATCTTGAGTATTGTATTACATATCTTGATTACTATATGAAGACATTTTAAGTATTAATTATAAATATTATGTATCTTTATAAGTATTGTACGATTTATGTCAACACAGGTAGTTATTTAATTACATTAAAAAATCTTTAATACTTGTCTGATGTGCTGATTGTCTGTGAGTACTAAGAGCTGCATTGTGAATTGAACTGAGTTCATTAAATGTATTTTGATAAACAAAATAAGTTTGAAGCTTTCCAATGCAGATTATTACCTTCTTCACATTCTATATCACCATCACTTAAATTAGCATCAGGCAATCTGTTTTCAATTAGTTGATCAATTGTGAATAATTCTGAAGTCACAATATCAGTATCACAGCTCAGATATTTACCAAAATTGATATTTAGAACAGGCTTTAGACCTTAATTAGAATGGGAAAATGACTGGTCCAGAAATTTTTCAAAGTTTAGAATAGTGGAAGACATATAACTGATATTGAAGGCGTATAAACAAAAATTTTTTGCATTAAAATGAATAGGAATGAATCAGGACCTCACTAAAATGATGTATAAATGTAAAAGACATATAAACAATGCTTTACTGTATATGCTTCCTCCAACGTTTGACATTAAAGTATAGAAGACATGAATAACACATATAATCCATTCATTTCTACAATCAATGCTATTGAACACATGGATTGGATTTTATTTCTGTTGATTCAGCTGAAAATGGGGCACATAGTGAAATATTGTAGTGAATTTTCAAAATAAATCTGTGCTTTGATTGCTTACCTTCTGTTTATGATGTTCTTCCTTGCTGTTTTAAGATATGTCTATGACCAGTACTTATAACTAACTTTTTTTTAATTGCTTATATCACCAACAACCAATCACTGAGCTATCCTATGAGAAAATTTGTTGCCAAAATTACTTTATTTTTTTAAATTCAGTTTTCACAATAAAAAATTCAATTTTTCAAATTTTAATAGTTATAAAATGCAACACATAAACTAAGTGTACTTTTTGCATTTTATAGCTTCAGAATATTAAACAATATTCAGACGTATTAAATAATATATTTTAGGTAATGGTTAATTCCAATTACTAAGTTCACTATAAAATAACATGATGTTTGGCTATCAGTGATGATAGGTGACTATGCATCATCTTAGAAAGCATTAATATTCCAGCAGAAAGCTCAAAATGCAGCTGCATTCTACACCATTCAATTCAGCATTGATTGTAGAGTATCTTTTCCAAATTTTTATAAATCCATTCTGAATTAAGTGACAGTGTGCAGAAGGCATCAAAATGAGTATTTTATTATTGCATACTCTAGAAAGAAAAAGAACTAGAATAGAATGAATTGTTAAAAGCTGAAAGCAACAGTATTAGAACTGAAATATACATTTTTATTTTTAAAAGTTAGAGGAATTACTACATTATTTTATTAATATATTGCTATTTGTAATTTTTTGTTTTATAGTAGCATATTAGTAATATAATAGTTTTTATAGTAGCCTAAAATTGTTTTCTATTTTCAAAGAAGCTTATCAGGCAAAAATCACGCTTGAAGTTTTTGATGGGACATGTGGTTGTCTAAAACTGTCATAAAGTTTACTCAAGAATCTAAAACCAGAAATGAAGAAAAAAATTAACTAAGGATATAAATTTATTGGGAAAAAAAAAAGGGGATTGGTTTTAATACAGAATTTTAAGTTTTTGACAATTGTTGTCAAAAACTATGTCGCAAGGAGGTTTTCAGACATGATGGTTAAATTGGGATAAGACCGTCAACAATCAAAAACTTGCCAACAAGACTTTTCTTCATAAAAAATATTTTAGTAGACACCAGACTCTTGTATGTCAATTATTTTATTTTAAATTGAAGTTTAAAATATATCCAGGATTAGCTATTCTGCATTTTATACATTCACTGATAAAACTTTTACTTTTTTAAAATTAATAAATAGAGAATACTTCATTATTTTTTAACTCTGTGTATTCTGCAAAAATCTTCATGCAGATAATTTTTCATTATACAATTTCAAAAATATTGTGAATCAATATATATTATCTGCATTTACTTTTTTTTTAAACTTGACTTTTAATTGGATTATTGTTTTTTCAGTATATGATGCTTCTGACAATGCTACAGAAATAGGACAGCTAAAAATTAGTATCAGAGCTTTGAAAATACTTGAGAAACTTAAAGAAATTGTGGAAACCTGAGTGTCACTATCTTAAACAAATTTGAATTCTGTGATATGAGAAGAATTTTATATATATATTTAATGAATTATATTTTTTATCTAGTCATTTTTATTTTAATATTCTTTTATAACAGTTTTGTTTTTTCATTACATGTAAGTTATTACAATCACCAAAAATATTAATGCCAAATGCAATCAGTCAAAAATGTAAATATTATTTTGAATTATCTGGAATTTGTGACTTAAATAAATTTACAAAGTGGTGAATTTTTTAAAGATGAAATTGTAAAAAAATTTGAAAAAAAAAAAAATCCTTTTTTATGTCAAAGTTTTGAATTTTAATAAAATGTTAAAATACTGATTTGTTTTTAGTATAATTACTAGTATTAATTTCACATTAGCTGGCTTTGCACACTCCGCTGGTCACTAAATTTAAATGAATCATTTTTATAATAAAAAGTTTAATTTTTTTTTTTTTTTAATTCCAATATTTTATTAACAAGCCTCAAAAACATGAACAGTTATTATTTGCTACAAAAATGAATTATTTTGTAAATAATTCATTTGTAAAACATAACCCTGGAATGGCAACACTCTTAAAAAGAAAAATACACATTTTTTACATTTTACAAGAGAATTTATACATTAAAAGCAACTTACACGTCAAATTTAAAGTTTCTAGCTGCATAATTGCTATAAAAATTATACATAAATGTGATTTTTGAAAGGATTTTTTTCTCACTCTCTTCTATTGTGTATGGGCTAGAGATGTTAAACTCCCATAATATTTTAGCTTGAGTAATAAGCAGTAACCATGTCAAGTTTGGTGGAAATCAGTTTAATAGTTCAAAAGATGTAAGACATGCCCACATACATACAATAAAATTTATTGATATAAAGACTAGCATTTCTGCCCATTCTTCGCACAGGGAAAATAATTTTAAAAAGCTAATTTAATTGACCTGTTGGCAAAAGTTTGCTTATTCTGAAGACCAAGCTTTGTTGCAATCTATTGGAAACCATTGCAATTTTTTATGTGAGAAGAATAGATAGAAATGCTAGACCTCTTTCCCCTTTCATTCCTTTAGGGTTAAATTTGAAAGATCCTCATATTTTACCTGAATTAGGGCCTAAAATTAACACTTTCAGGTCTGAGCTATTTTGACCACACATTTCTCTGTGGACTGAAGGTTTTTGATACTTTTCATGATGTTTTTTAAAAATACCTGGCAGATATGTATTTCAATATTTTTATTTATTTTTTATTATTATAAACTTCTAACTGTTCTTATTCATAATGAAGGAACTATTTAAATATGCTAAGAATTAATATTTAATGAGAAACTATTGAAAAAAGTATGTTTTACAGTAAATAAAAAAGTTCCACATAAGAAAACATCATTTTTTAAAAAATTTAAGAATCAGATGCCAAGATATCCATCATTTCCACTAAATTATCTGCATTTGATAAATCAAAAATTTTGTTTGCGAGAATGCGACATCGTAAAATGCAGCAAATAAGGACACCGAACACTCAAAGTAATCAAAGAAGTAACTCTCATTCTAGATCGTAACATAATACTTTAGTGCTGCCATCTCTCTTTCTATATATATACGGTAGGTGCTCCAGTGATTGGCATGCTTCAGTAATTGACATCTATCCTGAAATAATTAATAAAATCATATATTTTAACATTTTATGTCAAACACTGGACCATAGGGTGCTAATAACTGGTAAAATGAATAACTAGTAGTGTCAAACACTGGAACATAGGGTGTCAATTACTAATAAAAGGAAAAACTGGCAGTGTCAATTACTGGAACATTGAGTGGGTGTCAAATAAAAATTCATAAAAAAAATAATTGTTATCAAATGTATATATTTTAACATATATGTGATTCTGAATGTCTTTCATGCCGTATGAATTAACTTAAGATTTCTAAAAATATTTTCTGATGACTAGAACATTAAAGACATCAGAGATTATTCTAAAAGTGTCAATCACTGGTGCACTTACCCTATATATATATATTTTTTTTTTTTTAACTAAAAAGTTCATAGATATTTGAAAAGTCGGCGAACGAATTTAGTCGGTACTTTTATAGCTCAGAGAGTTAAAAGTTGACCCCGAGAGAATCTCGGGCTTAGTTCGCTTCACCAAGAGCGGCAACCCGAGTGACACTCTGACTTAAATCTCAAAGTGTTAAATTCTATTTTTTACACACACCCAGATGAAGTGGGAAAATTTGCGAAATGGTGTCAAAATGCATGTTGTGTACACTTAACCAACACCTACATACAAAAACTCGCCTCCTGGAGCAAAATGAAATAAAATTAAGCTTGAAAACTTCTTTTTTGCCGTCCACCCTTAAAACAGGAAGTAGGGTTTCCACAATGAAGGAAGAGGAGAAATTTCACCAAAACCCTTAAGTGTGTGTTAGTTGCACATGACTGACCTCTGTTGGGTCAATTATAAGCCCAACGATATTTCAAACTAGCAGAGTGCTGAACTAGAGGAAGCTATATTAAAACTTGTCTATGGAGAAGAGAAAAACTAATATGTGCATGTGTAAACAACAAGAATGACTAAAGTTTTACATTTTAAACTTAACATTTATTGACTGTATATATCACAATAACAAACATAAACAGCAAACTTAACAAAATAAATAAATATAAATTTAATGTATATATATATATCGAAATTTAAATATTGATTAAATTAATTACTTTAGAATTATCAACTCACGTTTAAATAAACCATGCTCAAGTCGTCAAAAAAAACAAACTATTAAACATATTACATTGGCCATTGAAAAACCACTGATAACACAGCAAACATGAGATCAAAACTTATTTCCGAAAATACATAGCTGTAGTATAATTTAACTATTGATAACACTATTCAAAGAAAAATAAAACATCGCCCGCGATGTAACGGACAGCAACAGCCGGCCTGGCTGACAAAAATAACAGGCAGAAGGAAGCAAAAAAAAGCAACCTCTTCAGCTGTATTTATATCACTCGCGAAATGAACGACGAGCTAACGCCAACTAGCACAACCAATCAGAGAACGGCACATGTCGCGATCGCACAACGTTGACGGAAGAAGCGTCATATGACATCACCGGAAGTACGATGCGCCGCCTGATGGTGAAAAACAAAGTTAGGTCAGTTGCAGACTTAGCTGTTCTATGAGAAGGTTGTAAAAATAAAGGATTAACAAAAACTAAATAAACAAAAGATCGTTTTATATTAATTTAAGTGAGTAGAGGTATTTAATTATTTTTATACTTTCAGTTATAGTAGAAAAAACTAACATTACATAGAGTTTAACTAATTTTACCATGTTTTTATTAACTTCGATTCTTGTGTGTTTGTTTGTGGGTTTGTCAGGGACAAATCTTGCAATCGATTTTTAACTAACTTCCCAACTAGCTAGATACTTGAAATTTTCAGGACAGCTCACAACACGGTGACAATACATTTTTCTAATAATTTTAGTCAACTATTTCAAGTCCCGCTGCCTTTGGCAGCGCTTATATGATTCGACAGAAAATTTATTTAACTAACTTCCCGGATAGCTAGACATTTGAAACTTTCAGAATAGTTCATAACAGGGTGAAAATGCATTTTCTTAAAACCTTTAGCCAACTGTTTCGGGTTCCCGCTGCCTTCGGCAGCGTTATCAGTACACAGCTTGCAATCGATTTTTCACTAACTTTCCGACTAGGTAGACATTTGAAATTTTCAGGACAGCTCACAACACGGTGACAATACGTTTTTCTAATAATTTTAGTCAGCTATTTCAAGTCCCGCTGCCTTCGGCAGCGCTTATATGATTCGACATAAAATTTATTTAATCAACTTCCCGACTAGCTAGACATTTGAAACTTTCAGAATAGTTCAGAACACGGTGAAAATGCATTTTCTTAAAACCTTTAGCCAACTGTTTCGGGTTCCTGCTGCCTTCGGCAGCGTTATCAGTACAAAGCTTGCAATCGATTTTTCACTAACTTTCCGACTAGCTAGACATTTGAAACTTTTAGGACAGCTCACAACACGGTGACAATACATTTTTCTAATAATTTTAGTCAACTATTTCAAGTCCCGCTGCCTTTGGCAGCGCTTATATGATTCGACAGAAAATTTATTTAACTAACTTCCCGGATAGCTAGACATTTGAAACTTTCAGAATAGTTCATAACAGGGTGAAAATGCATTTTCTTAAAACCTTTAGCCAACTGTTTTGGGTTCCCGCTGCCTTCGGCAGCGTTATCAGTACAGAGCTTGCAATCGATTTTTCACTAACTTTCCGACTAGCTAGACATTTGAAATTTTCAGGACAGCTCACAACACGGTGACAATACATTTTTCTAATAATTTTAGTCAACTATTTCAAGTCCCGCTGCCTTTGGCAGCGCTTATATGGTTCGACAGAAAATTTATTTAACTAACTTCCCGGATAGCTAGACATTTGAAACTTTCAGAATAGTTCATAACAGGGTGAAAATGCATTTTCTTAAAACCTTTAGCCAACTGTTTCGGGTTCCCGCTGCCTTCGGCAGCGTTATCAGTACAAAGCTTGCAATCGATTTTTCACTAACTTTCCGACTAGCTAGACATTTGAAATTTTCAGGACAGCTCACAACACGGTGACAATACATTTCTCTAATAATTTTAGTCAGCTATTTCAAGTCCCGCTGCCTTCGGCAGCGCTTATATGATTCGACATAAAATTTATTTAATCAACTTCCCGACTAGCTAGACATTTGAAACTTTCAGAATAGTTCAGAACACGGTGAAAATGCATTTTCTTAAAACCTTTAGCCAACTGTTTCGGGTTCCTGCTGCCTTCGGCAGCGTTATCAGTACAAAGCTTGCAATCGATTTTTCACTAACTTTCCGACTAGCTAGACATTTGAAACTTTTAGGACAGCTCACAACACGGTGACAATACATTTTTCTAATAATTTTAGTCAACTATTTCAGGTCCCGCTGCCTTCGGCAGCGCTTATATAATTCGACAGAAAATTTATTTAACCAACTTCCCGACTAGCTAGACATTTAAAATTTTCAGAATAGTTCAGAACACGGTGAAAATGCATTCTTTTAAATACCTTTAGCCAACTGTTTCGGGTTCCTGCTGCCTTCGGCAGCGTTACCAGTACAAAGCTTGCAATCGATTTTTCACTAACTTTCCGACTAGCTAGATATTTGAAACTTTCAGGATAGCTCAGAACACGGTGGCAATATATTTTTTTAATACTTTTAGTCAACTGTTTCAGGTCCCTACTGCCTTCGGCAGCGTTCATATGATTCAACAGAAAATTCATTTAACTAACTTCCCGAGTAGCTAGACATTTGAAACTTTCGGAACAGTTCAGAATACGGTGAAAGTGCTTTTTAAAAATATTTTTATCCAATTGCTTCGGGACCCTGCTGCCTTCGGCAGCGTTTCCACTACAAAGCTTGCAATCAACTTTTAACTAACTTTCCGGCTAGATAGCCATTTGAAACTTTTATAATAGCTCAAAAATAGACGATAGCAAGGAATTTTTTTAATACTTTTATCCAATTGCTGGGGTTCCGGCTGCCTTCAGTAGCGTTTATATGATTCAACAGAAAATTAAAAAACATGGTTTATAAAATTTTTTTTATCTTATAATTATTTATATTATATTTAGAAAGTTAATTTTAATTTAAGTTGGGAAAAATATTAAATATTGACTTGGCTAAAAAATGCCATGAAATTCTATAAATAGCACTTGTACCTAACAACCTCCACATAAAAAAATTACCTTCCTGAAACAATTTAGAACAGAGTTACACTGGAAAGTGTTTTATGCCTCTCTCCTAGCCCAAGAGGAAAGATATTTTGTAAAATCCTTTTATAGTATGTGTTTGGTACACATAACCAACCAACGCACCAAAAAACAGGGAAGCCACTCAAAAAAAAAAGGAAATTACACATGAAATAAAATGTTCAATATTTTTCATATATTTATATGCAAATTCTGTAATTTAATATACAATAAAATAATGTATGTATGTATTGGTTTATGGCATCGGGTGTTACCTTCCGACAGAATCCACAAGTCTATGCCAGGTCTTCCGGTCATGGGTCCACTCTTCTTCCAGACCCCTATCCCTTTTTTTACGTTATCCATTCAAGTCTTTCTTGGTCTTTCTCATTTTCTTTTCTGATTTGGTATATAGTTAAAAGCGATTTTAGGTAATCTTTAATCATTCATTCTTTTAATATGACCAAACCAGATTAATTGCTTTTTTTGAACCTCATCTAATATGGTTTCCTTTATTTTCATCATTTCTCTGATTCTCTCATTTCTCACTCTCTCCATTCTTGATAAATCCTGCATGATCTTCTCAGGGCATCCATTTCAACAGCAGCCAATTTCTTTTTTTCCAACTCCATAATTCTCCATCTCTCTGCTCCATACAACAATATGCTTTTTACAATGGAGTTGTATATATTATACTTTCTCGTCCTAGATAACTCCTCACTCCACCAAATCGAATGTAATAGTTTTACCGCTTTTCTTCCTTGACAGATTCTATTCCTAATTTCCTGCAAATCTCTTTGATCGCGCTATTAACGTCTATACCAAGGTATCTATAATGATCACAACTTTGAATTTTGATGTTATTATTAAGACTTAGGTCCGTCTCGTCTCCTCCTATACATAGGTATTTGGTCTTATTGACTTTCATGTATAGTCCCCATTTTTCATATTCTTCCTTAATTTTTATTGTCATTTTCTCTAAATTACTTTTATTTTTTCCAATTATGATTTGGTCATCTGTGAATTGTAGAGTAAAGATTGACATTTCGTTTACATGGGGGGTACAATAAAATAATTAGTAATATAAAGTATAATATATTGAAAAATAGTTACTTCACAGTCAAAAAATTATATTTTAAATAATATAAATGAATGGTGCTTTACCACAAATAAAAATTTTCAAAATAAACCACATATATGTATGGTTATCACAATAATTTAAAACAAAATAATTACACAGCTATAAGAAAATATTTACTATAAACTACCTCTTTAAAAGTTCTAGAATCTAAAATAAATTTATCAGGAACACTGACACTTATGTTATGAATGGAGAAAGATTGAGAATTGTAGAGCTTCGTCAGGTTGTTTAATGGCCAATTGCTAGTTTTAAGGGAGTAGGAGGACACTATAACTTTCTATATGAGAAATATTGATCAATCCTACCTTTTTAAATGTTTTAGAATCTGATAAAGCAAGTTTAATATGCATATTGCTATCTATGTTTTGGATGGAGAAGATTGGGAATTGTATGACCTCAAAGGCCTGTTTGATCGCCAATACCTAGTTTGAGGAGGGGGGGAGGGGACAGAAAATATTTTTAAAAAGTGGAAATATGCCATTCAGCGGAAAAGTGGCATCTCTGAAATGGCCTTCCTGAGAGAATTTGGAACAGTTGCCCTTGGAAACGTGTTTTTTGCCCCTTTCCATCCCAAAAGGAAGAAGGGGGACAGGTGCAGCCCAAGGTCACTTCATCAGTGCAGTCAAAAGAAATGTGACACACATTCCTCTTGACTTCATTGATAAAGGGTCTCCAAGCTGGACCAAAACAGCTCTCTGCTTACATTTTCAAACACACCCGAGAAAGAACTTTAAAAATCAATGTTTTAGATACAGAATTCTTACAAGCTTTTAAGTATTGAATAATAATAGTAATAATAAAAAGACTTATTAATAATTTTCACTGTATGTGCAATAAATTAAGCAACAACATTTATGTGTTTAATGTAACACACTTATTTATATATATATATATATATAAAAGAAAACAGAACTACAAATAATTTCATTTATTTACTAAATTTAGTGTGTGAAGATAACCAAAGTTACACTTCCAGTTATTTTTTAAAATTATTCTACCGAAGCAGAATATTAATATAGATACATAATTTTTTCTTGATGATATTTTCTTAAGTATTTACAGCTCGTTCTTTGTCTTCTCTGATACTTTCACTGTGAAAATAATCTTTACTTTCTTGTTTAACACCTCGTATGTATTGAGGAGCAGATTGTCCTTGAACCACGTCTTTAGTAACACGGACAGAAACAATGTCAGAACCAGGAATCTCAAACATGGCTTCAAGCAGAATATTTTCCTAAATATATTAACAAGACATTTAGGTCAAAATTACCATTAACAAAAAAAAAAAAAAAAGGGAAAAACAAAATATTTTTAACACTAGCTTGCTTAAGTCATTTTAACTGCTTTTTAATTTCAATGCATTTATTAGTTTGTATTTATCGCATTGCCTTCTTTGTTTCTGACAAAAAAGTCATTTTGACTGTTTAAGCAATCTAGTGTTAAAGCATTCTTTTCACAAGTGGAAGAATTTAAAGTCATAGAAATGTATTAGTAATAAAAATGAATTCAGATAAAAATTACTTGGAAGTGAACAAGATACTTTTATTTTCAGTACAAAAAAAAAAAAAAAAATCCCTATATATACATATACATAGAGATGCCACTTCTTAGAAAACTTATTAGTAACAAATAGTACATTTTCAGGAACTAACTTTAAAAAAAAAACTACATACCTGAATGCTTACTTTATAAATTACTGTTAATAACAAGTCAAACACTCCAACTACACAAAATAATTTTTACTTTCCGAACACTATAGTGAGGAAAGTATTGTAATCATGTCAAAAATCCGAATTCGAGATTTTGATGTTTCTATACGTTTTGAGGTCCCCTGAGTCCGTTTTCACTATTTTTACGATGATGTATGTATGTGTGTGTGTATGTGTGTATGTCTGTGAGTGAACACGCTAGCGTCTAAACGCTTTGTTCGATTAACCTGAAAGTTGGTACGCATATTGTAAGTCACCATAGTACGAACCCTATAGATTTTGGTGAATCTAGCACTTATAGTTTTTTTTACAGGGACACAAAGAAAAATTCTTTATCATTATGGCCTATGGGAGCAAAATCTTAAAAGTGCGATAGCATCTAAACGCCTTATTCAATTGAGCAAAAAATTTATACACATATTATAGGTCACAAATACTCAATCTGTATAGATTTTGGAGAATCTAGCACTTATAGTTTTTTTTTACAGGGACACAAAGAAAAATTCTTTATCATTATGCCTATGGGGCCAAATTTTTAAAAGTGTGATAGCGTCTAAACGCCTTATTAATCTGAGCAAAAAATTTGTGAACATGTTATAGATCACAGTTGAACTAACTGTATAGATTTTGGTGAATCTAGCACTTACAGTTTTTTTACAGGGACACAAAGAAAAATTCTTTATCATTATGGCCTATGGGACTAAATTTTTAAAAGTACGATAGCATCTAAACGCCTTATTGAATTGAGCTGAAAATTTATATGAGTATTATAAATCACTGTTGCACTAACTATAAGCATTTTGGTGAATCTAGCGTTTATAGGTTTTTACAGGGACACAACGAAAAATTCTTTATCATTATGATCTATGGGCTCAAAGTTCAGTAGCGTTAAATAAAACATCGTGTAATAGATGGAGAAAAATACTCAAACACTCTATTATGGTTTTCTCTCTTTTGTTTGTTTAACAACTCCTCTTTCTTTACTTTATCTACAAAACTGTTAATTACTCAATGTTCGGAAAGTCGAGTGGAGTCACTCCAGATTTTTTTCTTTCCTTTTTAAAAATTTAACTTCATTAAACTAAGTAAGTTACATTTCTTTGGCTGATTTTCTGGCAATATCTAATTCTGATTTTGTAAATTTTCTGGTATATCATATACTTATATCAGACTAAATTTTCAGTTTTTCCATTTAAATAGCATTCAAAGTTTCATTACTTTAATTAGGCCTGAATTCATTCATGCTTTCTCATATTATATTTAAGGTTTTGCAGTAATCAGTAATTAAGATTACTAGCAAGAGATGGGGCTGCATGTGTGTGTTCTCGGACAAATGTCAGTTCTCTGCTAACTGCCATGCAAATAGGTCATGTTCTACAATGAATAAATTCTTAATCATAGCTCTCATTGGCCATACTTGACTGTTAGCCATCATTAAAGCAATCCAAATTACTACATTGACGACAAGAATAGAATTTGATGGCTATTAAGAAATTTTTTGCAAAAAGTGCACAATGTTGACTTTGCCACGCTGTTGAACAACTTTCATATTTGAAGTAGTTTCTGGTGTGCCAGTTTAAGTGAAGCCATTTAAAGAAGTGTTTGATGAAGTAAAATAATTTTTCCCTCTTTTCTTACCTACTATAATCAAATTAAATTAGCATACCCAGCATCCGATGATTGTATGTTTTCTATTTCATATCCAGTTTACATATGAAATAGAAAATAATGGCTCCCTTCCATTTTTTGATACCCTCGTCTCTCGCACTGTAAATGAATTTTCAACTACCGTCTATCGTAAAAATTTTGCAGTCTCCCTTCCTCCTCATGTGCGTTCATGTCACCCACCTAACCAAAAAATGGCTGCTTTCTATACTTTTGTAAACCGTGCCCTTAATATTTGTTCAAATCCTATTTTATTAAAATCTGAAATTAAATACCTGAAAGCCATTGCAATTGACAGAGGTTTATGACCCTTCCATTATAAACAAAGCTATCCAAAAATTACAACTCCCTCGTATTTCGTCTACTAAATCAGTCTCTTCTAATTGTTTTACCCTATTTTCCTAAAACCGGTCAAACCATAGCTAAAATTCTCAAAAAATATTATTTTAAAATAATATTTTCGTCTTCCAATAAACTCACCTTTTCTCAGTTAAAAGATCCCATTGATATGCATAATTCTTGGGGCTTTTATAGTATTTCCTGTCAGTGTGGTTTTATCATATATTGGCCAAACTAAACGCAGTCTTAAATTTCATCTAAAAGAACATATGAATTATGTCCGCAAACAAGAAACCAAGAAATCGGCTATTTCTAAACATTGCTGAGAGGAAAATCATAATTTTAAATTTAATTCAGCTAAGATAATTTGCAGACCTAAATCCATTCATGAACTCGATTTCTTTGAAGCTTTTCATATTTATAAAAATTTTAAAAACCTTGTAAATTGTGATTTCGCTGTTCCTTATTTGTCTGATTGTTGGAAATTTTACATTCAGTCCACATTTTCTTAATTTTTCTACTGTTTGCACAGCTACAGATTCCTAAATTCTTATTGGTCACACTCCCCACCTTTTCCGTAATCCTATTGGTTGAATTAAATTCGGTCCCTCTCCTATATATACGAGCACTTCTCCAGATTCAGAATTCTTTTTGCACTGAAGACGGTCCGCTTAAGGCTACCAAAACAGCTGTATGCATCTCAAATATTTTTCTTTGGCGTTTCTGACGTAGTAGTTTATTCGGGTTTTAATATTCACTTTTTGATTTACTGAGTGAAATTTCATTTCAGACTGCATGAACCTTTTGACTATTCTCAAGGATAAAAATGTTATTTTGATTTGAATTGAATTTCTAATTTATTTGGTTCTTCAGAGCAGAACATTTTAATAAACTAGTTTTTAAGCTGTTTTTGAACATTATTTGTATACTTTTTTGTTTTAACTTGTCTTCTACATCACATTCGATTTGCCATGACTAATCGTTGTATCAACTCCACATAATTAACAAAAGTTATAATTCAAAATTTTTGATCTCTCATAAAAACAGCCACAATTTTTATATTTGTAGTGAAAATGTGGCCTTTATGGATCTTGAAGCATTACTGCATTCATGCTTGATTATTAAAATAGATAAAAACAAAACCTAAAAACTACAGACAAAATCAAACCAAAACAAATCACAGGTGTAAGACACAAGAGACAAGCAATGCTAGTTTACAGTGCATAGCTTTTGCACAACTTCTTCCCTCCATTAAAGATACAATACAGAGGCAAAATTCAAGGTTGAGCAGGTACTGACTGAGCCATTATGATTAGGATGTAATGCAATAAACAGCGAGTGCTGCTCTCTCTCGCTCTCCCACTAGCCAATTAAGTGAAGATTAGGTACTAACACTGAGATTTAAAATTTTTAATTGTTCAGAGAAAAATTGCATATGTTAGATTAGACACTTATTTTTCAGCCTAAAGAAAATCAGTTTCCATAATGTTTCAGAATTCATTAACTATAATAAAGACATATAATAAAGTGTAACAAACAGCAACTCCATTTGTATACATTGAAAAAAAAATTGATTAAAAATATATGTCCAAGATAATGAAAAAGAAAGAAAACTACTGTAAGAATCTTCATCACATTTACATCACTGGATAATCTATATCCAGAGGAAAATTTTATATATAATGAAAGAATGTAATCAAGGATTTTAAGTACATCTTGCTTTGAATATATATAATTGATATATTTTTTCTCTTATTTTTCTTTTCACAGACAATTAGTAATTTATGCAGATTTATCCATATAATTAGAGGATGAGGAATTTATTTATACTGAAAAATGAAGTTTTATCTTATATAAGGTCCTAGAAATTTTCATTTTTTCATAGTTTTAATTCTTTCTAAAAATTTTAGAAAGAATTAAAACAAACTGCATTTTGTTGCTATTAATTACAGTTACTGTTAGTTAGAGCTAATAAATTTTTATTATTGTCATTTATGTTTAAATTCACTATTTTTAATACTAAAATGCTATCAGGGTTGCCAACTTTTCAAAAACAGTTTGAGGAGTATTCAGACAATTTTTGAGGAGCATTTTGGCTACTTTGAGGAGCAAAATACATTAAAAAAAAAAAAAAAAGAAAAGAAAGAAAGAAAGAAAAGAAATAAACCACTAACAAACATAAATTAACAATAATAATATGAAATTAAGAAATATTTATTGATAATCAAATATATTTAGCAAAACAGTGAAGAGAGATAAGAATGGGAAATGCGATTAAGTCTGAATGTAAGCTTAAAACCCAAAAGTAATTTGTTTTTTGCATAATGGCATATTTTCCATACATAAATTAAGACAATATATGAAAGTAGATTATTCAGTTACATTAAAAAAAAAAAAAAAAAAAGCACGAAGGGGAAAAAAAAAAATTAAATTTCCAACAATTTTCATGAATGTCAAAATAATTATATACTATCACATAAAAATCTAAAAACGAAATCTCCGATATTCATATAAATGTGTAAATGATCTCATCTCTGAGTCAACTCCCTCTAATCTGCATAGCTTGGGACCATATGTTTTGTAAACTTTAGAATTTTGCAGATTATTGGTCATAATTTGTTTACTTATTTTTTTTCCCCCAGATACAAATGAAGATATAATAATAAATCATTAATGCTTTAAGTGAATGATAAAATAAATGCATAATTATTTCAAATAAATCTTAAATAAAGCGTTGTCAATCGGCCTTAAAGTTCAGTAGCTTTGAATCCATTATTTTTATCGATAAATAATTAAAATAAACAACTTTTTTAACGACCTATTAAGCATTAAGATAACTGAAACATTGATATAGTTTAAATGAAAATCAAAACACCCCATAATCATAGCATTCGGTTTCTTTCTTCCCCCCTTTCAGCTTGTGGTTTTAATTAAACACACTCTTAGCTAATGTAAACAAATACTTGTTCCCGTTCTGAATCAGCAATATTTTGATTACGCAATGCCTAGCACTAGAATGTTTTCTTTCTTTCTTTACTATTTATTTATGAGTATTGTACGATGAAGCGTGTGGTTCTTCAAAAAAAAAAAAAAAAAAAAAGAAAGAAAAAAGAAAAATAGTTTTTTTTTTTTTTTTTCCGTGTCTGCCACTATTCAGTTTTATGTATTTAATAAAAAGTATTTAGTTAGGTGGTCAAGACTGAATTTGCGGAGCATAAACATTACTTTGCGGAATTGCGGAGTTTTTAAATTTTTTCGGAGAAACTCTGCAGAAATCGGAGCAGTTGGCAACCCTGTGCTATATATATTTTTAAATAATTAATACTTAAACAATCAGAATTGACATAGTGTGAGAACTCGATGTACTTGAAGAACTACATTCTGTCACAAATGTGAGCATTTCAAGATATTCTTTTCCTGCTATTCTCAGTTCTATGCAATAATGTTTATTTATTATCATTATTTGTGTCAATGATTAATTTAAGCATTCAAACTCATTACCATTATAGCTCTTAAACCCCTTGCACCAGTTTTTCGTTCCAGAGCAGAATGAGCAATAGTTTGTAGAGCATCCTCAGTAAATGATAAATCGACCTGTACAATTAAAGAGAGAGAATAAATTAGTATGTTCTTAAAAAAATTCAATAAAATAAAAATTAACTTTTATGAGTGTTAAGTCAATAACCAAGGTTTGACTCCTAGCCTGATCATTATACGCTATTATTAATTCAGATTTTCCATCTAAAATATCTTGTTTACATGTGGTCACAATGTAGATCCTAATCAATTCATTTTGATATGGAATGACCTGGACAGAACAATTGTTATCAATGGAATTTCCTGACATCAATAATGGGAGAGCAATAACTATAATTTACTTAAATTGGATTAATGCATGTGTATATTTTCAATAATCCAGTCCTTGTTATTTTTTTTTAATCCATTAAAATTTGCAATATTTACATTTAGTTGAACAGAATACAATTTTTTCTTTCATGCTGAATGCAATTTTTGTCCTCAAGAAGATAAATTTAAAAATTAATAAATTATGAATACTTTTCATTTCAAGATAAATAAAGATCATAATCAAATTGATTCTCTGGGCAGTAGTCAAGATATAGCCAGAGAAGTTGCTTTTCTTAAATTTTTTAAAAGCCAATATAAAATAAATTAGTGATGAATAAATGAACACTATTCATGATTGAAGTGAAGCAAAAAGAAACTAAAGAAATGAAAAACATTCATCTCTCCTACACTCTTTTATACTTTAGGTGTCACAAAATGAATTTATCAAGGTGACATACAATGAGAATATAATACGTGTGTGTATTTTTCATGTATATTTCATTGAAGATATTTTGGCTACATTTGTTAAAAGATACCTAATATTGGCTACTTTAATGCCTTTTGTATTTTTATTTTAATCTAATTTAACCCTTTCACTACCAATATTTTTTCTGTGAAAAAATAAGTATGAAATAAATTATCTGAATCAGCTTCATTTAATAGACGATATATTTCCTCAACTAACCGTTCTACTTCCCTATTCAAGGTAGTTGCAGGTCTAAAAGAAAAAAAAAAAAAAAAAAAAAAAAAAAGAAAACCTCCAGAAAAAAGTCTCATAGTATATGTTAAAATCGCCTTGGGACATATATGTCCCAGTGGTAGTGAAAGGGTTAACTTAAACAATTTTATTTTCACTTCATTTGTTAGTTCATGTTAATTTTTTAACACTTTCACTATTCACGTGTGTCTTATAGGTAATCTGAAAAATTCCAGAAAAATAAATAAAAATTGTAAACATTTTTTAGATTCTACTTATGATGCTTATTAAATTAATTTATAAATTCAGAAATGTTTAAAATTAATAATTATTAAAATTATTGAGAAGTACTTTGACAAAAAGAAGAAAGCATATTCATTATTAACATTTATCAATACAAAATGAAAATTTCAACATGACAATTTTATCACTCATTGCAGTCATTAAGAGTACATATACATTTAAGAGATATACATACAAGAGATATACATTTAACTCTTAATAACCACAATCTAAATGGCTCACCAGAGGTGTCTATAAAATACCAATTGAAACTAATAATGAACTTTTCTATTATATCAATTGAGCAGACAAAAAGAACTTTAACCATATGAATACAAGAACATAGCTGGAATATTAAAAGAGGAAAAGCTCTACTCTTGTTAATTTCATATATGCTAATTCAGATGCTAATCCTATATGGAACAACGCTAAAATTTTTTCAGCACCACCTAATATTCAAGAATTCTATATGTCAGAAGCCATTTAGTTAAATGTCCAAATGCAATAAATTCTAAAGATGCAGCAATTTTGCCAATATTATGGCACACTACTATAAAATCAGATAATTAATATATTTTATGTTTTTCTAAGTTTTTTATAGCTCTGAAATATGGCTTATAGAACCACTGAAAATTTTACTCCTACAATAGACTCATATGGGAACTTCAGTACAAGTAAACTACTACAGTAGTTACAGCTCCTACATGCAGCAATTTGGTAGCTCTGGAAGATCCATTTTGCAATTGTATGTAAAGTACATATTTTAAGACAACCTCCACCAGACTTTGCAAGTTACCCATTTGTTCTCATGTTCAACATCTCCTCAATTAGCTGAAGATTGTTTAACTGTTAACTGGCAATTACTACAATATATTTAAACTGCTAATATGAAACCTAAAAATGTAATTTCTGAAGATGCTTTGTATATAAAAGCGAAAAGCTTTGAATCTGTATATAATTTAAAAAATGTTTTTAGTTAAATATAATTTTAATTGACATGTTTTTAAAGTGTTTTTATTATAAAGTATCAATGACACATGGTCTCCAACATGATCTCTTTTAGAGATAATTTATGACTTTTATTTGCATTCTGGTCATTTTAAATTTTCAGGTTTTTTTGACCAAACTTACAAGGAGTCTGCACAAACTCAGGCTTGGCCCATACCTGGCGAGACATGGATGAATTTTCAAATGAGCTAGGCAGGGATGGCAAAACAAATTTCTTTTTGGGCCAATATTCACAAAAAAAATCTTTTTATTTCAAAGTCTGTAAAAGGGAACCCCGTCTGATTTTTTCAAAATTAAAAATCAGAATTTTAAAACTATTTCTTGTAAATCATGTATATCATATTATTTTGTACAATTATAATTTTTTCCCATTCTTAAGCTATCTTTTTTATAAATTCATATTATATAATTGTAAAAGCGTTTAATAGTAATATGCTCGTGATGGACAAATGACAGAATGGAGCATGTAAAGGCTTTGAAATCACTTAAACCTTAACTCTCCCTTTACTAAATTTTATTGTTATTTCAGGTCTGGTCAACCTGAACCTTTTTTTTATCCCACAAAGGCTTTTATGCTTTCAATCTGCCATAAAACCTTTGTCACTTGCAACCTAAAATAAAGTAGGATAAAACACTTTCCTATAATATAGAATATAGCTGCAACAAAATACGGACACACATGGCAATGCACAGACATTCACATACTGCATAGTCACATTTTAAATATTGGCCTTGACTCACTTTCTGAAAAATGAAATTTTCTGCAGGGAAGGAATAATGTGCTTGGATAGGAAAGAGTCACCCTGTAGCAAAACTGGTAATGAAATATGCTTCGTTCATTATTCACCTACTCTATTTCATAGAATAAATTTGTTTTTTCCTCACCTGTTAATTACATGATCTGTCTTTAATTCTTGGTCCAGCAGTATATGCACACACACAGTAAAAGTCTTGCATCACTCATAAATTATCAAATACTTACCATATTGGTAAAGACACAAACACTGTCCACAAAACTGCTAAAAGTCTATAGAAGGCAGATTTCAATTTTTATTTTCAACTGCTTTAATTTTATTTTCACATCAGGTAGAGCCAAACTGAGTCCAAATAGTGACCATGCGGGCTGGTGTGTGCCTGGGTGAGATTTTTTACTTCAGGCCAAGATTGATAACCATACAGGGCTTGTGCCTGAAATTTCAGGTTCATGCAGACCTCTAACATAAACATTTAATGGAATTTTGATTTTCTTTTCTTGATTTTTAGATTTTAAATTGGTCAAATATGTAATCACCAAATAAATAAAAATCTGTGAATAAATGCAAGTTTAATAATTAAAATATTGTTCTATTACTCAAAATAGTATATTTAATGATTAATGGCTTACAACAAAGTAAAATATTAATCTCACCTTATCCATTGTAAAAAGTGTCTGGAATTGAGGGACTAAGGCATTTTTTGGCTCCGTTAAAATTTGTACAAGCATTTTTTCACTTAAACTATGAAGAGGGACTACTACAGGAAAACGACCAACAAATTCAGGAATCATTCCAAATTCAATTAAATCTCTAGATTCAACATAACGTAACAGTGCATCTTTCTCAGCATTATCTTCTGCAGCATTTGAGGTTGTAGTAAGGTTAGCTACATCAGCAGCAGAAGCTGCCCTTCTCCCAGGGGATTCAGAAACCGGAGCACCAAATCCAAGATACTAAAAATAAATAAATAAATCTTCAAATATTAAAAAGATTTAAATTTAGAAATCATACAGAATTTCTCCCCCAAAACTGCCATAAATAAAAATGGTTTAAGTTAAAACTACTCATATAATGTTACAAAGTCAGAGAATAATAAAATGTAACTATACACTACTATTATTATGATGTACAACTTATTGTATGTACATTAGAGTAAGCCATAGCAATTGTTAACTAGTTATTTTATATAGTTCTCACAATTTAAAATTATCATTATAACTTTATTTATTTAATTTGTATGGGTGAATCGAGATACATAACCAAAAGCTGATTCTCAATATTATATAATGCATATTAAGTACAAAATAAAATTGAATACCTACATCAATTATGTTAAAAAACTATTGGGATTTTAAAAATCAGATTGCATTACCAGTAGTCTGTCCAGACTTTTCAGATAAGATATTGTTTTTGTGAAATTGTAAAAAATCTATATGTAATTTTGCAAGTCTAAATTTAGTGTGAAGATCAAGTTCTTACGGAATTTTCATATAGCATCCTCAGTAAGGTGAAAATGCAAAAAATGAAATCTTCCAAAACTAAAATTACAATTAAAATAAGGTTTTATTTTACACAATGAATGTTTACTTCTACAGAACTAAATTCACACTTGTGCACAAAAGTCTTTTATAAATTAGAAATTGAATATCAGCAATATAGTTAATACATATATGAATTATTTAACAATACCTCTATTCAGCTATTAACATATGAATACTACAGTAGACAAAACAAAGTTTAGAATCACTCAAGGTTTCATATTTTCATGAAAACAATGTCTTGTTCACTACATGGAAGATCAGTTTTCGAGTTTAAGATTAATCAAAGGTCCATTTCTTAGAAAGAAAAATTTTGTAAAAGTCTTTTTTTTTTTTTTTTTTTTTTAATGAAAAATCTTGTGAAAAATCCATTACGAGGGTTGCTATTTATATTTCTGGCCTAATAATGAAAAAACAAATATGTAGGATCGAAATTGGTTTTATTGTTTTTCAAAATATTCTCCATGATGATCAATACACTTTTGCATGCGTTTGAACCAATTTTCAAAGCACTTTTTCCAGTCCGATTGAGGTAATTCCAAATGCGTTTCGAATGCATCAACCACTTCTTCGGGGGTCGAAAATCGTTGTCCACGTAATTTATTTTTGATGTGTGGGAATAAGAAGAAGTCATTGGGTGCCAAATCAGGGCTGTACGGCGGATGACCCATCAGTTCGATCTTTCGCTCAGTCAGAAATGCATTTGTTTGAGTCGATGTGTGAGAGCTCGCATTGTCATGATGAAGAATGATTCGCCTGTTCTTCTGCTTTTTTCGAATTTCTCCGATGACTTCTGGCAAACAAATGGTCGTGTACCATTCAGAATTGACCGTCCTGCGTTGCTCTAACGCCACTGTCGCCACATGACCGTTAATGCCGAAGAAACAGGCAATCATTTGTTTCGATGTGCTTCTTCCTCGAACAACTTTTGTTGGTTTTGCCTCGCCTTGGAAGACCCATACAGTTGATTGCTGTTTTGTTTCCGGCTCATATGCATAGATCAATGATTCGTCACCTGTGTAGATGTTATACACAGCCTTTGATGTACCTTGAACGTATTTTTCCAACATTTCCTTGCACCAATCGACACAAGCCTTTTTTTGAGCGTTTGTCAGATTATGCGAGATCCAACGCGAACAAATTTTTTTTACGCTCAAATGTTCATGCAATATTTTATTGATGCTAGTCATACTAATGTCCAAAGACGCCTCAATCTCACGGTATGTCACATGACGATCTTGCTTTATCAGTTCACGCACAGCATCGATCTTTTCTGGCACAACAGCGGATTTTGGACGACCTGCACGGGATTCGTCCTGGATCGAACATCGACCACGATTAAATTCGTTATACCAATTTTTTACAGTGCTGTAGGATGGCGCTTTATCGCTGTATAAAGAATTAAGTTCATCGAAGCACTCTTGTCTTGACAATCCACGTCGAAAGTTATGAAAAATAATCGCACGAAAATTTTCCCGATTCAATTCCATTTTTTGAAAGAGAAGAACTTTTCAATTTATTGTCAACAACACAAATAAAGCTATAATGGTAAATCGTCTGCTGAATTTACGTTTAAAAATATCAAACTTTCGATTAAAATCATCTGCGGTCGCCTAGCAACACTTACTGTTGCCAAGGCCAGAAATATAAATAGCAACCCTCGTAACAATCCCAATTTTACCACAAGATAGACTCTTGATTACTGCTGCTATAAATTTTTTATAAGACACAGGTTACACAAAAATATTTCCAGGATACTCAAAAATTTAATATTTTCTTATATGTGTATATATTTATGTATTCTTATTTACTTATTTTTAGTACTTAAAATCATTGTGCTAATCAAACTTTTAATGGAACTAAATCCTATAGCATTAATTATGAGAGGCAGGTAGAAATACTTTAAATAAAGCATAAGAGATTAAGCTTCACATACAAGCTTTAAAATTTTCCCTTTGAATTATTTTATTAAAAAGTAATTATAACATAAAAAAAAACTTTTTATATACCATGTTTTCAAATTTTTTGATGAATCATTAATAAAATACGCAAGGATAAAAAAAATATTTAAGCACACGGACTCAGTTCAGTGAAATAATAATAATAATAGTGGGAAAAAAAAATTATAGCTAATATTTTAATGGCTATTTTATTGCAATTAAGAGCTTATTATTTTCATATTTTAATTAATTAAAAGAAAACTATTCAAAATTTCCAAAATCTGTCTTCGAAGTATTGTGTTGTCACTGGGTTCTGAGCTACTGTGAAAGTTTTAAATGTCTAGCTAGTAGGGAAGTTAGTCAAAAATAGATTGCAAGATTTGTACCAGACAAACAAACAAACAAACAAGAATCGAAGCTAATAAAAACATGACAATAATATATAACTTCAATGTACTAAAATATTGGCTTATATTTTTTAAGCAGCTTTAATTTCTCTAAACAAAACATATTAATTTTATTTAGAATGACATACCTTTTTCTATTCATTACCAATTAATTCTCATATCATGACTATAAAAAATATCGTAAAAAATTAGTTAATACAAACACATAACACTAAATATCGTTATTTTATTACAAAGATAATATTACAAATTTAATGAAAGGAAGAAAACATTTAAAATTAAACATCAATTATGTTCCTATAAATTATAGACGTCACTCACTAATCAATAAATTTCAAAAATTTAAATGTGAAAGATGCAGTAACTCACTTTTTCATTTTTTCTCCTGCTTACAATTCTATCGAGACCATTAAAAGCACCAGATGCTACAAACAATATATTAGTTGTATCAACAACCACAGTTTCTCCACGTAATTTTCTAGAATTTCTTTCAGGAACATTCACCAGAGCCCCTTCCAGCATTTTTAGCATACCCTAAAAATAAAGGGAAAATTGTCATCCATATGAAATTAAATACTCTTAACACTCATCATCTCTACATTTTTTTACTATACATACTCATCTCTACATTTTTTTTTTTTTTTAATTCATAAAAAAAAAAAAAATGTAAGTTTTTAATTTAAAATGTCATATAATAATAAATAAAACAAGAAATATATATATTGTAAGGTAGTATATTAACATGAAAATGCTACAATCATACACTAAACAAAAAACACGAATAAATTTATGCGCTATGCCAGTATTTTTTTTTTTTTTTTTTACTTAAAAAATTATATGTTGTACCAATTCTTTGCAAAGGAAATGCCAATAGAAATTACATTTTTCAAAATGAGAGAATTTAGCTGAGAAAAATAAATTTGTTTTATATTCTTGAAGGCATTGTTGGCTTTCTTGATGTCTGAGACTTAAAGATAAGACAGAATGTTTCAATTCTATGTGATTTACTGATAAAAGTCTTATTGTGCACACACAAACTTCTTTTACCTATATTTCTAAATCTAATTAAAATTTTGCAATGGCTGATACTGCTTGGCCAGATTTTTAAAGACTAATCTTGATGTAAGTAGACAATAAGACTTCTTCACACACCATAAGTTTAAGCCAGCACAATCGGTTTCGAAAGGACGTAGCCTTCCTTCATCAGGCGCAAAAAACACATGCTACTGCCTTGGAGGCAAAAGCAAGACTGAAAGCAGGGCAAAATCCATAGGGGGAGGAGCAACACAAACAACCAATAGGAAGCATCATGTAGGACCAATCAGAGAGGAACACACATGCACACAAAAAAAAAAAAAAAAGGAGGGAGGGAAGGAATAAACAATTAATTTTATTTATTTATTTAATTTTATTATTTATTAAATTAATATTATACTAATAAGTAAATTTAATAAAATTAATTTATTATTTATTATTATTTATTTATTTATTTTAGAATTATTTAATTATAACTATTATTATGCTATAAACATAATGAAGGAAATTATTTAATTGAATTAAACAAATTTTTCCAGGCTGTAGACAGCAAAGTGGAATCAGATTTTTCATTGACAATTTTATCACGATTAAAGTAAATAGCTAAATTTTCCAAAAAATCCAGTTCGGAAATGCGTTTGGCATGAAAGATAATTTTGGCACTCTTAAAATCAAAACTATGATCAAATTCCCAACTGTGCTTCGCAATAGAAGATTTAGAAATTTCTTGATTAACAACATATCGAGAATGTTCACGTAAACAGCATTCAAGATTTCTTTTTGTTTGACCAATATAAGATAAATCACAATTATTACAAGGGACATTATAGATACCCCACTTATGAAGCTCGGGAACAGGGGATTTAGTTGAAGGGAATTGGAATTTATTGACAGGTTTAAAAATAACGTGAAAATTGAAATGCTTTAAAACTTTGGCTAATTTAAAACATAAGGGGGGATAAAAAGGCAAGACAACAAGATTATCAGGTTTAATTTTATCATCAATGGAAAGAGTAGAATTATAAGTTGGCCTACTGAACTACTAGCATGTGTTTTTTGCACCTGATGAAGGAAGGCTACGTCCTTTCGAAACCGGTTGTGCTGGCTTAAACTTATGGTGTGTGAAGAAGTCTTATTGTCTACTTATCGTTTGTACACCAGTTTTCCATTTAGTTTTGGTAATCTTGATGTATTGCTTAAAAAGAAAGGAAAAAAAAGGATTTCTCTGAAGGAATACCAGGGTTTAAGCTGAGTAAAAATTTTTGTTAGCAAAAAAGCTAAAATAAAAAAAAAAGCTTTAGCAAAATGCTAACATGCCAGAAATAGTAGAAAAAAATTTATATCAGTTTACACATTATTCTAAACGCCTCGATATATTTGATTTTCATTTATAAATTAAACTTAAACGTTTTTAATCAGGTCTTTAAAGAGTTATACACAGAAGGAAAAATTTTTTTTAATTTGAAATGAAAAAAACAAAAGTAAGACTGTAACCAGATCAATTCGAATATAGTATAAGCATATATTTTAACACATTTATTGGCAGACATGAAAAATATTCAACTTTTTAGATTATTACTTTATATTGTAAACTTTTTTAAAGCAATATGAACGTCTTAGATACGACTTATATTCTTTTTCTGGAGATATAATTATCACTATAGCATGTAAAACTACATTAAGCTTATACTGTATCTGAAAATAAAACCATAACTTACAAAAAAAGTGAAATTTGTTTATTACTATTCAAAGCTTTTTGGTTTACAATTTATAATTTTTCTTTCTTTCATATTAGACCACTTTACAAATGCCTCATGTTTATTTACAAGTTGATTTCATGTATGTGATTCTTATGCATAGTTCAGTGTTTGTTTTTCCTTATATGCATGAACCAATGGATTTTTCTTGATTAATGTTGCGATTTTTTTCCATGAAAGAATCATTGTAATATTTTCACCGAAGATTTTTTTTTTTTCAATTTGTGTTTAGTATGATGCTTTAGCAAAAAAGCGAAAACGTGTTTTTTTATTTCCGCATTTTGGATAAGTCTTTTAGCATTTCGCTAAAAATGCTACCGTAGCAGAAGCACTGAGGAATACACATATTGGAAGGGTGAAAAAAAATCCTCTTTCCAAACCAGTAATGAAAGACATCCTGTCATTACTCTAATATCTTACTTTTTAGAATAGATTTATTTTCTCCTTATCTCCAAATCACATAACTTATCTTTAATCCTTAGCCAAGAACTAGATATAATTTTAAGTTGGCCATCCCACAATTTTAACCCTCCTTCCGAATAAAAATAGCATCTATTTATTAAAATACTCTATAATTACAAATATTAAAACAACAAAAAACTCTAAACAATTCAAAGTCAATTGTACTTTTATCATTCAGTTAGTATAAAAATTAAAACACTTACTTGCTGTACCCCTTCCCCGCCAACATCTCTTAACTGGTAAATACCAGGAACAGCACCAATTTTATCAACTTCATCCAGAAAAACAATACCTATACAAAATCACAAGATAATATAACATACAATCTAAACTAATGCATGAGAAATACAAGTTTACAGTGATTAACAGTTTAATTTCATCAGCATTAAAAGTAAACATGCACATTATTAGTACAATGAAAAAAATAAATAAGCAAATTACCTTGCTGGGCTTTATCAATGTTATAATTAGCATCCTGCAGTAGTTTAGCAATAACAGATTCAATATCTTCACCAACATAACCTGCTTGAGTAAGAGCTGTACAATCACAAATAGCAAATGGAACATCTAAACATCTTGCAATAGTCTGGGCTAGCAGTGTTTTACCTTTAAAAAAGGGAGGGGGGAAAATGAGTAACTAAGATTAAACATTAATAAAAAACATCAAAATTAGCAAAAGAGGGTTATTTTTAATTGTGTGCTACAACCACCTGCCACTCTCTCTGTTAGGAAAATATTTTATTAGCTTTGGATATTCCAACTGCATTGGATATTCAAAAAGAAAAAAAAAATGTTAGAAAATTAGCAGAATTTTATACAATTTTACTAATTTAGACTTTAAAGTAAAAACATAAGAAAAACATAGTAGTTATTATTGTATGGTTTTAAAAGTATTTTTAAGCCTCTTAGAATACTATGGAAAACAAACTAATATGCTGTGGCCATCACACATTTTCTTTGATATTATTCTGATATATTAATTGATCAGGAAAATACATAAAATCTGAAAAGGGCTGCAACAATGCCACCTATTAGCCAATATCACCAAATAGAATTTTCAGATTTTTTCATGAAAGCCTTCTTGCATATGAAGTTTGGTGCATTTGTATTAAATAAAAGGTAAAATATAGCCTGATCCTAAATTTAAAAAAAAAATGCAGCATAGCAGCACATTTTTTTGGTCAATATGTACCATAATTGAATCAGTGTAGTTTTCCTTTGGGCATGAAACAGATATTTGGCCTACCCGACTAAATATTAAATATCTGATGAGGTACTGGATATGGATATCCAAAAAGGGAAATTTAAGCTTAAATTCCTCTCAGATGAAAACTAGATTTTGAAAATTTAATAGATAAGCCTTTTTTTAAGAATAGTTACGATCAATTAGCTACCACTACATTACTTAATCACACTATTACACTACTTACATTATCTAATTTTTAGAATTGAAATTCTATACAAAAAAGAAGTTGTGTTATCTGATATTAAATTTTTTTTTATTAAATTTTAATTTTACAATCTCAGAAATCAAAATTATGTTTATTGTACTTACTTCATAATTAAAAGTTTCTTATTTTAGCAATTATAAATACTAAAGAAATTAATTTTACATGATCATATATTATTTAAGATTAAATGAAATGTTCCTTTAGTGTTGGCTAACCTAACTATTGAACTTTAGTTTCAGTTGCGAAAACTCACCTTCCTTTTAGTGAAATACTTTTTTTTTTTTCTTTTGGAAAATATTTTTCAAAATTTTTGACTGCCGGGATATTTTTATTATTTGGCAAATTTTTATTGATGTTTTTTTTTTTTTTTTTTTTTTTTAATTTTGTGCTCAGGACTTACTTTTTAGACAAATTTTGTAAATTCAAATTCTGATTGGTTGAGGGGAGGGTCTTAAGATTTGCCCTGTAATCCTCTCAAATTTCCGTTAGGAAATTTGGTCTAGGGATTTTGACTTTTAGTTTTGGCTTCTGATTGGTCATCCAAGATTCTCTCTTTTTGATTGGCTCTCTGGGATACCTTCAGAAGTATGTGGTAGAAATTTTTTAGTGAGTATTTTGAAGTTCTATATTGGCTTCTGACTAGTCCTCTGGGATCCTCTTGGAACAAGATTCTGGCTGACTCTCCAGGATCTGGTCAAAATGCAGTATTTTCATTTTCATTAAGAATTTTGTCTAATTTTAATTAAGATATATGGATGGCCCCCTTTTTTTTTACTAATTGTGGGACTCTGAGCATTTTCCTGTGGCTTTTGGAACACCCTGTCCTAGGTCTTAATTTCAAATCACTGTCCACACTCACCTTGTCAAACACACACAACAGTTTTCCTGTTGCACTTAGAATTTTTCAAGGAGTTTATGTTTTTTTTTTTTTTTTTCTTTGCTTGGCTCTGAAATATCTCTGCTCACACAGGGAGTTTTTCGGAGGCAAAATTCTAAATTGAAACCCTTTTGGCTTTTTTATTTTCTGAAAAATTATCTTTATTTTTTATACACATTTGTTGGTGGTAAACATTGGTTGCGACCAAATGCAGAAAGTCTGAAGCACTCACGTTGACATTGACAATGTGGTTATTGAGAGTAACCCCTCGAATGTAAAGGGTTAAATAACTTAAACTTTTACATAAATTTGCTTTTTACATATTGTGTTGATACTTAATTCTTTCAAGGTACCAAATTTGGCTCTAAACTTTTCAAAACATATTTCGCTGAATAAATGGAATATCTTAATTTTATAATTAAAAAATAAATAATAAAATTATTAATAACCAAATAATTAACTTCAGCAACTGGTTTTATTAGTCAAATTTTTTCAGACAAAAAAGTTCTATCATGAACCTGCAAGATTTCACATGCAAGTATCATAGTAATGCCAGAAGTTGCAAAACATTCAGAAGATTTACACTACTGACTAAAAGTATTGTAAAATTAAAAATTCTAACCCCCCCCCCCCCCTTTTTTTTATGTGATGGCCAGAAAATTTGCTAGATTTAAATCCTATTGATAATATATGGAGTAAAATATCCCTAAATCATTACAAAACAAAAAAAGAGCTTCAGAAAACCATAATTAAAGTTTGGCATAGTGAAATACAGAAAGAAGTCACAAAACCTTGTTGATTCCATGTCTAAAAGAGTGGCTGCTGTGATCAAAATCAGAGGCAGTTCAACAACATATTAAATGCTTTTAGGTTAAATTGAACTTGTTTATTACATTTTCTGCTCAGAACTTAGGTAAACTCTAAATTGTTTGTTTACTTCATTTAATTCTGGGATGCCAAAATGTATGCTATTTCTCTATATATTAAAAAAAGTTTCTGTCGCTGGCGCCATTTTTTTTTTTTTTTTTTTTTTTTTTTGTCTGCAACAGCAAGGGCCAATCCAGGATTTGAAACTTAATAGCTAGATTTTTGTGAAAAAAGTTAACTATATTTTACTTTGGTGAAAAATTGTAGCGCAATTGTGTGAGTGTTCTCACACATATGTCCTTTAAAAGTTTATTTATTTATTCAAATTTAATATATAACAAAAAGGAGGGATTAATATAGATTATATAAAATAAATCTTTTTAAATTTATGTAATTCAATTAATTAATTATATAGAATTTCCCGTTTTATTTACAAATCAAAATTTGTGTTCTTTGTCCTTTATTGTTACAAACACATTACTCTCAGAATAAAATAAAGCAATTTTTATATCAGGGTTTTTGAAAAGTAATTTTGTTCATACATTTCCCCCGAATGGATTAAATCAATTTAGCTATAATTATTTATTTTTGACAGGGTAATTTAAAATTCCTTATCAGCATATTCCTAGCATAAATAGCTATTAATAAAATAAAAAACAATCATTTCAATTTATATTTATTACCCTCATATTTACATTAAAAGCCATTATTATTTCAAGCAGGTCATTATAGTTCTAAAAATAGATTTATAATGGATTTTTGCCGTGATGCCGTGTGATGCCGTTTTGTGTACGTTGAGAGTTGAAGGACATTTGGCGTTGCTTCTCAATGTTAAATCGATCTAACTTTATAACGACATTTTTATATTCAAAAATTTTGTATTAATATGTTAGGAGGACAAAGAAACAGCTTGGCATTCTTTTGGCTGAATTTTAAGGATGCCAACTTTTGGGGTTGCAATTTAAGTTCTCTGAGGCTGATTTAGTTAAGTTTTTCGATTTTGACGTCGTTTGATTAAGATGTAAGTTTTTGGTGCTCCTCCTCTCCTCCCCGTCCCAATTTCCGTACGAGATATATATATGTTCACCTGTAATCCAATAAAGACGTAATTTACGTTTGAAGATGATGTTTTTACGAACCTAACAATAAAAACACCAGTTTAGCTAATTGTGTCTGCTTGCTTCTTCTGCAAAGGAATTTTCATTCAACAGATTTTTTTAAGAAATTCGACACGGCCATTTTATATAAAGACCTGGGTAAGTGTTGTTGATATATTTCAACACCACAACAATCTTTCTCTCTCTCCTTGTGTGTGTGTGTGGGGGGGGGGGGAAGGAAGTTCAAATTAAGTAAAATAATAAAAATAACGCTCAGCAGTTAATGCAAGGTTTATAGCAGAACAGGAACCAAAACTCACTTCTCTCTGAAGTAAACAGTTCAATAGAGAGTGTAAGTAGAAGTTGTTTTTATTCCTGCTAGTATCACTGCACTATACATGAATTGTACCAGAGAGGATAGACACATCACCATATAGTCATCAAAATGTCAAACCACCTAGTGTACCATCATAGTGTACCAACAGTACACTATGGCCACAACTCCAGAGCGTGTCTGTACTAATACACACGGGGATCATTTTGTTTACTTATTCTACACCATTTCTCATCTGTAGCAAATGCTTGTGTGTAGATTAAAACCAATATTCTATACATTTCCTGCATCGTGAGTTGCATCAACAGAAATTTACAAATAAGTTACTTTTCTTCGAAAATATGTTCATTTAAAATATCAGATTTTGCTGGGATGATTAAGATTTTTGTGAAAGTACTGATTTTAGCTGTATGATTTTTGTGAAGGTACATTTTTTACCAGGTCGATTTTTGTGAAAGTACTCATAAATGGTAGTAAAATCAACCTCTATTAACCCCTGAACAGCATCTTCTCGCGGAGGGCAAAGTGCTCTACATCATGAGAGGGATAAATGTGTTCTGAATACTTCAAGAAAAGCATTTCAGGCAGTTAGAAATCTGTATCATCTTAATTAACGAAGTTATTAAGTAAAAATGGGTTTATAAAGGCACTCTATTTGCCATTAAAGAAATAATTTTTCTAATTACATCATTTTCCACAATGACATCATTCTCCACAGAGAAATAAAAATGTTATCAGTAGTGTAAAAAAAAAAAGTCATTGTTGCTATTGCCAGACATGTTACTTTTCAGCCTTTTTAAGCTTGAAAATTATTATTCTTGGGATCAATGCAAATCTGCATTAAAACTTTTTGGAAATGTGTAGGGGGGGGGGGGGGCAGCCTGAATTTGTGCTATATATTATTAGCAATTTCCTTTCAAGAAATGTCAAATTCAAACTTGTAGAAAATGAAAAAGAAATAGCACTTCAACTGCATTTTCCTAATGAACTTGAACTACATTATTTTGCTAATTAATTGCCCCAGCAAACAATGCTTCTATAGAATAAACTTATTTTCAAGTATATGTAATAAGTATGTTTGTTTTTTAAGCACTTACAACTATTTTAATTATAATTAATATGATATTCAATATAAAATTTATTGTTCTGATTTTGTTTATTGTGTGTACATGTATGCAATCAGATTTAACATTTTTATTGAAAAATGACCGGGTTTATTGTTGTGTGGTTGTTTCACGCCAGATTTTTGTTCAATAACTTACTCAAATATTGTCTTTAAAGTAATTTAACATATTGACATTTATTTTTTATTTTGGAATACTTTTGGACAGTACTTCGGCGAAATGATCTTTTTGATTAGATAAAGGTAACACATGAAGAATTTAGAAAGTTACAACTAAGTATGTCAGTTTGAGAGTTGCAGTTTTCAACGAATTTTTGGCATGTTGGTGAATGTAGATGTATCTTGGGCAAGTTAAATTGAGGTAATTAGTTTAAGTGATTATCCAGTATAATCTATTAAGTAAAGAGACATTTGAAATGAGGAATCATTATTTTTAGGGGAGATCTATTTCATTGTTAATTTTTGTACACACTTTGCCAATAAGCTAGGACAAATAATAAATTCATGAAATTTGAAATTATTTTTACCTGATGTCACATACTTCATTTAGCAGGTAATAACTCTGTCCTCCCCCTCTACAGAGTCAAATAAATCAAAGTGTTTTGAATACTTACATTTTCACTTTCTATCTTTCACATTTAGAATTAACAACATTACTTCACAGGAGGTTTCCACTGACAGAGGAACCTTACAAATTTTTGTAATAAAGAATTTGTATATAAAAGTTCTGATCAAACAGCTTTTATAAGAACTTTTATTATAAAAGTTCTAGAAAAACAGTTTTTATAAGAACTTTTATAATAAAAGTTTTGATCAGGAGGTTTCTTTTTGAAAGAACTTATAAAAAATCTATCAACAACAACAAAAAAAAAAGTTCATGGATAAACTGCTTTAAAATAAAAGTGCATAGTTATTTTGAAACCCAGGAAAATACAGATTAGTTACACATTTAAACTACATGATTAAATCAAAAACAAGTAGACTTGCCTGATCCTGTTGGGCCAAGTAACAAAATATTACTTTTTTCTAATCTTAATTCATGAGTAGTAGCATCTAAAATATCAGAACCTCTGTTACTTTTTATTTCATTTTCTTGGTTCAATTGCTGTTGAAAACTAACACCAAGAGCATTACTGTGAGAAATTCCAGATATATGTAGTAGATCTGGAAAATAATAATAAAAAGTGCTTTAAAAATTACACTGTAATACAAACTCATACAATGAAATCAACAATTTACACACTGGAAAACCAAAAATTTAATGTTTTTAAATTTTTACAGGGCTATATTCTATTTAGCAATTTAGTTTTTAAAACAATACATTTATATGCTTTTTCTTTAATTCAATGATAGTTTAAAGAATAATATAATTTAATTAAAAGAAGAAAATAATACTAACTGAAGATATTTTAAAGAAACAGCAAAAATAGTTATTCTTTGTTACTGAAATTAAGAAACAAAATGTAACCTAAAACAAAGAAAAATTACTCTGATATGTTTGTTTATTTTTTTCTGCTTATTAAGGCATTATTTGTATTGTTAAATAATTTAAGAACAATTTAAATCAGAATATTTCTTACCACGAGGCGTAAATCCTTGAGTAGGATTTTCAGTCACAGTACTTTCTTGTCTTGTGACTGAACTCATGTGAGGCATATTATTATATATTCTTTTATAATGATTATAAACAGCTACAGAGAGTACTTTTTTTGCATGTTCTTGCCCAACAACATATTTATCAAGATATTCAAATATCTAAAATAGTAATAAACTTGTTACTTGATACATCATTTAATAAAAATTAACATAATTAAATTATAAAGGTTTATAAGAATAAAACTACAAAAGTGCCAGAAATTTAATTTTTATTACAAATTTCTATGAAACAAAAATAAACATTTTTACTGATATAGTATATTGTTATAGTATATATGTTACTTAATCTTACGACACAAATTAAAATTATATCCCAAATATCTTACAAAATAAAAGTAATGCGCCTTTAATGAAGCCAAATTTTAAAATACAGTTAGTAAAATTAAAAAAAAATCTGGTGTGAAACAACCACACGACTTCCATTACCCACTATTAGATGTATTATATGCATTTTTTGGAATTTTCCCAGTAAGAGAAACTTGATACATGTATAAAGACATATAAAACATAGTTTACAAAACAAATTTAAAAATAAGAAAATAAATAAATAAGTAAATAAATAAAATAAATAGAGTTATTTTTTATACACCAGTTTCCGAGATCTAAAACGGTACTACCTAATCATGGTGACTGTTAATTTCCACACGTGAGAAAGGATATCTAAAGTGGATATTTGTAACAATTTTCAAGAAAATCATTAGAGCCGTTTTTGAGATACCGACTTTTGCCAAAACTTGGCAAATTTAATTATTGACGGGAAAGCAATAATTACATACAAAAGGATTTTTAAAAAGCAGTTAATATGGCAAGTTTGAAAAAAATCCATGCAGCCGTTTTTAAAGGAACGCATTTGCGAGGCCTGAAATCGAGCTATTTATACAGGACGCCTATCAATTTTCCTGAACTAACCAACTATATCATTCGAAAGGACATCTAACAGAGTGTTTATATAGCAACTTTGAAGAAAATCGTTAGAGCTGTTTTTGAGATACGGACTTACGGTCCCACTTCCAGTTTCTGACGTCCCACTTCCGGTTAAACTCAATTATTGACAGGAAAACAATAATTACATACAAAAGCATATTTCAAAGTGATTTAAAATGGCGAGTTTGAAAAAAATCCGTACAACCATTTTTAAAGGAACGCCTTTGCGAGGCCTGAAATTGAGCTATTTATACAGGACGCCTATCTATTTTCCTGAACTAACCAACTATATCATTCAAAAGGACATCTAATAGAGTGTTTATATAGCAAGTTTGAAGAAAATCGTTAGAGCCGTTTTTGAGATATGCACTTACGGTCCCACTTCCGGTTTCCGATGTCCTACTTCCGGTTTTTCAATTTTCACCAAAATTTGGAAATTTCATCTGTACACCAGACATATTTCAATTCTAAAGTTTCGTAGCTCTATCTTTATTAGTTTCTGAGCTATAATAGCCAGAAGATTCTCCACATACATACACACACACACACACACACACATACATACATACACACTGACCAATTGCCAAAAACCACTTTTTTGGACTCAGGGGACCTTAAAACATGTAAATCAGGTGAAAACCTGATATCGAATTTTCAGACCGAATACAATACTTCCATTACCTACGGTAGTAGGGTAATGGAAGTAAAATATATATTATAGAATTAAAAAATTTTAATTAAAAAAAAAAAAAAAAAAAAAAAAAACAGCTGAAGCACAGTTTTAATTAAAACGTTTTAAAACACTTGATAACCACAATAAAATGTGATGGGGAAAGTGGGGAAAAGTTAACATTACAATAGTGAAAGCTTAACCCATTTCGTACTGACGTTGCGAAAACGCAACGTTTTTTTTTACTATTTTTTTTGCGGAAAACTTTAAATTTTTTTGCTATAAAAATATTTTCCTATTAAAGTGGTGTCCAATACGCATAAAAGAAAAAAAAAATCATTGGTCTACAGTTGTATTTAATATTCATTATAAAATAATGAATAATCAATGTTTTCCATTATTTTTATTGATTACTTTCAAGTTTCAGTGGTAAATGGCAACACATGTCAAAATTATAGGCTAAAGTTTGTTTTGCTTTCTTCAAACTCTTAAAAAGAAAATGGCATCAACAAGTAAGTAAAAAAAAAAATTTCTATACTCTAAATTTAATTTTTTAAATAATGTTGCGAAAACGCAACGTCAGTCTAATGTGTGTTAAAAGATTTAGAGGATGTTTTCGTTTATTTCATGATCGATTTTTAATTTTTCAGGCGATTCTCGTAATTTACGAAAGGTACGACGTTGTTTAACGATAAATGAAGCTTTAGAATATCTTCAAGCTCTTAGTGATGATTCCAGTTCCGAATTTGAAAAAGAAAATAATGAATTTGTCGTAATTCCACCTGACCCGGATGTTTTGACTGATGAAGAAAATATCGACGGTAATGTTGTGGGTGAAAATATTCCATTTCCTAAAGATATCACAGGTGAGATCGATATTTTTTCTTCTAAAGTTAAGAAAAGTAAAAATAATACAGGTAAAAGAAAGAAAAATTTTACTTGGAAAAAATGTTTCCCCGCATATAATCAACAACCACAAGATGTAGAAAAACATTGCTACGATTCATTGAAACCTGCAAAAGAGTCAGTATCAAATCATTTGCAAGCTTTAGAACCTATAGATGTTTTTAAAAAAAATTTTAGGATACCTATACCAGTTCGACATATATACAGTAAAATCTACTGAAAAATCTTTCGATCTTGGTCTCGGTGGAGATATCGTTATGAATCTTTTAAACGTTGTAGAAACTCCCGCTCAACACATTGTGTACTTTGATAATTTTTTTACATCACATGCATTCCTCTCAGAATTAGACAAACAAGGACATCATGCAACTGGGACAGTTAGAGAAAACAGGATTGGTGAGTGCCCTATTATACCAGTGAAAAAGATGAAGAATTAAGTTCGTGGCACATATGATGTAGCATTCGATTCAAAGAATAATGTTACTGTTGCTAGGTGGAACGACAATGCTGTTGTCACCATACTGACAAATTGGGATGATGCTGAGCCAGCAACATATGCAAAATGCTACTCCAGAACAGAAAAAAAAATGTCCAAGTAAAACAACCCAAAGTCATTGTTGATTATAACAAGCATATGGGTGGGGTGGACTTATTAGATAATTTTATATCAAATTACAGAATAAATATAAAAGGAAAAAAATGGTGGTGGCCTATTTTCGTAAATTGCATTGATATTGCAAAAGTAAATGCTTGGAAACTTTATAGGGAATTGGTGGATTTTCAAAGGGCAATTGCAGTGTCTTTATTAAAATCGGAAGTAGATATTTCATCAAATAAATCAAATTCATTTGATATGAAAAATGATATAAACCCTATTCCTGAAACCACATGTACTGGTCGGCCATCCGCAATACAAAATCACTTTTTACAACAAAATCAAAAGGATCGTACAGGCCACTAAAATCACAAAAAATCCCGAAAATAAAAGAAGGAGGTGTAAAATATGCAGTAGTCAGACAGTAACAATGTGTAAAAAATGTAATGTTGCTGTACATGCTAAATGTTTTGAAGATTTCCATGATTCCAAAAAATGATGCTTTATATACTGCTTTGGACTGACGTTGCGTTTTCGCAACATTCTGTATTTTAAAAAGTATTAAAGCTAATTTTCTGAAATTTTATTTTTGTCTTATTTTATGTCTCATTAGTCAGGAAAACAACTTTTGTGCGCATAGGATAACTGTAACCATGACCGGTACTGAATGGGTTAAGATTTTCACTTTAAATTTTACCTGTTCTATTTGCTTTGCTTTTCCTGAATCTCCCAAAATTCATATATAGACAAAATAATTACTTTTCTGCTTAGGATGCCTTGATTTTGCCTAAATTTTCCTTAGTAAGGGGGAAAAAAAATCTTTCATATATTAGTAAAATTAGTCAACAATATTTATTAGATATTCATGCAGACTCATTATTCGAATTTTAAAAGCCATTTGAAGGCAAGTGAATTGGAAGGAAATAAAAAGGCAAAAAATTATCTTCCAAATAAAGAAAATGAGTTAAATGTAACAGCAAGGTAAGATTAAAATTTACAGGTTTGTTAAATTTTAAAATGTCACAACAACAAGCTAACTGATTAACTGAACCTTTATTAAAGTGATATAATTTACACTTTAAACGATCATGAACTTAAAAAAAAAAAAAAAAAAAGAAAGAAAACACGTA
The DNA here is from genome assembly GCA_963930645.1 of Salticus scenicus. Taxonomy (NCBI): domain Eukaryota; kingdom Metazoa; phylum Arthropoda; class Arachnida; order Araneae; family Salticidae; genus Salticus; species Salticus scenicus. The sequence continues at coordinate 231,434,018 of OZ005650.1, forward strand.
CATTTTACAAATTTGGGCATCGTCTGTACTTTTTGATTTTTCTACTAGTGAAGGTACAGAGAAATTTGAGGAAAATTTCTCTCTAATATTGAATATTAAACAAAATATTTCTCAAAGGCTAAGTTATTTAAGATATGCTTTTGTTTTGATGGGGGCAAGAGCAATGAAACTGAATTTTTGAAAATTTGATTACTTTTGCCTGTTTTATAATTTGAAAAGATAAAGATTAAATAGAGAGGAAAAATCACCTTTTGGCAAATTAAACACTGCTTTCGCATTTGGTCAAAACATGTTGGGAATTGAAAGTATTTATATACACATATATACACGTGATTTGCTTAAGCATACACAAACTTCTGGGAGATGTAGGTTATACACTAGTTGGCATAGATGGACTCCGCTCAGTTCCCCATCATATTTATGCTCTCATAAATTTCTAGTGCGAGACATATTATAATCATGTTAAAAGAAATGAATTTGACCAAGGCTTGATACAGTGACAGAATGAAATCCCCGGCTAATAGGCTATCCACCCATCACTTCGATATATTTATCTTATTCTAATCTATTAATTTATTTTATCAGGGTCAATTCCATTGTTTAGTTTTCATGCTACTATTTCCAATGCAATAATCCTCAAAATTCATGTTTATATGAAAATTTTTCAATTTCGCTATGTTGATAAAATCGTAAATTACGAAATTTTCCTATTAGAATATTTGTATTGAATCATGTTCAAACAAATATCATAAATGTAATTTTGAAGTTGTCTAATGTATTTATGATCCTCAAAATGGAAGTTTATGCTCAATTTTGCCTTATTTTGACATGTTAAGTAAATCGTAAATTCCAAATAACTTACAAATTTTTTAAATTGGAAAAATAGTCTATGATATTCATGCCAGTATCCTAAATAATATTTCGAAAGTGGTTTGACATCTTTACAATGAAAATATCCCTCAAGATTGACGTTTATGTGAAATTTTGCTCTATTCTGCCATGTTAAGAAATTCGTAAATTTCCAATAACTTACGAAATTTTTATATTGGAAAATTCATAGTCATTAATATTCATACCAGTGTCCTAAATAATATTTTAAAAGTAGTCTGACATCTTTACGATGAAAATATCTCTCAAAATTGACGTTTATGTGAAATTTTGCCCTATACTGCCATGTTAAGAAATTCGTAAATTTCCAATAACTTGCGAAATTTTCAAAATAGCATATTTATAGTTACTGATGTTCATTCCGACATCAAAACTGATATTTTAAAACTGGTCTGACATTTTTACAGTAAAACGTTTCCTATTAATGCACGTTTAAGTGAATTTTTGTCCTATTCTCCCATGTTAAGAAAATCTTAAATTTCGAATAACTGCTGAAGTTTTTTAATTCGAATGTTGCAAATGCCAGTATCGAAAGTAACATTTTAAAACTGATCTGACCTCTCTGCGATCATTTGTTCGTGAGATATCGTGTACACAGACTAACATACTAACGGACTAACAAACTAACAGACATTCTTCAGGCGGACACCATACAAATTTTGTCATTTTCCCATTTTTCACACCTGAAAACATGTAAAAAAGTAAAAAAAACGAGGTCAAAAATGTTCATGATTACCATAGTTAACCATACCTATAGTATGATGTGGAACTAATATATGAATGGTGTACATTTTGTGTATGAAATGAAATTGAAACTTCAATCATGCAAAAAAATTTGTGAATGCAGTTATAATAATGTATCACAAGTATTTTATACACTATTTAAGGGCCTGCTTCATTTACCAGTGCTGACTCTAGGCTAATTTGGCAGGGTGCTCCACCCAACAGCTCTTTTTCAAACCATTTTAGCACTCGGCGGCCTTTTAAAAAACATTTTAGCACCAAATGGTCTTTTCTAACATTTTAAATGTTCACAAGCCTTTAGATATTTTTCTTCCTAACATACAACCTGCTAGTAATAATTTTACAGCATTCCTGGAAGAACAAATTCATATAGCTTACATATATTCATGTAAAATTAGTAATTTACTTTTGTCATGTAGAAAAATTACAAAATAGAAGACTGCAAATTATACAAATTATGCCCTTTTTCAAAAAAAGAGATTATCCTTTCTACTGATTTTCTCCCGGCGGCCCTTTTATTCTATAGTCAGCCCTAAATCGTCAAAAGCTCAAGCCATTGCTATTTCTATGGGAAATTTTGTATATTTATAACTCATTAACAAAAACATATTTTTAAATTCAGTTTTCACCTTCAGAAAATGCACAACTGTTAAACTAGCAGACATTTTTTAAAAGAGGATATTTTATAATATTTTACTTTAAAACTGTAAAATGAAAAATTTCACATACAGTACAAAGCCGAAAATCCGGAATGGTCGGGACCGTGGCGATTCCGGATTTTCAAATTTTCTAGATTTTTGGTCATGTGTAAAAATTACAATATTTTGGTTTAAGTACTTGGATAATATGCAAATTCAAGTTTAAAAAAATATATATACATTATGATTTTTAAATATATTCTGTAATTTTTTTTTTTAACTTTAACAATAAAAAAAATTAAATTAAAAATTAAACTTGAAAAACAAAACAGATTTATTGAAATATGTGCATACAAAAATCAGTACAAGTTTACAATAAAATAAAATATATAAGAAAAACATACCAAAATAAATTACTTTTTCGGTTCTTTATTTAGATATATTTTTACCCCCCCCCCCCCCCCAAAAAAAAAAAAAAAATCACTCTTAATGATGATGATTAACGCCACAGAAATTGTCTGGATTTTTGGCGATTCCGGATTTTTGGAGTCCGGATTTTCGGCTTTATACTGTATTGAAATTTTGCATTTTACAGCTTCAAAATAAAACATTTAAAATTAAAAAAAACCCATTTAAAAAAAAAAAAAATGTCTGCCAATTTAATAGTTGTGAATTTTCTGAATCTGAAAACAGAATTTAAAAATATGTATTAGTTAATGAGGTATAAGTAAACTTCCTATAGAATAACATTGGCCTGGGCTTCTGGCGATGGTAAGTGAAACGACTCCTTAAAATCATACTATTAAACAGATTTAAAAATATTACTAAAAAATAATTTTAATAAAATGCATACTTTTTTTGGTGGAGGTGGTGGACGTCTTTGTATATTAGCCCTTTCCCCTGAAGTTTGATGGCGATTCTCTTTTACAGTTCTTTTTGAATCAACATCAGAAAGAATTATAAAAAAGTGTTGGCAATTATCACATTTAACAAATCTACTTGAAGCTGCAAAAATACAAAAATAACACTATTAATAAAAACAAAATTATACACAAAAATCAGCACTTTATACAAAAGCACCAAATATAAACTAAGTATTGATCATTTTTAAATATATTTGTTGATAATACTTTCACTTTAATGCACAAGTTGATCCACTATTTTATATTTAAAATTTTCTTATTTTTAAAGTGAAATGGGTAAAACAACACACCAAAATTGCATTTTTTTTTTTTTTTTTTTTTTTTTTACACATTATTTATTATTATTATTATTATTATTTTTAACTTATTTTTTGCATTATACAAATAATTTCATTCAATCATGGAATTAATAATTTAACTATCTAAATAGTTTATTCAATTTTATTTTTTGAAGTTTAAATCTGATAAAAAATATATGAAATGAAATGATATATACCTTTATGAAAAAATCAATTTTGTTATTGTTTGAGACATAACTGTAGTCAAAATTTTTAGAAATTCATTTTGTAAAAAATATTTTAATTTAAATTATTATACTTATTTTTAACTATGCATTTTTTTTTTTTTTTTTTTTTTTTTTTTTTTCAGAAATATGTAAGTACAGTAAGTGCTACTGAAAATCTATATGAAAAAAATCAATTTTGTTATTGTTTGAGACATAACTGTAGTCAAAATTTTTAGAAATTCATTTTGTAAAAATTATTTTAATTTAAATTATTATACTTATTTTTAACTATGCATTTTTTTTTTTTTTTTTTCAGAAATATGTAAGTACAGTAAGTGCTACTGAAAATCTATAGAATTTATATTTTCTTTAATTAAAAATTTGATCAGTTCAAGTAATAATGCTCTCCCTCATGAGAGAATCACAGTGACACAGCAAAATTGTTGCAAAACTTGCATTGAGTCCTTGCAAAAAGATTTTTCTTTAAAAAAAAAAAAAAAAATCCAGTGCAATAGCTTGTGCTAAAACTGTTCTGAAGAATAAGTTTTGTTTTTGCAGAAGTTTTTTAATTTCTACAGAAAAAGGAAATGTAACCTAGTAACGAGAAATGTACACCTAAGGGTTACATTTCTCGCTGACTGAAGTAAATGATGCAACAGCAGGTGAAAATAAATACCGAATGCTGTGTGCAGTAATGGCTACAAAGTTATTGTACATATTGCAAATCATCTTTGAAAAAAAAAAAAAAAAAAAAAAAAAAACAAGAATTTCACCTTAGCATCAAAATAAAGCCTATTTCAGTAATTAATTCTGATTAAATATAAATTTTGCTAATTAGCAAAAATGACTGCGTATTTCCACTACTAGATACAAAAATATTGTGATTTATGAAAATCTGCTTTTAAAAAATCTAGACTTTTATCAATTAGCAGCTAAAAAATAGCATGTTAAATGTAAATTATTGACTATTATTGGTGAAATGATTCCATATTTCCAAAATCTACTGCAAAATGATTCTGTATTTCGAGATTTAGCTGTGAAAAAATATATATATATATATATATATAAATTCTAGTGAACTAGTGGTAAAATAATTCAATATTTGGGATTCAGCTTTCAAAAGAATGTGATTTTCATTGATTACTAGTTAAACAGTTTCTACAATTGCCTGCATAGTAATCGTGTATTTCAAGAATCAGCTTTGAAAAAAAGCATTATTATTATCAATTAGCAGGGAAATAGTTTAATTGTGATTAAATATAAATTTTTGACAATCAGCGGCGAAATGGTCTGGTATTTTTTATTTTAGTTGCAAAAGTATTGCAGAATTTGGGATTCAGCTTTGACTTTGAAAAGGGCAGAGATTTCATCGAGTAGCAGCTAAATAATTGCATATTTTGAAATTTACTGCAAAAATATTGCAAATTTCAGGAATCAATTTTTTTAAAAAGCATGAATTAGTATAAATTAGTGGCAAAATTATAGTGTATATTAGCAATTCGGGATCAAATGTAGATTCTGTAAATATATAGAGAAATAATTATGTATTTCAGCAATAAACCACAAAAATGTTGCAATTTTCCATAATCAGGTTTAAAAATAAGTGTAAATTTTATTTTGTGGTAAAAATAACATATTCAAGTAGTTAATGGTAATTAAGCACAAAATTTTAACGATTCATTGCAAAATGAATCCATATTTCAGCAATTGGCTGTAAACGTAACACATTTTTCATTAATCAACTTAGCTGTATAGATTTCCAGTTAAATAACAACCTTTCACAGCAATGAATTGCAATTAAACATAAATTTTATCAGTTAGCAGTTACTCTCAGGATCTACATTTTGTTTAGGCTTATTTATTAATTAATATTTTCATACATTTAAAAATAGTTTTCTTCTATATTTTCTTATATTTTCCCTATATTCTCTTTTTAAAAAATTCTCCATGGGGATGCTCTCCATCGAATAAAACAGAAAAGAAAAAAAAAAAAAAAAAAAGGATATGTCCTCCAGATACTTAAAAGTTTTATGAAGGATGTTGTGTACTGGATAGCTGAGGTATGGGATAAAGTTAAATCAACCACCATAAAAAGTCGCAGAGGAAAATTATTGACAAACAGAATACAGAACACCACTGAAAGTCTAATGATGGTAACAATGAGCTTTTGGATTTAATCATGAAACTACCATTGTATGAGCCAATCAATAAAGAGGATATGTGTGACAAGATAAACGCTGATGAACAATAATCCTGTTACCCTTAAAAGAATGGCGAAATATTGCTGAAGAAAAACGCCAAAGTAAAGTTAAAAAAAAAAATTCCTACATGATTTATTTTATTTGCATTTTTCGCTTTACCCAGTTTTTTGGTTACCCAAGTTAATTATGGTCCACATTAACTTGGATAAGTAGTACTCTATTGTACTAACTTTTAAAGTGATTAAAATTATGCATTGTATTATTAAATTACAGTAGAGCTGTGGTTATCCGAGCCCTGACTAGAGTTCCAGGTTAACCAGAGTAGTCCCGAAAAGGCCATTTCCCAGCATCAGTTGTGTCGGTGTCACTGTGCTGCTCTGTTAGAGTTCGTTTAGATTTGCTTTTTGTTTTGATTGTTTGCATTTATGTTATGAGTGCTAAACAAAAAAGAACTGTTGCATCTTTGCAGGCTATATTTTAAAAAAATTGAAGACATTGAAATGAAGAACATTAAAATCAGTTATAATAAAACATGCAAAGTGATAGAAAAAGCTATCAAGTACCTCAAGTAACAATCAGAGACAACTTCAATAGACCTTCTACTGCTACAACAATTGGGTAAAATGGCATAAAAGAAGCGACAGTGTTTCGTTAAATAGAAGATACATAAAAACATTTTCAAGAAGTATTTTTTTTAACTATGACAAATATTACTATACAGTACTGTATTTCATGATTTATGTATGTTTGTACTGTATTGCATTTATAACTGATTACATTTAAATTTGTAACAGATGTATGTATTCTTTTACGTCATTGATGTTTTTATTCATTTTAAAACATTACCATATTATCCCCCTCGATTTACGACAGAGTCTGTGTTATATGAGTTTTCAATTATCCGAGGTACACTCGGTTCACATTACCTCGGATAAAGCAGGCTCTACTGTATATTTATATTCTCTCTTAATTTACATACTCAAAATTTCATGCATTTTAAAAGTCCACTTTTTTTTTTTTCTTGGCTATTAAATATTTTAAAAAGTGTTAAGGCCTGTTAATGCCTATGATTTTTTAGTCTAATCTATTCAAGGGAAAGTGTTTTCTTCTTTTTTTTGGGTATAGGTACATATTGCTTCATGCATAAAATGTAGCACTATTTGCTGTCTAGTAATTGTGTTTCACAATTCTGTTGTTTATGAAATTTGTTACCTTTGAGAACTTAACAATCAAATTATTAATTTATCAATGATTTAAATGAATCAAATTATTCTTAAAAAAAAAAAAAAAAAAAAACTGTTATAATATAGCATTTTTATTTTTATTTTAAAATCTATACATATTAATATTCTATGCATTATTAAAAAAAAATAATAATAATGAATAGAAGTTTTAATTTATTTAGTTAAAAAATCTGAGTATAGGGTATGAACTTTATTTAATATTTTTGATGCATCATTTTTAAATATCTCAGCTTGGAAATACAGGGTGGACAAAAAGTCCGTAAATACTTTAAAAATTCATAAAACCTGAGAAAATAACCAAAATAAAAAATCTGGTGTGAAACAACCACACGACTTCCATTACTCGCTATTACATGTATTATATGCATTTTTGAGAGATAATGTGATCAGAAAACATAAAAGTGATCTAAAGAGAAAATCGTTAGAGCCGTTTTTGAGATACCAACTTTTACAAAAAATCAATTATTGACCGGAAAAAAATAATTACATACAAAAGCATATTTAAAAGTGAGTTAAAATGGCGAGTTTGAAAAAAATCCGTACAACCGTTTTTAAAGAAACGCCTTTGCGAGGCCTGAACTTGAGCTATTTATACAGGACGCCTATCAATTTTCCTGAACTAACCAACTATATCATTCGAAAGGACATCTAATAGAGTGTATATATTGCAAGTTTGAAGAAAATCGTTAGAGCCGTTTTTGAGATACGGACTTACGGTCCCACTTCCGGTTTCCGATGTCCCACTTCCGGTTAAACTCAATTATTGACAGGAAAACAATAATTACATACAAAAGCATATTTAAAAGTGAGTTAAAATGGCGAGTTTGAAAAAAATCCGTACAACCGTTTTTAAAGGAACACCTTTGCGAGGCCTGAAATTGAGCTATTTATACAGGCCGCCTATCAATTTTCCTGAACTAACCAACTATATCATTCGAAAGGACATCTAATAGAGTGTTTATATAGCAAGTTTGAAGAAAATCGTTAGAGCCGTTTTTGAGATACGGACTTACGGTTCCACTTCCGGTTTCCGATGTCCCACTTCCGGTTTTTCAATTTTCACCAAAATTTGGAAATTTCATCTGTACACCAGTCGTATTTCAATTCTAAAGTTTCGTAGATCTATCTTTATTAGTTTCTGAGCTATAATAGCCAGAAGATTCTCCACATACATACATACATACATACATACATACATACACACATACATACACACTGACCAATTGCCAAAAACCACTTTTTTGGACTCATGGGACCTTAAAACGTGTAAATCAGGTGAAAACCCGATATCGAATTTTCAGACCGAATACAATACTTCCATTACCTACGGTAGTAGGGTAATGGAAGTAAAAATGGTTTGCAGGTTTAACATTGATAGGTCATGGGATTTCTTTTAAGGAAAAAAAAAAAAAAAAAAATCATAAAACAGCCAACAGATGGCGCTGATATGAACAACTTAGTTGGAAATATGCAAATAAGACAGGCAATTATGAATACTTTTGGCTATGGGGATATTTTAAACCCCGGATGTATCGATCCCATCCATCAAATTTGTTGGAAATGAAAAATGCAATCCGCCAAGAACTGTCACGGACATGTGGAATACACATTGCTATAATAAATGATTTGGTAACATTATTTTTGTTATTTACAAGTCTTTTCTTTCACTTATGTATCAAATGCCCCCTATCGGCTGTTTTTTTTTTTTCTTATTTTAGAAAAAAATCCCATGACTTATCGATGCTAAACCTGCAAACCGTTTTTTATTTCAGTTAATTTTTCGGGTTTTATGAATTTTTAAAGTATTTACAGACCTTTTGGCCACCGTGTATTATAGACACGAAAAATAGAGAATGAAATATCAGCCTATGATATCGATGAAAGGGGCCAATACAAAATGGGTTTAAGGGAAAAAATATATATATGAAACAATGAAATACTGACATTCAGTGAGTAATGAAATAACTAGGAATATGTTAAGATAGAGTGAAGATGGTATTACATTTTTATCATAGCGAAATGAGTGAAAACTAGAGACGATAAGGAATATACTGTAAGAAAAGATTTTTACCAGGCTAGATCAGGCAATAGAAGTCTTAGCACTGAAATAAAATGCTTTCATCAATGATTAATTTCATAATTTTTAAATAAAAAAAAACTGTATTCATTAAAATGTCAGATTATAAGCAAATATAAAGAATGTATCTAACCCTAACTTTTGGAAATTTTCGTAACTTTAACAATTAATAGAGTAACATGTTATTTTAATACAAACAAAATGATTATTTAGCATGATAATAATACTGTTAGCTAGTGTTCACATTTTTTTTTAAAAAAAGGCAGGGCAGATTTATCAAAAAGGGCACTTTTTTGTTTGTAAAAGGGCACATTGATAAACAAAAGGGCACTTTCTTTCCCACTCACTAAATGGTTTATAAAATGTACAGTCAACTAAATGAACAAACAAAATGAAATAAATGCAAATAAAAAGAGAATACTCATCTATCTCATCACCTAATTCACAGAGAAACACAGCTGGTACTATCTTTCTTGGATTCATGTCTATTTTAATTTAATTATTTATTAAAAATGTTCTTAGCATGCATTTACACATGTAAACAAGGAACGATGTTAAAATTTATATTTCCAACGAATTCACAATTTTGACTTCTAGATTGTAGAAAAAATTTTACAATCGGATACTAAATTTGAAGTAATTTAGACAATAGGCTTAGCAATTATACTTATTAGGATTTTTGAGTTTTTTAATGTTAAATTCATTTTTCAATCTTATATCTGATCGAAAACACTAAAATATCTTTAAAAAATAGTGATATAGCAGATGGGAAAATACAGGGCACAATTTCAATTGAAAAAAGTGAAGGGTGCATTTTCCCTTAAAAAAGGGGGCAGGGTGCATCGGCGCTAAAACGAAAAAGGGCAGGGTGCGGCACCCTTTGAAAAATGCATAACATGAACACTACTGTTACCAAGGAAGCATATTTATGTTTGATTTTAGCCATTAAAATGCAGAATATGAAACAATCTCTATTTTGCATTATAAAAAACTAGCAAAGCCCCGGTTCGGGAACGAACGGAATTCCGAATACAGTAAAAATTTCAAAATCAAACTCGAAATGTACAAAACTCGGCCTGATGCTGCCTGCGTGCCAATAGATCAAAGTTTGTTAACAAAACCATTTTTTAATTCATGAAATCATGAAGATAGTGAATCAATGAAGGCTTTTCTCTTTTCTATATCGCTTTACAAACAAAAATAAAATTTAAAGAAATCATGAAATTGCTTTAAAGCCCGCTTTGGTTTCCCATTGGTTTATGTTGTTATTTTTTTTGTTGCTTTCTTTTCTTTTCATTTTTCTCTCCTTTCCATGTTTACTGAATTTGATTCTTTGTTTTTCAATATCACATGATTGAGCAGACTATTTTATTTATTTAACGTTCATTTATATTTTCAATTAATTTTTGGAACTCTCGTGCAACTTTATCTAAATTGTTTTTTTACTCCATTTTCAATTTTCATTTTTTCATGTGCATGAGTAAAATATTTTATATTTTTTTATTTTTCACGTGAAAGCATATTTCATGTTTGAAAAAAAAATAAAAAAAAATTTTTTTTTTTTTCTTTTTAGCAACAATTAAAATTTAAAAAAATCTAATCAAAATTTTGTTACAAATAAGGTACCAAATGAAAGGGGCATTTTTTCTGAATCTGTCGTTTAATTAACTTATCGATCGGACAATTAGATTTTTTTAAATTAACAAAAGTATGAAAAGCTGGTGACAATTTTTTAAATTAACTAAAGTATGAAAAGCTGGTGGCAACAACACACAGACAAACAAAAGAAAATCTCTCTTAGCCAATCAACTTGAGTCCAGCCACGGACTTACAGGAAAAAACTCTCTTAGCCATTTATGTATAGAGAGAGATCTCAAAAATATAGTCTTGTAATAATAATTTTATAAGTATTTTTTTTCTTTATTATTATTATTAATAATGAAAGGCATAGAGTAACAATACCAAGTACAATACAATAAGCATAAAGTGACATTTTAGGAAGTTCAATTTTTAAAAATTCAGGACATTTTCAAAACAAAATTATTAGCCTATTCACAGAAGCAAGACGCCTGGAATTTACTGTGTACAGGCAAAAAATGCTAATTTAATAAAAAAAAAAAAAAAAAAAACTAGAAAAATATCTAATTTTTTAATATATTATGAAGTACAATAGAATGTACTTATTTCAAATTCCTTTTTTATGCCAACTTTCACAATTTTACTCATGGTTAAAATATCTAACAAAATGGCAAAATATAAAAGGAAAGTTAGCTATCATATTTCAAAAAATATAAGAAATTCATAAAATGTTAAACTTTAAACGGAACAACTGAAACTATACTGAAGCAAGATTTCATATACAGTGATCATTCCAAAAACTTCCTTAGACTCGTGAATAAATCATCTCTGTATCAAAAAGTATATTTTCATTGAGAGTTGTCATTTTGATGCTGTATTTGTGCCTTCTTCTTCTTCTTTTTTTTTTTTTTGTGTGTGAAGGGTTATGCCATTATTTTGACCTGAAACAACTGTTGTAATTTTTTTTCACAATTTATGGTACTTGCAAAATCTTTTTATTTATTACTTAAACTAACAATTGTGGCAAAATATTTTTGTGTGCAGCATGAGTTTAAGATATTGCTTAATTTGGTTAGTTTAAATGTCAATATATATCACAATTGGTAAACATTTTAGAAAGCTTAGGACAATTTATTACATTTTAGGACATTTTATTAAATTTTCAAGAATAACAGAACATGTACTACCGTGCAATATTAAGTTCAGTTTACAATTATGAAAAATAAAGAAAAATTCAGAAATGAACTTACTCACGAATGTTTCTACATGACTACATAAAGTACCACATTTTGGACATCGAAGCTGGCCATCTCGTCCATTGCCATCTCCACTTTTTGATGTTTTTTTCCCATCAGTACTACGATTTCTAATACCAGAGTCTCCACTATCTCCAGAACTACTGGCATTATAAATAGAACTAGAAATTGCTAAGCATCGTAGAGTTTTAAAATGATGACCTTCTGCTTTAAATTGTAAATTATTTAAAAGTTTGAGAATATCTGAAAATAATACACATAATAACTATCATAATATTTAAAATATATATATCAATACACTTTGTATGAAAATATTGAGGGAGGAGGAGGGGAGATGGGCAGAATCTAGTTTCAGAATGATTCTCTATTTTAATTCGCCATGGAAAGCAAATTGATGTAAAATTTAATTTTTGTTCATGTTGTTTTTCTTTAATTACTTAAATTAAAGCTATAAAATATAATTTATTAAATGAAAAAAAAAAAACAACAACAATGCATTATGTCATTGGGGGAAAAAAAAAATGCCCAGATACTTCTGGGGCAATGTTTACATAAGGAAAATATATCTTAATTAATTATATGGTTGGTATTAAATTTTATTGAAACACTTTTTATTGAAATTAAATTACTTTACTTACATTTTATTTGGAAAGGGACTTTATTTTTATAAGTTTTTGTTTCTGTTTATTCGGAAAAACTTTAATTGCTGACGTTCATTTAAAATTACACTTGCATCCATGCATCGTTTGCAAATCTACCAGTTGACGATTGCCGCTCATAGATAGCATAGTGGTCATGAGATTCAGCCGACTGCTATTAGGTCCAAACCGTTGGGCAGTATTTAAGAACTAAGAAATGAACGACTCAGTGCAGTTGCATTTCGTCTGTTTTGTTGTCGTGTTGTCTTCAAGCATGTCCATATGGAAGTTAGAGGTTACCGAAGAATTCATCAAAAAACTCCGCAAAATCAAAATTAATCAATTCAATATCACACTCTTGTAAGCTTTGATGTTGTTAACCTGTATCCATCAATCAATCGGCGAAATTTCCGAAATTATGAATTTAAAAATCAAAAACAAATTTTAATGACTCTGAAATTGCAAATATATTAATTGCTGCTAGTAATTTGGTCCTTAGAGAGAATTATTATAGATTTAAGGACCGTTACTATAAACAACAAAAAGGCAACCCTATGGGATCCCCCATTTCGGGTACTGTTGCTGAATTAAAGTTAAGAATTTTGGAAGAGTGTATTTTTGAAACTTTTGGGAATGAAATCTATAGCTGGTTCAGATATGTTGATGACATGTTTGTGATTGTTAACAATAAACATGATATTCCGACCATCCTTAACAAATTAAATAAACTTGATAAAAACATTCAGTTCACCCACAAAGAGGAAAATAACGGTATCCTTAATTACCTTGAAGTTAGCATAATTAAAACCGATAATAGCACTTTAGAAACCACTGTCTATTGTAAATCAAATTGCAGTACTGAAATCATTAATTACAATAGTAAAATCCCTACCAGGTATAAGATAAACACTATCCAATCATACATTAATCGCGCCAATATTGTTTGTTCCAATAAAAAATTACTTAATAAAGAACTTAATGTTATCAGAAAAATTACTAATAAAAGCAGGTTACAAAAAAGATCTAGTCGATAAATTATGCTGTAAAAGAATTAAAAAACTGAATGTTATTGAGAGTTTTCAAAATCCCAAACAAAAATTTACTCCGGCCATTATGTACAATCGCAGAATTTCACAGAAAATTAAAAATGCCGCTAATAAAATCAATATCAAAATCCCTATAAAATCCAACAAAAATATTTATCAAACCATAAGAAATGTAAAAGAAAAAATCAATCCCCTTGAAACCTCCGGTATTTATAGTATCCCGTTTTCAAAATAAAATAAAAGCACAGGCTACTATATAGGTATGACAAAACAGAAAATTAAAAATCGTATTAAAGAACACTCCGCTGATATTAAATTCGGGAAAATAACCACCGCAATTACCAAGGTTAACACTAACGAACCAGTCAATATCAATTTTAACGATGTTTGCAAATTGGCCGATTATAATAATGTAACCTACACAGCAAATCGCGAAACGGTCGAAATTTGATTTAATCCTCTTACCTGTAATGGCAACGACCCAGCACAAGAAATCAACCATAACTGGTGCAGAGTTTGGAGGACTGCAAGAGCACTAGTCACCACAAAGCAACCAGGCAAGCTGCCACAGAGCTGCCTCTGACAATGGGAGGGGCCCCTACCTGCAAGTACTAAGGCAAACTCGTGAAGTAATGTAAGGTTATTTCATTTTTATTTGTGATATTGTGCTTCTCGTTTTTCGATAAATTAAGTAACTTATTTCTTGTTGAAACTAATTTACAATGATGTTAAGTTTGAAGATTTAATAAAAATTTGTTTGTCTTTTGAACTTGTCTTCATTATTTAAGGTATACCAAAATTGCATTTATTTATATCTATACATTTAAATGAATGAAGATGCACTCTGCATTACAGTTGTTTTCACTGTGCATGAAATTTACTCTGCAATCAATCCTAATATAGCTGAATTGGCTATCACAAATCCTAACTAAAGCACTGTTTACATTTTGTTTTCCATCTGCATCTTTTTATTTTCTGAGTGGGATGTACAATGTGGAGTGTTGTTTAGTGCACATTTTAGTAAAGAAAGCAGTAAGAATAAGTGGTTTACAATTGTTATGGTTATGTGATAATATTTTGATAAAACAAGATTATTTTACATTTTCTTTATTTATATTTGTGTTAAGTGTGTGTTCTAAGAATGTCTTTTTAAGAACATGGTTTTGCCGATGATTCAGTAAATAATAGGTGCAAAAAATAGATTCAGTAAATAATAGAAAATAACAGACGCAAATAATAATCCATTTTTCTTAATTAGGATTTACAAAGTACTTATTTACAAAATTAATGTACAATAATTACATAATTAAATTTACACAATTATAAGATCAGAATCCCCATATCGACCCTTCCATAATGTTTTCTTGTTACACAAGACAAAAAACAATTAGATGTACCACTCATGTCTTTATGCACGGCGACCTCTGGTGGTGAGAATATCCATAACATTCCACACCAAGCTCGAATGAGTTCACTGCCAATTTCCAAACAATTAACAAGCATTAAATTCACATATTGAAAAACACTATAAACATTTAAATTATTATTAGACATTCAATAAGAAAAATCTAATGTTAAGTGTTAACAAAAATTTACAATTAGTATTAAAATAATCTAAAAACACAAAATAGTAATCAACCAACATTATATAGAAGTTAACATTTTCACTTATTTTAATTTATTATTAAGGGGACTCTCTAGTTATTGTCTCCGAAAGCCAAAGCCAAATTTATTCTATGGGAAATTAATGGGAAATTTTGCCCCATTATAACTAATACATATTTTTAAATTCTGTTTTCAGATCTAGAAAATTTGCAACTGCTAAACAGGTGTTTATGGGCATAATAATGACTACTGCGATATGAAATTTTACACTTTTATTACCTGTGATTATATATTTAAAAAATTTTATTTGTGATTAGCTATAGTTTTGTAATTTCAAAATGAATTTTTCATTAAAAACTATATTTTATGATGATTTGGTTAGTTTCGGATGTTTTGTTTCTGATTAAATTATTTATTTTATACGTATTTAGACTGACAATTGCCCTTTAGTGTAGCAATAGTGCAAAATAAAACCCACTCAAGCTCAACCTCTGATGTATTTAGTGATTCATTTGGTTCAATGAAAAATCAGTCCTATTTTCGTTGAAACAAATGAATGATTCGTAGACCATAGGTGGTCAAAGGTTGCAAATAGGAACATAATGTAAAATATTGCAAAAGTTTGAAAAATTTGCCAAGAACTCCAGATCGAGATTCTTTCTGAAAGAGCTGCAACAAAAAACTGGAGTTAAACTTAAATATTTTGTTGTGTATAACAAAACAAAGCAGATAATTTTTTGGGATGTGCGAAAAGAGAGGGGACGGAGAGGCAAATATTAAAATTAAAGTTGTTTTAAAACACAAAATTAAACATTGTGCATTTCAATTTTCAATTGGAAATCAAATATGGGGATTTCTGTACTATTATTCTGCTGTTATCTTGTGCTATAGGCTCATTAAACCCCTAATCAGTAAGGAGCAATGCCGAAATCAAGGGGAGAGGAACTCTCCCTCAGGGGTTGGTAAGTGAAACAATTGCAGCATAGCTCAGTATTTTAGGATTTTTAAAAATCTTTTTAGATAATTAAAATTTTAATTTAATGAAAGAAACAAAAATACAATGTAAATTGGAAAAACATATCTATAAAAAATACTTACATTTTCTGCTCAGCTGTGATGCTGCACTTTTCCTTAAAACATGAATGCCACAACATAGAGACATATCTAATTTCTACTATTATATCTATATTTAACAAAAAAAAAAAAAAAATCAATAACACTATGCCAAATCTATTTTAAAACAATTTGAAAGATTAAGTCAATGCAATAAAATTACAATTTATTAAAAGTAATCAGATTGGTAAATATACAAGTATAAAATATTTTAAAGTAATGATTTAAATTAAGGAAGTAAATAAATCAGTTTTTTATGATGAATAAAAACTTTATAAGCAAACACATTAAATTACAAATGTAGGTGACAATTGTTTTATATTGAAATAATAGATACAACTGCTACATGCTTATTGCAATTTACAATGTATGCTTACAAAGCCATTATTCATCATTGAAAAATGTACCACTATTTAACCTTTTATCTATTACATTATGAAACAAACAAAAAATGCAACTGAAGAATTTTTTTCAATTGCTGAACAGTATTTTTTAAAGATATATGCAATAAAAAAATATGTATATCACCTCATCATAGTATTAATTAATGAGGTGGTACTTTAGTGTGCCACTGATACATAGACATTGAAAGATACATTTGAACCTTAAAAATATATGAAACAGTATTTACTTTCCACATTCCTTATATTTTTTCAAATATTGATGGGCGATTTTTGAAGTAATATATGAATTAATTATAAAACTCATGAAGATAACAGCGAAAGCACTCTATAAAATCAATCTGAAACAAAAATTACTATATGTAGCGTTTAGTGCAGTGGTGGCGAAAATCCAAAAAGTACTAATATTCATATAAGGCATTAACATTATATTATATACAGCATATAAATAATATTATATAAAGTTAAAAAATATTATATTAAAGTATTAACTTTGAGTGATATTCTCACACTCTCACTCTAACAAAAAAACTAGTTGGCATAGGTGGCCTTCAGTTCACCATCATATTTATGTTCTCATAAATTTCTAGTGCGAGACATGTTAAGAGAAATGAATTTGACTAAAGCCTGACACATTGACATAATGAAATCCCCGCCTAATAGGCTATCCACAGTTTACTTTGGTATATTTATCTTATTCTAATCTATTAATTTATTTTATCAGGGTCAATTCCATTGTTTAGTTTTCATGCTACTATTTCCAATGCAATAATCCTCAAATTCCTATTTATATAAAAAATTTTCAATTTTGCTCTGTTGATAAAATCTTAAACTACGAATAACTTACAAAATTTTCCTATTAGAATATTTGCAGTCAATCATGTTCAAACAAGTATCATAAATGTTATTTTGAAGTTGTCCGACATATTTATGATCCTCAATATGGACGTTTATGCTCAATTTTGCCTTATTCTGCCATGTTAAGTAAATTGTAAATTCCAAATAACTTACAAATTTTTTAAATTGGAAAAATCATAGTCTATGATATTCATTCCAGTATCCAAAATAATATTTAAAAAGTGGTTTGACATCTTTACGATGAAAATATCCCTCAAGATTCAGGGCTCGCATTGGTGCGCTATAGCGCACCATTTTTCCGAATTTTAATGAAAGGGACGCAGAATTTTTGAAATTGTGGGTCCCGAGGATCCGTAATCAAGTATTGGATTCAGGAACTTTTTCAGAAACAAAACCACCACTACTACTTAAAGAGAGAGAAAAAAAAAAAGAGAGAGAGCTTATGTATGAAATATCCTGAACGATATTAATTTAAAATACAAATTACTCTTATTTAATGATAGAGTTGAAATGAATATTAAATAATGCATCTAAAGTATTAATTATTATTATTATATATAAAGGGAAGAAAAGAATTTTTAGATTCTTCAGCTAAATAACATGCACAAATGGTAAGTTTTTCTTTATATATATTCTGTTGTTAGTGAGTTGTGCTTTATAATTCAAGGAAAATTAATAATAATAAAAATGAAAATAAAAAACCAAAAATCTGTAAAATTCTAAAATCCTGAATACAGTGGAGCACCGTTTATACGTTTTTCAAGGGACCGCTCCTAAAAAACGTATAACTGAAAAAAACGTACAACTGAAAATTCGTTTTAACATTAATACGCAATCAAGTATATTAATAATAAAAGTCTAATCAATTTTCATGATTTTCTTTACATTTATTCGAATAAGATATATTTTTAATTATATTTAAAATATTTTTTAAAGGTTGAATAAAAATTAAATAATAATTCAAAATATAGAAATTCAGAAATTTTTTTTCAAGATTTCGATTTTAACCTTTAAAGACAAAGCCTTTTGTTCTCTAAACAAAGATGACATTTTTGAAAACGATTAAAAGGAAGGGAAGGGGGAAAAAAAAATGTTTCTCCAACCGTAATGTCAAATAAACACAATAAGAAAATCTAAAAGTCACCCACGGGAAGTGAGTAATAAATCTTCAAGTTTACAATTTCCTTTTCATACTCCATTCCTGGAATCAATTAAAAGGGAAAGTGGGAGGTCTTCAAGTGGTCACTGGCTACTTGTATACCAACCATTCAACCCAGTGGCCAACTGTTATCTCTGAAAATTTCTTTAACCCCCTTTCCCCATGCTATGGATGCAAGTGGCACTTTTTCTATAGCTGCACTTTGTTACCATAGTTCTAAGAAAAAGTAATCGAAAAAAAAATAAGAATAATACGTATATAGAGCATTCGTCTTTTTTTTTTTTTTTTTTTTAATCCTGGAATGAAACTCAAACTTGGGACTCTACAAGGAGACAAAAAAACGTATAAGTGAAATTAAGAATTCACTTGTGTCGTATAAACGAAATATTTTAACATTAGAATTCAATGGAATGATTTGGGACCGAAGTCGAAAAACGTATAAATGAGAAAAACGTATAAATGAGAAACGTATAAAAGGTGCTCCACTGTATTTCCAATTCTGCTGGTCCTAGATAATGGGTCCTATACTTTTTTTTTTTTTTTTTTTTTTTTTACCTGCTAAATATAAGTTTCTTTAATTATTATTATTATTATTTTTTTTTCAATATTATTTTTATTAATCTTGTTTGAAGTCTATTGCTATTGTCAGAATAATCATAAATTTTACTTCTTTAAAACCTCTTTCAATTGCATTAAACAATTTTCTTTGCACTTTTTATTAATTTAATTTAGTAATGTGCTGTGTTAACTACACAATCAAATGCAAGTTTAAGAAAGGTAAATGCTGATTTCATATGATAAAAAATAAGTTAGAAAGTTTTTATTTATTTATTTATTTTTTCAATGCAATGTTTCAAAATATAAAAAGGAATTGTGAAAACCTTTTTGTGTTTGTGAAAAATGTTAGCAGTTACAAGCCCCCCCCCCCCTCAAAAAAAAAAAAAAAAAAAAGTTTTTTTGAGGGAGAAAAAAGGTGTCCCCATTTTTCGAAAACTTGACCAACATTTTTTATAGTGATTGGGGTCTTGGAACCCCACTTTTCAAAAGGTCAGAGCAAGCCCTGAAGATTGACATTTATGTGAAATTTTGCACTATTCTGCCATGTTAAGAAATTCGTAAATTTCTAATAACTTACGAAATTTTTATATTGGAAAATTCATAGTCAATAATATTCATGCCAGTATCCTAAATAATATTTCAAAAGTGGTCTGACATCTTTACAATGAAAATATCCCTCAAAATTGATGTTTATGTGAAATTTTGCTCTATTCTGCCATGTTAAGAAATTCGTAAATTTCCAATAACTTACGAAATTTTTATATTGGAAAATTCATAGTCAATATTATTCATGCCAGTGTCCTAAATAATATTTCAAAAGTGGTCTGACATCTTTACGATGAAAATATCTCTCAAAATTGACGTTTATGTGAAATTTTGCCCTATTCTGCCATGTTAAGAAATTCGCAAATTCCAAATAACTTGCGAAACTTTCAAAGTAGCATGTTTATAGTTAATGATGTTCATTACGAATTCAAAACTGATATTTGAAAACTGTCCTGACATCTTTACAGTAAAAATTTTCTACTTAATGGACGTTTAAGTGAAATTTTGTCCTATTCTCCCATGCTAAGAAAATCATAAATTTCTAATAACTTACGAAGTTTTTTAATTTGAATGTTGCAAATGAATAGGGTTCTTGCCAGTGTCGAAAGTAATATTTTAAATGGTGATGGGGATGGCACGAAGCACAGTTTGGCCGAAGCGCCGAATACCAAAGCTTCGGATGAAGCTCCGGCATCATTGTGGGATTGTTTTGCAGAAATCACAAACAATGAATTACTCATAGAACACTCTGAAAATTCATCGGCTAAAGAGCAGGAAGTTTTTAAATAGAACACATTGTCTGTTGGAATTGGTGGAGATGGAGAGAGAATAAAAAAATATTTCCCAGATTATCTGACTCGAACAGACACTATTTATCTGCTCCAAGTAGCAGTATATATAGCGAAAGGTTATTTTATTATTACAGCAAAAGGTGTGAGGTATCTTTCGATTATAATTATTTTTAAATAAATTTTTTATGCTGCGGATTATCTTCCGCCGCGGTTTATATACGCAAAATTATGGTAATTATTGTATGATTTAAAAGGTTCAATGCACACAAACTTTTAAATTAAATATAAATTTCTAATATGTTTTATAATAAGATACCATTGTGTATAACTTAAATGACAATATTTTATATAATAATAATTGTTAAAAGAATATTCACAACATAAATTGTTATAGGTTGAATCGACCGAATCACTCATTAATCAGCAAGGTGACCGAAGCTTCGTTCCATCTCTAATTTTAAAACTGATCTGACTTCTTTGCGACTATTTGTTCTTGAGATATCGTGTACACAGAGATAGACTAACAAACTAACAGACACCCTACAGACGGACACCATACAAATTTTGTCATTTTTGGATTCCTCACACCTGAAAACATGCAAAAAAGTAAAAAAACTGAGGTCGAAAATTTTCAAGATTACCTAAGTTTCCCATACCTATAGTAAGTATGATGGGGAACTAAAAAAATTAAGCGGCATTTTTCAAATTTGAGTAATTACTTATTTTGTTTCATTATATAAACTGCAATCTTTAGTTTCTAAAATTTGTAGCTGCTTCTTAATAAAATGTACGTAGCTTCATAAATTCTTTTAACACATTTTTAGAATTAAGAAGAGTATTGATAATATTACCCACTTTTCCATTTTTTTTTTACTCAAGAAATTCTAGAGAAGCTAAAAGCAAAAGATCATAGTTTTCAAAGCAATTATTATATTATTGAAGTAACAACAACAAAAAAAAAGGTCGAAATACTTGCTGAACAACATGAAAAAAATGTGGGAAAAGCCTTTTTGTGCCATGATTTTGAGTGGGATTTTTAAAAATATAGTGAGTGAGATTCTCGCATTCCTACACTCTAATGTAAGCATTAATGTTCTTTTATTATTAAATTACTTATACATATTTAGTGTTTTCAGATTATCTAGGCTTTTTATTTTCTGGTAATCTCATCAATTCTTATTACTGTCCAAAAGCAAAAGTAGACTATTGTGCACACCAAGTCTTATTTTCCTGATTTAAATTTTTTTTTCAACTAATAAATCATTTGACTTATATCAACAGAGATGAATCACTTTCTTGAGTTAAAGATAACATTTATCAAATGAAACAATTGGTGTTTTAAAACAGCATATTACAAACATGCGTAATAACAACCGTATATGAGTACTGCATAATATTTCATGGTATAACTTCGATATTTAACACAGCATATAACCTGTATCATTATTTGAATCAGAATTACAAGATGATATTACAAACACTTTTTTTTTTTTTTTTTTTTTTTAATCAAACAGAAATGTAAAACCTTTAAAGTAAGGTGAAAATCATAATATATAGTAGAGAAAGATAAAAAGTAAGCAACGAATTTGCATGTTTTTTTTCGACGATTTAAATACTTATCTAGCAAATACGATAAAACTTACTCAGCATTAATTTAACAATAAATATGCTTTTTAATAATCATATTTCGGTAAGAAATATTTTTATAATGGTGATCCGAAATTAGACAATAATTATGAACAATAACAAAAAAACAAAAACAAAAAAACATAAGATGATGAGCGAGCAGACATACCATTCGCAAGATTTTGAATAATTACAACATCATACAATTGAAATTTCGTTAATGAAAGGTAAATAATGAATTCGAAACTTTGTTTGTAATATGGAAGAAAACAAACGATAATTGATAATTCAATGTATTTTTTGTAGATTGTAAGTTTAAAAACATTTCATCATTGTAAATAAATATAAATATAAATATATATGTCACGCCATCATTGCTTCATTGCCATTAGCCACTGGCCAATTATGCAATCCAAATTATTATTATTTACGAAGCCTTGTTATTTACTTGCGAAATTGTAACAAAATATTGAAAAAAAAAAAAAAAGTTAAAATATTTGACATTGGAAAAATAATCATTTTAATATTATAATAATAAACTGAGTTGGGGGGGGGGATGAAATTACGGAGTAGAGAATATTCCTACGGTCAATTTTGTTTTGATTTTCTCTCATTGCTACTACATTTTTATATTGTTTTGTTTTGGTTGGAAGTGGAGAGCTGTTGTAAACATGGCTCAAAAATCTGATGGAGGTGTGAATAATTTAATTTTATGAAATCATCAGTTTACATTTTACGATAGAATTTTAATTTTTATATTTAATATTTTTCTTAAAATTTGATTCATTAACATTTTTCTATGTGGTATACTTTAAAAATATCATTTAAGTGTATTTTTTTTTCGAAACCTTTCAACTTAGTACGGTTAATTTGCTTTAATTTTTATGGAGAACAGATTATTTGTTTTACATGGATAAATTCCAGGTTATTCACTAAATTAACTCTTCCATTGAAAAACAAATGCTACTTCTTTTATTTCAAATGCTTTAAACGCCCTCTTAATTATATAATGGGCTATTTTCGTATTATTCTTACTTTTAAAATATATTCTTTACTATATAATATTTAAAATGACGTAATTAGTTTGTAATTCTTAATTTCTTTTCCATTTTAGTAATAAATTATAATATATTTCTGTATAAACATACAAGAACCTAGCCTGAAAAATGCTTCGGGTGTGGTTTTATTATGATGCTTAAAAAAAAAAAAAAAAAAACGAAGGTAATGTGTTTCCTTAAAAAAAAAAAAAAAAAAAAAAAAACCTAGTATTGCACCATGTAAATCATTGCAGTCAAAATTTTGTTTTGCCTTGTTTCTACATAGTATTTGTAATAATAAATGCAGTATAAAACAAGCAAGGAAACACCATTTATGTGTAATTGTGATACAGATTCATAATTAAAAAAGCACTTATACTGTAGGGAACAAAGATATTAGGTTCTTAAAGAAGTTAACATGTCTTAAGTCTACTAGTACTAGAACCGTTGTGATGTTCTGCTAGATCTGTGTCATTCCCAAACTTCAAGGCATGTTCCTGTTAATAGATTAAGTATTGCTTAAATGTAAGGATGTAGAATGTAGTATCTTTTCAGAAAAATGAAAACTATTATTCATTTTGCCTGAACTGCAGTTTTCAAATTTGTTAGCTTAGGGAGGGAAAACTGTAAAATGAGCTTAACCTTACTCTGCATAAATTTTTGTTTTTAGACTATATTTTTGTATACATTTTAGTGTTTTAAAATAAAATGATATTTTGTATATTTAATGCAAGGGCAGAAATTAATAAATTTAAGTTACTATTATATTTTTAAATATATTTAAAAATTTGTGAAAGAAAATAAATTTACATAGCAAATATGATAATTAAATTTTTGTTAATTAATTAAAGAATATAAATGAAGTCTTATATAAATGAAAAATTTATGCTTTAACCCTCGCTTTTCCAAGATCAAGGCATTACTGTAGAAAAATTGCTTTCAGGTGCTGCTTGGCACGTTTGGTGAAAATCACCAGCACTACACCTTTTTGTATCGTTTAGAATAAATCGTCATGCAACATTCCACTGGTTATGTTTGCTATCTCTGGCGAATTAGTGCATTTTTAGTTCTCCATCATATTATAGGAATGGGGAACTTAGGTAATCGTGAAAAATTTCAACCTCGGTTTTTTTACTTTTTTATACGTTTTCAGATGTGAGGAATCCGAAAATGACAAAATTTGTAGGGTGTCTGTTAGTGTGTCAGTCCGTTAGTTTGTTAGTCTGTTAACACGATATCTCATGAACAAATGATCGCAGAGAGGTCAGATCAGTTTTAAAATATTACTTTCGATACTGGCAAGAACCCTATTCATTTGCAACATTCGAATTAAAAAACTTCGTAAGTTATGAGAAATTTGCGATTTTCTTAACATGGGAGAATAGGACAAAATTTCACTTACACGTACATTAAATGGAAACTTTTTACATTAAAAATGTCGGACCAGTTTTAAAATATCAGTTTTGATGCCGGAATGAACATCAGTAACTATAAATATGCTACTTTGAAAATTTCGCAAGTTATTGGAAATTTACGAATTTCTTAACATTGCAGTATAGGGCAAAATTTCACATAAACGTCAATTTTGAGAGATATTTTCATCGTAAAGATGTCAGACTTCTTTTGAAATATTATTTAAAATACTGGCATGAATATAATGACTATGAATTTTCCAATATAAAGATTTCGTAAGTCATTGGAAATTTACGAATTTCTTAACATTGCAGTATAGGGCAAAATTTCACATAAACATCAATTTTGAGAGATATTTTCATCGTAAAGATGCCAGATTACTTTTGAAATATTATTTAAAACACTGGCATGAATATTAATGACTATCAATTTTCCAATATAAAAATTTCGTAAGTTATTGGAAACTTACGAATTTCTTAACATGGCAGAATAGAACAAAATTTCACATAAACGTCAATCTTGAGGGATATTTTCATCGTAAAGATGTCAAACCACATTTTAAATATTATTTTGGATATTGGCATGAATATCATAGACTATGATTTTTCCAATTTAAAAAATTCGTAAGTTATTTGGTATTTACGATTTACTTAAAATGGCAGAATAAGGCAAAATTGAGCATAAACTTCCATTTTGTGGATCATAAATACATTAGACAACTTCAAAATTACATTTATGATATTTGTTTGAACATGATTGAATACAAATATTCTAATAGGAAAATTTCGTAAATTATTCGTATTTTACGATTTTATCAACATAGCGAAATTGTAAATTTTTCATATAAATATGAATTTTGAGGATTATTGTATTGGAAATAGTAGCATGAAAACTAAACAACAGAATTGACCACGATAAAATAAATTAATAGATTAGAATAAGGTAAATATATCGAAGTGAACGGTGGATAGCATATTAGGTGGGGATTTTATTCTGTCACTGTATCAAGCTTTGGTCAAATTCATTTCTTTTAACATGATTATAATATGTGTCGCACTAGAAATTTATGAGGACATAAATATGATGGGGAACTGAGCAGAGTCCACCTATGGCAACTAGTTTGAATAAGGCGGGCTTAACTAAATTTCAACTATGAAATGGAGTGAAAATGACCCCATCTTGGGAAAGCGAGGGTTAATAAATGATCCAAATGTCACATATTTAACATGAAGTATTATATTATGTATAAAAGTTTTTTAAAGTGAAATTAAATGAAAAATTAAAGAAAATAGGTGATATTGGCAATTATAATACTTATTTTATAACACATTATTCTGTGACAAATTTACAGGCAATGTTAGAAAAAAGTAAAAAAAATTAATAGCTTCACTGGTCCGGTAGACCACTAGAATTGAAAATTTTTTGGTTCATTCAATATTTTTGTAGTCCCAGACCAACAGACCACTGTTAATTTCAAGCCCTGTAATGTATATAGTGAAATATTACTTATGTGAATGGCAAGCACCAGGACATATTGTGTTGAAGATAAAAATTACAAAACTATTCCCTTAATAAATCAATACTAAAATTGTTTCTCATTTTTAAAAATTGAAAAAAATTCCTGATTTTCATAATTAACCCTCACTTTCACAAGATCAAGGCGTTACTGCAGAAAAATTGCTTTCAGGTGCCGCTTGGCACGTTTGGCGAAAATCACCAGCACTGCAAGATAGATGCGAAGAATCCGAAATATATCTGCAAATTAAAAAAGGATATTTTAGTAAGGTATAAGTTTATAGAAATATAATTTCAAGTCCTTTTGAATAAATTAATGTATAAAGCTTACTATTTAAAATGGCCAGTTACACAATTACACTTCTGTACAAAAGTTTAGCAAAATTTGCAAACAATTAGTGTTTTTCAATTTAAAGACGTATCTCTCGATGAAATGTTTTCAAACATTGAGTATTTAAAGGACCGGGTCTTCCTCATGTTTTTCAGTGCAGATTGGTTTAAGACACCCTTTAGGTTGGTAACAAATCGAGCAAAATCAATAATGTTTGTGATCACCCTATATCGTTAAGTGAACGAAATGAACTGTAACTTTAGGATATGTTAATATGGACCCAGTTCAATTTGTGGATGGATTTGTGTGACGATAGCATATTAAATAACAGACATATAAGCTTTTATTTAAAAAAAAAATGAACATGTTTTTTATTTATAATATTCAGAGTTTTTAACAAAAATTATTCCCACTTTCAGATAAGTTGGAAAAAAATTTTAAAAACAATATACTGCAATCAGAATACAAATATCTTAAATATCTCATGAAATATGAGCATTTTTATTAAGAACGTTTTCACTGCACATATGCGAGAGATAAAATTTTTTTTTATTGCATAGGTTGAAAGCTAGATATATTGAGAACTTTTGTCAAAAGTGCATTTGAATAGAGTAAAAATTAAAGAAATTATCCGAAAAAGAACAAGCTAGATTTTAGATATTTTCCAAGAGTTGAAATCTCTTAAGGGGTTTTTCACATGCCGGGTAGTTAATTTAAAATGTACCAAATGTACTTTTTTGTGAAAACCCCTTATAAGCTTGTAACTCTAACATATTTTTGTTTATTTACTAAGATTTGAGAGATAAGGGGTTTTTCACAAAAAGGAACTTTTCTAAGTGGTTAAAATAATTTGATCTTTAAATTAACAATATGGGATGTAAAAAACCCCTTAAGAAATTTCAACTCTTGGAAAATATCTAAAATCTAGCTCATTCTTTTTTGGATAATTTGCTTAATTTTTACTTATTCAAATGCATTTTTGACAAAAGTTGCCCAATATATCTAGCTTTCAACCTATGCAATAAAATTTTTTTATTTTTCGTACATGCACGTTTTTCATAAAAATGTTCATATTTTCTGAGATATTTAAGATATTTGTAATTCGATTGCAGTATATTGTTTCAAAAGTGCTTTTTCAATTTATCTGAAAGTGGGAATAACTTTTGTTTAAAACTCTGTACATTTATTATAAATAAAAAACATGCTGAATTTTTTTGGAGTTTTAAAATAAATGCTTATATCTCCGTTATTTAATATGCTATCGTCACACAAATTTATCCACAAATTGAACTGGGTCCAAAATTTTTTTCCAACTTATCTGAAAGTGGGAATAATTTTTGTTAAAAACTCTGAATATTATAAATAAAAAACATGTTCATTTTTTTTTAAAATAAAAGCTTATATGTCTGTTATTTAATATGCTATCGTCACACAAATCCATCCACAAATTGAACTGGGTCCATATTAACATATTCTAAAGTTACAGTTCATTTTGTTCACTTAACGATACAGGGTGATCACAAACATTATTGATTTTGCTCGATTTATTACCGGCCCCCTAAAGGTTGTCTTTACTGAAAAGCATGAGGAAGACTCAAATCTTTAAATACCCAATGTTTGAAAACATTTCATCAAGAGATAAGTTTTCAAATTGAAAAAAAAACTGATCGTTTGCAAATCTTGTTAAACTTTTGAGCAGGAGTGTATTAATCTTCAACAATGGGTACTGATGCTTTCTAAAATAATCATGCTTATAATATTATTGCTATGTATTATATAACATTGTGGTAAATCCTTGTATTAATTTTTATTTTCATTTTAGAATTCCATGAATGGCTGCAAAATATAACTGAATATTATTCAAACCTTTCTGATGTTGAAAAAAACCTAACAATTGACTGCATAATTGCATGTAGTGGTTCTTCACAATTATTGCACCTTCATGCGAAATTAAGAATGCTTTTACATAGAGATTTTCTTAGGCTTTTGCCTAATGAATTAAGGG
Organism: Salticus scenicus; assembly: GCA_963930645.1. Classification (NCBI taxonomy): domain Eukaryota; kingdom Metazoa; phylum Arthropoda; class Arachnida; order Araneae; family Salticidae; genus Salticus; species Salticus scenicus. The sequence goes on from OZ005650.1 coordinate 231,462,714, forward strand.
AACATCTGTTATCCTATCTAGATGGCAAATCCTTATTAACATGCTGTTCTGTTAGTAAAACTTGGAATGATATTGTTTCTTCTTCATCTAGAATTTGGTTTAAAATTTGCAAACGATCTGGTCTTATTGTTAATAAAGATATAGACAATGTTGATACAAAGCACTGGAAATCTTTTTTCGTCAATATGATGAGAAGAAGGCATCAGATGATAACATATAAAAGTTTTTCTGTCAAGGTATATGAAAAATTTTTGCGAAGAGTTACTGCAGTGTATTATTATAAAGGAAAGATAGCTACAGGTAATGAACATTTTATTTAACTCTATTCATATTAAGGATATATCTGTGTTTTTATAGATAATTAACTGGCTTTGCGCACTTTGCTGGTCGCTATGTTTAAATGAATCATTTTTATAATAATGTCTCATTGTTTAAATTCCTATATTTATTGATAAGTCTATGAAATATGAGCAGTTATCGTCTGCTACAAATGAATTATTTAAAAAGCAATTCATTTGTAAAGCAAAACCCTCAAGTGGCAACAGTGGCGGATCCAGAACTTGACTTTTGGGGGGGGGGGGGAGGCTAAGATTTTTCAAAGTGTTATTCTAGACCAATAAAAATTTACAATTGCAATATTCAATTGTGAATGTCAGTTTTTTTTTTTTTTTTTTTTTTTTGGGGGGGGGGGGGGGGCTTCAGCCCCTAGCCCCCTCCCCCCCCCCCTTAAATCCGCCACTGAGTGACAGCACTCTTAAAAAAGGAAAATTGTTGTTTTAAATTAGAAAATAACTATCTTTTTTACGCAGATGAATAAAATATATATCTGTAATATGTAAAAGCTTTCTGATATAGTAGTATGTAGAGTTAAGTTTTAAAGGAGGAGTTTAGTCACTATTTTCAGGTGACTAAACTTCTGGTACTATTTTTTATTCACAATTAAAGGAATTTAATCACTGTTTTCTACTACTAATTCTATCACTGATAAAAGCCCTCACAACCATAGTAAAGCATAGCAGCAGTTTTCCCTGTGAAAATGCATGTTTTTCATCAAATGATTTTTCAAAATAGCACCATTTTCTTCATTTGGGAGATTTTCTGAAAGTGACATTATTCTAACTTGTTATAAAAAATTATTTTAATTATATCAAGACATTATGTTATTTTAACGTATTCACAGTTAAATGTTTAAATTACATGCTTGTAATTTTAATGAAAATATAATTTTAGAACTTTTTTTACTTCCCCAATTATAATTTTATCTATATGATAAACATAAGGATTTTCTCTTTAATGTTAATCTATTTACTTATTACTAGCAGGGGTGCAGAATATGTCCGAACGCCCGAACAAGGTTCGGGGGAAATTTAAACTGACTGGGGAAATTTTGAATATTTTTTTAAGAGAAAATAAAATTGTAAATCAAAAATAACAATTTGCTACTTTGAAGTGCTTATACACTAACAGCGATATTTTTATGTTACACTGTATACTTATTCTCTTAAAGATTTATTACATAGAACAAATGACTTTGTATAGCAAAGTAGATTTTTGCATTATTGAGGGAAATTTATACTGTGTTTGGGGGAAATTTCTGAGGTTTGAATATTTTCTGCACCCCTGATTACTAGTATTGCCTAATGGTCGAAACTTGGCCACTTCTTTGATAAGCAAAGTAATTGCCTTCTCGTAAACAGAATTAAGTTGCAATACAGCAGCAAGAAACATTAGAATTGAGACAGGACTGCTACACAGAGGAATTTTCCTAGTTTTGGTGAAAATTGGAAAACCAGAAGTAGGACTGTAAGTCCATATCTCAAAAAGGAGTCTTTTCTACAAAGTTGCAGTATAAACACCCTATTAGATGTATTTTCGTGTATATTGATGGTTAGTTCAGGAAAATTGATAGGCGTCTTGAATAAGTAGGTCAATTTGAGGTCTCACAAGTGCATTCCTTTAAAAACGGCTGTACGGATTTTTTTCAAACTCACCATATTAACTCCCTTTTAAATATCCTTTTGTGTGTAATTATTGTTTTCTGGTCAGTAATTGAGTATGCCAAGTACTATTGGTAATTCAAGATATGGGCATAACAGTGCATGTAGAAAGCTATAGGATTTTCTTGAAGAATTTGCGTGGCCACTCCTTTATAACTTCCCCTCATATTTGTTGCCCCATTGTAGCATTGAGCACGAATTTTTGAGAGAGGAAGTCAAAATTTTTCCAAAACATTTTTTATCAAAATTGCTAGCGTTTTCCCCTTCAGTATTGTGTGTTTCGAAAAATCCCAAAAATCTTTAATGCACACTGAAATCTTCTGGTGTGACGTATCGAATTACAAGAGTAACTTGTTCGTCGTGAACTATATCAGCCATTTCGTCCACAAGTATTGAATAACAATCCAACTTAACTGCTTCACTAGCTATTGCTCCGCAGACCTGTTTGCTCATGAGCTCCAAAATTTCGTTTTGAATTTTCTTACTACTGTAAGAAAAATATTTTTCTTTTTTCATAAAGAATTTTTTCACCAGATCGTTGTCTTTTGAGCAGAGATTTAACAACTCCAAAAAAGTTCCTTTGTTACTTGAGTACTCTTTTTCATAGTGTCCTCTTAGTGCAGTGCCTTGTCGAGCACATAACAGCAAGGTTTCACAAATCGACTCTAGATATTTTTTGTTTTCTTCAATTTCGGACGCTCTTTGGGAAATTAACTGGACTGTAACACTTCCTCTTCTTAATGAAGATTCATATGCTTGGAGTCTTTCAATAGATGATCTGTGTGCTTCACTGCTTTCATGGCTTTTAAATTTTTCAACACGTTTTTTCCAGTTTTGGAAATCCTATTTCAGTGAAAGCTTTTTCAGAACAGCCTAGAACTTCACTTTTAAACAGTCGACATGGGAAGCAAAATGCTCTGTTCACTTCTCTGTAGTACACTAACCATGGAAATTGTTCAAACCAATTTTTCTGGAATTTTCTTCCATTATTTACTGGATAGTTAAAGTCAAGAGGCTGGTGTTGGCCTTCGTTTATTTCATTTTTTCTGTATTCGTGATGGTTGGAAGTTAACATGCCATCAACTGTTTTCAGTTCTGAATCCAAGTTATTTGCACTGAAACTCCACGTTGGCGTAGGATAAGCCTGAGATTCCTCGAATTTTAAACCGTCATATTTTTCATCCTTATTTCCATAACTAAGCATGTTTTGACCTGCATTTTCCGCAACAGAAATCTTACGGAAACATGAACTAATGGTAAATTAGTTTTCAAGCCGCTTTGCTTTTCTAAACATTTCAAAAACAAAGATTCCAAATCAGAAAAATTTAGGCTGCACTGTCAGCATACTGCTTCGAATTCGCATATGAGAAGAAAATATTCTCGTGATCCTTACACCTGGCCGGGAGTAGCGCAAATACAAAGATTGCAGTGGACAAATTTATTTTTCACTTGGGTAAAGAGGGCATATAAGAGGAGAAGAGAATGGACAAATTCATTTCTGGATCGTGCGGGGAGTTTCTATGGTGGAAAGTTAGGTGGGGAGATAAGAGAAGAATCAGGGGTTGGCTTTTGCCCTGTTGTATTTCCGGAAATGATTGCTGCAGGGTCAGAAACAGAAAGAAGTGCTTAATGAAGGTAAACAAAGCATAAAGAAGCTTTACAGGCGAATTCTGAAAATTTAGTTTTTAGTTTTGTGAAATAAACCAGTGTGCACTGTGATCGATTTTTAGGCTTTTATTTTAGACTTTGAAAAGTGAGGGGGCATGGCCCCTTTACTTTTGAAAGTGAGGGGGCAGTTGCCCCCCCCCCCGCACGAGCCACCTATGCTTTCTCAGATTTTAGCTTAGATCTTTTTGTCTATATTTTTGTATGTTATGTATTGTTGATTTGTGTGCCTAAAATTGAATGTAAAACTTTATAGTAACATTTTCATGTGGGCTTACTGTATAAAATAAAAATATACCCAACAGAAGTAGATAATTCTTTTTCTTAAAGATTAAACACTTTTTTTTTTTAAACCGCTATTAATATTAGCATTGTTACTATTATTCTTTTATCTTGGTATCTAGATTTTTGTAATTAAACATTGTAGGGTTCATATGATTCAATCTATTTAATTTTCTTCATTTGAAGTGATGTATTTAACTATTCGATGTTTAATAAATATAAACCAATAAAAATCTTTTAATTCATAAACTGAAACAAAAAGCGTTCTGCGAATTAGCTTCGTTTTTTATTTTATAATTAAAATTTCTGTGCTTTTTTTCTGGTGTGAAACTTAATAAATAATGTATATTGTGTGGTAGATCACGATTTATTTATTTTTTAATGTATAGACAGACTCCTAATACATTTTCACGTGCAACTCTATTTGGAATTGATTTAAAGTATATAAATAGACAGGTATGTTTTCCGAAGTGTCTTTATCTCAGAAATCTGAATACGAGATAAAAAATAGGGGTTGTCATTGAGAAAAATGAAGTTTATGCTTGTCTTAATATGTAGATGACCCCTTAAGCAAAATCTAATGATACCATTAAAAACTAGACGTTATTACAGATCAATAGGTACCAGCCACATATTTCTACGATAATTTACGGCAAAATTAGGTTGGGGGGGAGTTGCGTTTTTTTTTTTTTTTTTTTTTTTTTTTTTTTCTGACGGTACATGGTTTTGTTTGAATTTTAAGTAACTACCAGATTTAACAAATTTCTTCTTTAGGAATTTTTTAATACGAAAGAATATGTGTATAAAATGAAAAAGTGCATGAAAAATAAAAAAATTTAAATTAATTTCTTGACATTGTCAGAAAATAATTTTTATATTCTGCAAACTGGCAAATCCTACCTTTCAAATGATATGATTTTCAACCCTCTACTCCCATAATTAATATGTTAAAAGTGCATGACAAATTCCATGTTTACCTATTAATATGTAGATAAAACTGATTCACATTAAGCTGTTTTTGCTGATATTCTAAAGAAAAAAATATCCAATATATTCAAAAAAATTTTATTATATATATTATTTAAAATTATACCATTTTGTTTTACATTTTAAAAATATTGTTACAAAATTGTAAATAATTGTGTTTATTTTTGTATAAATTCTTTCAAAGAGGCTTAGTAAGTTGATAAAGTGCTAATTTTGTGCATTTCTAGTCGTTATAGCATTAAAATAGCCTTATTTTCCCTTAAAAACGCATTAAAAAGCTCCAATACGGCAGGTAATGAATTTGGTGCCAAATTTGGCAACTTTTTCGCACCTTGGTGATTTTTTGGCGACCTTGGCGAGAAAATCCTTATTAGGGATATACCAAATATGGAAGCTCTAATTTCATTGGCTGATGAGATACGGAAATTTCTGGAACTTTCCACACTTTTCTACCGGGGTATATAAGGGCTGTTTTTTTCGTCAAGGTAGTCAGTTCAGTTCAGTCTGAGATCAGAGTCAGTCAGTTTCGCTAATGCCCCAGTAGCAGAAATTTTTCTGTCAATCTGCGACAACTATTTACGCATTAGAAAATAATCTGCAGAATAATTTCACAATGAGTTACGGGGGAAAAAAAAATTACCATATTCAGATTCAGTAAGCATATTTTTATCACAAGTTGGCATTTATCTAATGGTATTAATCTGTCAGATATGTCAGAGCATTGTAGTTATAGAATTTCCATTACATATTGCTAGATAAAGAGTTAGCATTAGCAATTATCTTTCATATTGTATAAGAACTACTATTTTGTTTATGATTTTGTTCATACTGACTCTAGTAAAATACTTGCAGGAGACTCTAAACATTGAAATTAATGCAACTCTCAAAAATTTTCTGGTTCCTGTGTAACCACATGGAGGGACATTAAGATGTATAAACTTTCTTTTATCAACACACTGTAAAAAATAGGTTCTTAAAAATAAGTATACATTGTCTCAAAATAGCCCCGAAACAATATATAATTAAATTAAAAAACCCATGTACTCATTTTTGAGTATATTAGGGTGATTGCCAATCTAAAGGGTAGAAAACGAAGACTAATTTGAAAATATAAAAATTTTACCAAAAAAATTTGAAAAAATTCCTTAATTCCTTTTTGACAACTATGAATCTAAATTACTTGATGAGCTATCTCGTTAGCTATTTTTTGGTTGGTAATTAATTAATTTCAAAATTAATGTGTCAACGGAGCGGACATCACTGACCACGGAGTGGACACTTATAAATATCCAAACCTGAAAGTTATTTTGCAGCTGTATCTTTTCATCCTTATTGTTTTACTTGTGTTTTAGAAAATAATCAACAAATATTTTTACTTTAATTCTTTTGAAAAATGAAAATAACAGGAAAATAATTGTTGGTTCCGCATATTCTTTCTTTCTTTTTTTTTTTTTTTTTTTTTTTTTTTTTAATGTGATTGATCTAATATGTTGAAGACACTTGTATTTCCTTGCTATTTTTCCTGTTAAAACTTCGAAGATTTCTTTAAGTTTCTTCTTTGATTTTGCGCCTTTAAAACTTTCTTTTATTGGCTTTTTTATAACCTCGCCAAAAATAATACATTTCTCAATTTCTTTTGAATTTGCTTCTGTGATAATTTTTTTCACTTTTCTCTTGGGTTTTTCAGAATCAGTAGTATTATTTTTTGACTTCACATCCTTAGATCTTTGCACATGCTTTTTGTGTTTTTCAAGCTTCCTAACCAATTTTTTGTTTTCTTCACAAAGCCTTTCACTGTTCTTTTTCGACCTTTTACTTCCACTTTCTAGTCTGCTAGATGATGATACAGATGGTTTTGTTTTCAGAGATGGATTAATTTGTGGTAGTGTGATGTTTATGGCTGCTGAACGAGGTGTCTCAGGAGGTGTATCATCTCTGAGATGTTCTTCAAAGATTATTCTGTTTCTTCAATCTCTCCCCTTGATTTCTGTTTTGGTTCTTCCATTTTTTCCTAACACTTCATTTCATTTGTTCAAACATTTTAACTACAGTATTCTTCCTTCTGTGATATATTTATCTTTCTTTAGCTTTTCCTTCTTCATGTCTTGCGGGATCATTTCTTATGCTCCTATTACACACAAAGATGTTTCACGCGACTTTTATTTCATCCAATTTTTGCTCCAATTTTCGAAAGCTGTAAACCGAAAGAAGGTTACAATAGTTGAATCAAAAATTGTTCGAAAAACTGGTTTACACGGTGTACAGTACATGTCAAGGCACACCTATTTATCTCTGTTTTAACGGGGACGACATGGGAGAGCGAAGAGGAAAACGGTGAATGAATTCCCGCCGGCGCTGTCATTTCTCGGTACATAAAGAGCTTTCTTCTCACGGGTTTATCACAGTCTGACTTGCCAGAAAAAATTCATCATATTCCCAATTCCTATTACACTGGGCATTGACGTGATTTGAGCCAAATTTACAATTATATCAAAAGTTGTGTGAAAACGTGTTGTGTGTAATAGGAACATTAGTCTGTCTCTTGCTCTCTGCATACTTTTTCTTTTTAGTTCTTTACGTTTTTCTGTAGTTTGGCTGGGAAGTTTCCTTTTCTTGTTATTTTTCTTATCTTTTTGATTTTCAACTCCACCTAATTTTCTTTTTGACTGAGTTTGAGCGAAGGTTTGTGCACATTTGTTTGTCCTGCATTGGGTTACATGCGAATTTCCATTTTTCTTGAACAGCATAATAAATTTCTGCAAAGAAAATAAATATATATTTTAAGTATTGTTTTTATATATATATATATAAAAAAAAAAAAAAAAAAAAAAAGTTATTCAATTAATAAAAATACAAAACAATTTTAGTTTTGCTCTAAAACAAAAATATTTTTATTTATTTTTTCTTCTGAAACTAAATTTAATTATATTTTTGCAATTATTTTTCTAAAGTGTTATGTCACCTTTTCTACATTTTACCTTTAAAATTAAAAAGAAAAAAAAAAAAAAAAAGGACATTTAGTATACATCATCCTTTTGCATTACTCTGTAAACAACACTCATAAAACTGTTCTTAAAATTATATTAATACGAATTCCGAATTCTGTTGTTACATTTAAATCATGAAGAGAAATGCTTAAGAGTTCAGTAAAAAATAGCAAATACTATTTTAAAGACGTTGAAATGACATTTTTAGGAAATCACGAATAAAAATATAAAAGTTAGGGGAAAATATATTTCCATTGCACCTTAAGCAATCAGTAGGCTAACAACAAAAAAAAAAAAAATAAATAAATAAATAAATAAAGGGATAAAATTTATTTATAAAATTTATTTAGATTATTTTTCAAATGTATCTATTTTTAAGATTAATTTTGAAAGTATCCACTCCGTGGAAAGAAGTGTCCACTTCGTGATCAAATGATGTCCACGGAGTGGAAGTCCACGGAGTGGACAGAATGTCTGATTTTGAATTTTAAGGAACAAAGCAACAACGTCAGGAACAATTTAACTTTAGTGTTGAATTAAGTCTTATAATCATTAATTGTAATAATAATTAGATAATAAATAATCCTTATAATTACTTGTATACTTCTAACCACGGAGTGGACTGATGAGATAGCCAAACAGAGGTATCACAGATGAAATCTATTTTAACAGAACGAAATAAAGCATTGAGTTCAGCACATGTAGGTAAAAACAAAGATGGCTTCCCCCTCTTTCTTCTCAGTTACACACTGGTGACAGACAGTGCCATCTACTGAACTTTATGGGAAATTAAATAGTTGTCCACGGAGTGGACGCATTTTATTAGGGACATTTGTTATAAATTAATTAAAAAAACAAGATTCATTTTATAACTCTAAAATTTAATAAATATATTTTTAAGGATAATTATGTCCTGCTTAAATCAAAATGTAATTAAAAAACATTAATATTAAGCTTGAAAATAATGCTATATTCTGCAGACTTCCCTTGGGGACAGTCCACGGAGTGGACATTCCAGGTTTTATCGATCGAGTTCTAAGAAAAATAAATAACATTAAAAACTTTTATAATAATATTCAACTAGAGAAAATCGTAAGAAATAGCCTAGTTGTAAATTTTTTTCTGATTGAAAATATTTTCTATTTTTGAGGGCTAAGGGACATGGTTTCTACCCCTTATGTTGGCAATGACCCATTAACATGGTCAAAAATGGGGTTGACCAAATTGAATCCTAATATCCCCATGTTTGGCATGTCAATGTACTCAAAAATGAGTACATAGGTTTTCAAATTTATGTATATACTGTTTTGGGTCTATTTTGAGACAATATATACTTATTTTTAAGAATCTATTTTTTACAGTGCAATTACAGTTAGTTCGTCATTGCCATCTGTACATCTTAATTGCATTTTGCTCACCTTCTCAATGTCCGAGCCCCAACTTTCACAGAAAACTTATAATACTGGAATTGAAACTGTATTTAACCCATTAGGCACCAAAGCTCCCGCTGCAGGAACATTTAATTATGAATTTTTTTCTCTACAATAATTAAGATAAATATATATTTTTATTTTTTACATTGAACGTTGATGTGCCTAGCTTCGCTGGTAATTTTTTCAAAAAGTTTTTAATGCAAAGTGTAACATCAATGAGTTAAGTAACTTAATAAGCACAGGTATTTTCTTTGACAGCTCAATAAAAGACTTTCAAATAAAACCTGTGATCTTTTCAGATCCAATTTCTTTTTTTATAGTGCTAGCGATCCATTTATAAAAATACTGGTATTCAAACAAAAGTGTGTCAAGATCATCAAATTTTGAAATCGATGCAAAATCTAGTATATATTCAAAGGTGCAGTAATAAAAATTACATGAGTAGTGAGTGATATTGAACAATTCTACCTCTAAATAGGTTCTGCAATTTAATGAAGCAAATTTAAACAGAATATTGACAGTTATGCTGCATATGAAGAAAGAATGGGAATCTTCTGCAGGGAACTTCATTACAGATCGGTAGCAAATGCTAAAGGGGGGAAGGGGCATTCCCAAAAAATTATATGAGTAAGAGATATTGAACAATTCTATTTCTTTATAGGTTTCAGAATCTAATAAAGTAAGCTTAAAATGAACATCGTCATTTATGCTCTGGATGGAAGAAGATTGGAAATTACAATGCTTCTATGGAGCATTTGATTGCTGATCGTTAGTGGAGAGGGGGGGGGGGACAAATATATGAGTGAGAGATAGTAAGCAATTATACTTTTTTTAGGTTTTGGAATCTAAGTAAATAAGTTTAAAAAGAACATTGAGATTTATGTTGCAGATGGAGAAGATTTGAAATTGTAAGAATTCTGCGAGCTGTTTGATTGTCGATCGTTAGTGGGGGGAAAGGGGGTGGTCACAAAAGATTACATGAATAAGAGATATTGAATAATTTTACTTTATAGGTTCTAGAATTTAATAAAGCATGTTTCAAATGAATATTGAGATTTATACTGTGGATGGAGGAAGCTTAAAAATTACAACGCTTTGATTTTGTGGAACGTTCAATTACCGATCGTTAGCGGGAGGGGGAGAGTAAAACAAATATAAGTGAGATATTGAACAATTCTACTTCTTTATAAGTTCTGAAATCTAATTAAGTAAGTTTCAAAAGATAATATTGATATTTATGTCACTGATGAGGGAAAAAAAAAATTGCAAGGATTCCGTGATCTGTTTGATAGCTGATCGTTAACAGGGGGTAAGGGAGAGGGGTCACAAAAAAATTATGAGTGAGAAATATTGAAGAGTTCTACCTCTCTATAGGTTCTAGAATTTAATAAAGCGTGTTTAAAATGAATATATTGACATATGTTGTGGATGGAAAAAGATAGAAAATCACTATCTTTCCTGCCAAAATCGGGAGATTTGGAATTTCTGCATAATGCTGATTTGGAAATAATCTGCAAACTAAAAAAATATCTGCGACGTACGTCACGCGTCTCGCATTTTCTGCTATGGGGGCTAATGCTTGCATTGCTTTGAGCCTCTTTGGAAGAGACTTGCTTTACGTGTTATTGCTATACAGTTTATACTGTGGATTGGCTATTGACAGCTGTTGTTTAAGCTGTGTTTACTGGCAGAATTGAAGCTGATACTTGGTTTATATACCTGTATTTTTCTGGAACTTTCTGTGAATAAATTATTGAATTTTTGTAAATTTCGCTTTTCATTCTCGGACAACTCACGAACCCCAAAGTACGCAACAATATTTTATTTATAGATGGCTTCATCAAGCAAATATTTTTAAAAAGTACATGTTTAAAATTATCGTAGTAGTTTAATGTAAAAAACCAAATAAAATGTAATTTACATTAATTTAATAATAATAAAAAAAAAATGTTGGTCAGCCCACACTAATCCAGAATGTGGACCACTTCCCTGTGGTAGAATTTAGAGATAAACAAGATAACATTGATGCAGAAAAAAAAAATGTCACTTGCAGAAAGATTTTCTCATAAAAATTAAAGGTATTCCTAAATTTCAATAGAAAATAGAAACTTATGTCTTATAATTTAATTGAATAAAATATAAAAGGACGAAATTAAACTTTAAAAACATTTAAAATACCTTAAAATCCTTTAACTGAGCAGCATTACAATGATATATTTTGACGCGCTAGTCGCGGTCGTCTTCAGGTTGATAACTTGCTGCTCTATTGACCGTCTTATCATCGACTTCTTTATCCTCCTCTTCCGTGCTGACGTCATAATGATGTTGTTTTTTATTAATCAGGTGTTGCCATTCTTTAGGTATTACGCTGTGCTCTCTTTCATTAATTGCGGTGTTAGATGTTAAAATTTCCAGTGCTTCGCGTTTTAAGGCATAATTATGGGAATTATAAGGGGCAATTTTAGTGGTGGTTATAGTATTAGTATTTATTGGGTTATTAATATGAGTACGGGATAGAGAGGTGGAGGTTCTATTATATTTTAGGTCATTAACGTGTTCGATTTCGCGGTCTTTAATTTTTCTTTTGGTCATACCGATGTAGCAAGCTGTAGTGTTATTATTTTCAAATTTAAAGTCGATTTTATAGATTCCTGAGGTTTCTTTGGGGTCAATTAAGTCTTTTTCATTGCGTATACATTGTATAATATTTTTATTAGGTTTGATGGGAATGTTTATACCATGTCTGGAGCCTTCATTTTTTATTTTATTTGCAATACCGTTGCAGAATGGAATGGAGGGAGTAAATTTAGATTTTACTTTTTGGGCGTTATTAATTGTATTAAGGGATTTCAAACGTTTTTTAAAGAGTTTTTGAACTAGTGAACTACTGTAACTGGCACGTTGAGCGATGTTTTTTATAAATTTGATTTCGAGGTTTAGGAGGTTTTTGTTGGAACATATTAATATAGCGCGATTTATGTATGAACGTATGGCGGCAATTTTGTATTGGAAGGGGGTTTTACATTTATTATTGATTATTTCGTTATTGTTGGTTGGTTTGCGATATACGGTAGTGTTGAATGTATTATCTTTATTTTTAATGATTTTAACGTCTAAGAAATTTATGCTATTATTGGTTTCTATATCTAGGGTAAATTTAATATTTTGGTCTAAGTTATTTAATTCATTTAGAAGATTTTGAGGGTCGATGCGAGCAGGGATGACGGCAAAAACGTCATCCACATATCGGAGCCAGATTTTACAATTTTTTATTATTAAGTCGTGTGCAGAATTTTCGAGGTGACGGAGTTTAATTTTGGCAATAACACCCGATATGGGCGAGCCCATCGGCACACCCCTAGTTTGTCTGTAAATGCTGTTATTAAAGGTGAAATATGAGTTATTTAATAGAAGATTATTGGCTCTGATTAATGTTTCACTTAATTTATTACTACCATATTTTTCAATCATTTGATTTTGTATAAAATTAGTAATTTCATTTAAGTCTATGGATGGGTATAAGTCCTTAACATCAAAACTAACGAGTGTGTCATCAAAATTAATATCTGTGTTCTGGATAGTTTTAATAAAAGCTTCGGTTGAATTTAAACTATGATTTGAGGGGGGAAGAAGAGTTTCGTAGATATTTTTCATATAAACTTCAAGATTATAGGTAGGGCCTTCAGATTTATTTACTATAGGTCTAAGGGTGGGAGGGGTTTTGTGATCTTTGCACTTGCCAAAGAGGCGGGGGATGGCCCAACGATAACCCACCCAAACTTAATAATCATGCACCCATTATCCCCAGCCTCTTTGGCAAATCAAAGGATTGAAAAATATGGTAGTAATAAATTAAGTGAAACATTAATCAGAGCCAATAATCTTCTTTTTAATAACTCATATTTCACCTTTAATAACAGCATTTACAGACAAACTAGGGGTGTGCCGATGGGCTTGCCCATATCGGGTGTTATTGCCGAAATTAAACTCCGTCACCTCGAAAATTCTGCACACGACTTAATAATAAAAAATTGTAAAATCTGGCTCCGATATGTGGCTGACGTTTTTGCAGTCATCCCTGCTCGCATCGACCCTCAAAATCTTCTAAATGAATTAAATAACTTAGACCAAAATATTAAATTTACCCTAGGTATAGAAACCAATAATAGCATAAATTTCTTAGACGTTAAAATCATTAAAAATAAAGATAATACATTTAACACTACCGTATATCGCAAACCAACCAACAATAACGAAATAATCAATAATAAATGTAAAACCCCCTTCCAATACAAAATTGCCGCCATACGTTCTTACATAAATCGCGCTATATTAATATGTTCCAACAAAAACCTCCTAAACCTCGAAATCAAATTTATAAAAAAAACATCGCTCAACGTGCCGGTTACAGTAGTTCACTAGTTCAAAAACTCTTTAAAAAAAGTTTTAAATCCCTTAATACAATTAATAACGCCCAAAAAGTAAAATCTAAATTTACTCCCTCCATTCCATTCTGCAACGGTATTGCAAATAAAATAAATAATCTGGTGTGTCACTCACACGACTTTCTCTTACCTTGAAATTTAATACTATAAATACAGGTTGCAGATTAATAGGTAAGATAACGAGTACTGTTATGTAAACCTATGTTAAACAATTCATATTAGGCTTCTGAAGAGTTTTATATGACAATTAGTTCTGTGTGAGGGGGGTTACCGCCCCCCTCAACCCCCCGTTTCATTAATGCACCTACATTTATTAATTCGTTTATTAAAAAATAATTTATTAAAATTATTATTTAAAAAAATTATCTTTTATGATAAGGCAGACGATTTCCATATTAGAGAAGTAGTATAACACCAAATATCCAAAAAAAGTCCATTTTATTCTCAATATTGAAAAAAAAAAAAAAAAAAAAAGTACGATTTTTTTTTCTAAGTTTTTTTTTTTGTTAAAAGTAAAAAAAAATCGATAACTTTGTTTTAAATTATCGCAGATCGATGGTTCAACCATTCGTTTTAAAGGTATGCGAGCTCTTTTGAAAGATACCCATCATGAAAATTTACTCCCCTCGAGGGGGGACTTCCCCCCCAGGGGGGGAGGCGAGGCTCCTACATACACAAAATTTTTTCCCAGTTAACTGTCTCTATTACAAAAAATATATATTTGTTTCATTTGGTTTAGTGCTGTCTATAGACGTTAAACTCTATTTTCCTGCAATTTCCTCCATGGACGTTAATGTATTAGAATTCTCTTGATTGTCCCTGTACACGAACCATTTGCTTGATCTTAACGAAAAACTTACTGTAGCATCCCTATATGATACACATTTAGAATACCAAGTTTGAACTTTCTGCCATAATTTGTTTTTGAGATATGCTGATAACAGACAGACACACAGATACACACACACAGACCATTTGCTAAAAACATGATTTTCGTATTCAGGGGACCTCAAAACGTGTAAATATAACAAAATCTCGTGTTCGAAAATTTGACCCAAAAACAATACTTTCTCTACCTTATGGGTATTGGGCTTAGAAGGCAGAGCACGCAAAATTATAATGCATATTAATGAGTCCATATTAAAACGAAACACTTTTAATTAAACGAACACTCACATCACATAGTTACATATAGAGAAACAAATATTCAAAACAAGGCACAGGTAAAAGATGCGCCGTACGAATAGTCCAAGTGGTGGCGCGCCAGTCGTTATTGGAATGATCTATTATACAGTGAAGGAGGGTAAATACAAGAGGCATTGGTAATGGAAAAATAAATGTAACCTAACACCCCCCCCACAATGTCGACGTATTTACCTAAATAACAATGTTACATCTTCCAATCCCATAATTTTACAACAGTTGTAATGTTTTGATGATGTTAATGCTTTTGTAAGAATATCAGCCCCCATATTTTCAGTAGACACAAAATTTAAATCAATAATTCCATTTTTCAGTGCATCCCTTATGAAATGATGCCTAATATCAATATGCTTGGTGCGCTTATGAAAGATCGGATTTTCAGCTAATTTAATAGATCCTAAGTTATCTGTAAATATACTCACTTTTTCAATTTTGCCTTCAGATAACTCATTTAGTAATTTACATAAATATATCCCTTCCTTAGTGGCATCGGATAAAGCCATATATTCGGCTTCCGTTGATGAGAGAGCTACGGTACACTGTTTACGGCTTTCCCATGTAATTGCACTCCCGCAAAAAATGAAACAGTAACCTGTATATGACCTACGGTCATCGAGGCAATTTTCCCAATCCGCGTCAGTGTAACCGAACAAAGGCTCATTACTTTTCCTAAATACAAGTCCAAAATTTATTGTTTTCTTTAAGTATCGTAAAACTCGTTTAGCGGCAGTCCAATGAGTTTTATCAAAGCAAGTTAGAAATTGACTTAATTGACTGACGGAATTTGCAATGTCCGGCCTGGTGGAAGTTGCAAGATACATCAAACTTCCAACTAATTCACGGTAGGGATATTCGTTTTCACAACATTTTTCGGCCTTTTTTAATCGAATGCTTGTATCCATAGGACAAGCTACGGGCTTGGCTTCTGTCATGCCAAAACGCTCTAAGAGCTCTCTAATATAACTATGTTGACTCATTGTTATAAGGCCATTTTCTAACTGAAAATTTATCCCTAGACAATATTTAACTATGCCTGAATATTTAACATCTAGTTTTTTATTAAGATGAATTTTGAAGTTTTCTAACATATCAGGGTCCTGTGACATAAACAATATGTCATCAACGTAAATCATTATAAGTGTCAACCCTTTATCACTTTTAATATAATATAAACATGGATCTGCATTTGTTTGTTTTGCTCCGAAATCATTCAAAATTTTATTTAATTTAGTGTTCCAACACCTCCCGGCCTGCTTAAGGCCATAGAGCGATCTTTTTAACAAAAGAACTTTATTCCCTACATTTAGATATTTAAGAATCTCGGCTGCTTTATCAGATATGTCCCTATCGCAATTTTCATTTATAATTATTTGAAGTATTTCTTTAAAGTAATCGGGAACTTCCATAAAAATTTCCTCATCTAATTTTCCATTCAAATATGCTGACGTTATGTCAAATTGATGTATTTTTATTCCTAATTTTGCAGCATAACCTGCTAAGATTCTAATAGATCCCATCTTTGCTACCGGAGAAAAAGTTTCCCGAAAATCTATAGCAAATTTTTGACTAAATCCGCGAGCTACTAAACTCGCTTTATATTTCAAAAGAGATCCATTTTGATCATATTTATTTGTAAGGACAAATCTACCTTTTATGCATTTTTTCTGGGGCCTTTCTACTACTTCGAATGTATCATTTTTTAATATTACTTTTATTTCGTCAGTCATTGATTTATACCAATTCGGAGCTTCCGGACCTTTCAAGGCATTATTTATTTCTATTTCCGAATTAAAACTATAAACAGCATTCGCAATGGATTCCGGCTCCCTAATTATTTCGCGATTATGCAATGACAATATGTTTTTCTCTTCTGAATCCGATGGCTGAGAAACAAGGTCACGTGACAGCTCATCTTTTTCATTTTTTATTTTCCGAGGAGAAATTTTCTCTTCTGATTGCTGCATGTGTGAGTCATTTTGCGATTCGCTTAATTGTATTTCTCTTTCAAAAGCATCTGGATACAATTGACGTATTTTTGAAACATCATTAGATTTCGCTTCAAAAAATTTTACGCTACGGGAAATAATTACTGTGTTTGATTCAGGAAGAAGATAAATACGAAATGCTTTAGAATTTTCTGAATAACCGACAAATATCCCTTTTTTAGACCTTGGGGAAAATTTGTGTTTAGGGTGGTTATCGAAAAAATAAGAAGTGCAGCCAAAAGATTTAAAATAGCTAACGTTAGGTGTTATATTATTCCATAATTCATATGGGGTTTTTCCATTTAAAGCTTTTGTTGGGCATCTATTTCTTATATAATTAGAAGTATTAATAGCTTCTGGCCATAAATTTAAGGGTAATTTTGATTGTGATAATAGACAACGGGCCATTTCAACGAGAGTTCTATTTTTCCTTTCACAAACACCTGATTGTTCCGGACAATAAGGGGTTGTTAATCTATGCTGAATACCATTTTCTTTTAGGAAATTTTCAAATTCAGTCCCAATAAATTCGCCCCCATTATCACTCATGAATTTTTTTATTTTTATAGATTTTTCATTTTCCCAAAGAAGTTTGATTTCTTTAAAAGCATTTAGTGCTTCATCTTTAGTTTTTAAGAATTTTACTGCACAATAACGAGAATAATCATCAATAAAAGTAATAAAATAAAGGGACTTACCTATTGAGGGAACCCTAATAGACCCACAAAGATCCGAATGAACTATTTCTAACATTTTTGTAACACGATCTGAGTGCTTAGGAAAAGGAGCACGGGTCATTTTATTTAACGCGCAAACTTCACAATTGAAGTCGGATACCTTTTTAATATTTAACCCCCTAATATGACCCTTTAAATTTGAATCAATCAAATCTTTTACATTTAGATGACCCATTCTACAATGCCATTTTTCCACATCGGCAAAAATATTTTTAGAACTATCGATTGATTCACTCGAAAAATTAACTGCATTACTTATATTTGCATTATTATCCCGCAGATAATAAAGTTAATTTTTTTTGTCTGCAATTAGAGTCACATTTTTTTGTCTGTTATTTATAATAGCACATTTGTCTTTAAAAGTTACGGTGAAACCTTTGTCGCACATTTGTGATACAGATAAAAAGTTAGTTTTCAATTCTGGAACCAATAGAGCATCATTTATCTCTACATTTTGAAGTTTGGAATTGACTTTTGCTTTGATTAATATTTTACCAACACCGGACACACCAGTTGTTTCATTATTCGCTAAATTTACAGATTTTATATCCGTATCCTTTAAATCGTGAAAATTGGAGTCATTTTTCCCCATATGTCGAGTACAGCCGCTATCAACACACCAAAGATTCTCGGATTGTTCTTTGAATAATATGTTCGTATTCGTTGAATTTGTGCTGGCCAGTAGTCCTAAACTGTTTTGTCGATATTTAAATGATTTATCTTTTTCACACTGATTAGCACGGTGACCGATACGTTTACATTTCCAGCAGGTAATTTTTGAATTATCTCTTTCGTTCTGAGTATACTGTTCAGTAATCTTAGGATTCCTTTTATTTTTATTCCACGGAGCAGGTTTCTTTCGGAAATTCCTAGTCATGAACGCTCCATCGTTCGGTCTGTCATCATGGCGTCTGGCGTCGTTTTCTTCTACTATTTTTATTCGTAGTATTTCTGGTTTCGGTAGCTCATCCCTGGATTCTATCGTGCACCTGAAATTTTCGTAACTGGATGGTAGGCTGTATAACAACATCACAGTTAACAAGTCATCATCTATTTTAATGTCCATTTCAGATAGTTTATCAACTATGTCAAAAAACTTTCGAAGATGATCTCGAATGCTCACAGAAGATGAATCTGCCATTTTATGTTGAATAAGCGATTTTAACAGTGACGCTTTTCTAGCGGGGCCTTTAGATTGATATATTTCCTCTAATTTTTTCCATATATCCAGGGATGTTTCACAGTTTTTTATTTGTTTCAGTTCAGAAGGCGATATACACAAAATTATGTCGGCTTTGGCCTTTTCATCCATATCAGTCCATTTATCGAACGTTTCTTGTGATTTCGCATCACCAGCCACGAGCTCTGGCTTTGGTTTAGAGCCAGACACATAAATCCAAGATTCATTTTTTATCAAGAGTGCCTTCATTTGTATCTTCCATGTTTCGTAATTGTCTTTGTTTAGCGTTTCAATACGAAGTGTTCCATAAGACGCCATTTTCAAACGTGGTCGTCTATTTAACAGATAAAAGTCTATTTATCGTAAATAAAAATTAATTTGCTCTGGGCCCATAACCTATTGGGCTTAGAAGGCAGAGCACGCAAAATTATAATGCATATTAATGAGTCCATATTAAAACGAAACACTTTTAATTAGACGAACACTCACATCACATAGTTACATATAGAGAAACAAATATTCAAAACAAGGCACAGGTAAAAGATGCGCCGTACGAATAGTCCAAGTGGTGGCGCGCCAGTCGTTATTGGAATGATCTATTATACAGTGAAGGAGGGTAAATACAAGAGGCATTGGTAATGGAAAAATAAATGTAACCTAACAATGGGTAAGAGAAAGTAAAAATGAAGGCTCCCAACATGGTATAAACATTCCCATCAAACCTAATAAAAATGTTATACAACGTATACGCTATGAAAAAGACTTAATTGACCCCAAAGAAACCTCAGGAATCTATAAAATCGACTTTAAATTTGAAAATAATAACACTACAGCTTGCTACATCGGTATGACCAAAAGAAAAATTAAAGACCGCGAAATCGGATACGTTAATGACCTAAAATATAATAGAACCTCCACCTCTCTATCCCGTACTCATATTAATAACCCAATAAATCCTAATACTATAACCACCACTAAAATTGCCCCTTATAATTCCCATAATTATGCCTTAAAACGCGAAGCACTGGAAATTCTAACATCTAACACCGCAATTAATAAAAGAGAGCACAGCGTAATACCTAAAGAATGGCAACACCTGATTAATAAAAAACAACATCATTATGACATCAGCACGGAAGAGGAGGATAAAGAAGCCGATGACAAGACGGTCAATAGCGCAGCAAGTTATCAACCTGAAGACGACCGCGACTAGCGCGTCGAAATATATCATTGTAATGCTGCTCAGTTAAAGGATTTTAAGGTATTTTAAATGTTTTTAAAGTTATGTCTTATATTTAAGAGTTCTTTAGTAGTCTATTAATAATATTAATATCTTTATAATTGTATGTACATATTATGTGTAAATTAGAAAATATGTCAATATTGTCTTGCAAAAAAGGTTTGCATGAATAAGGTTTGTCACAGAAAGCATAAAAATATTCTATCACAGGAAACCACACCTCGGAGATGGGGTACATTGGTCCATTCAATTCATTTATTATTATTATTACTTTTTTATTTTATTTATTTATTTGTGTGTGTGTGTGTGTGTTGGTGGGGGGGGTGGGGTGGGGGGGCGCTTGAGGATGCATTGGGAATATTATTACAAAAATATTAGGATATGATAAGAGATGTTAAAAAAATTATTTGATAATTTTTTCAAGCATGTTACTTTTTTCCTGATTTTTGAATAAATAATGTGTAAAAGTGCTTCCTCTGTATCAAATAATCCAATTCACATAACTTAAATAATCACATCTTTAATTCTAGCTAAATAATCAGTTTAAATTTTTCTTTTGTCATTTTTAAAAATAAATATTTTATTTTCTTGACTTTATTTTCCTTATGAAGCTTGTTTTATTTTACAGCCTCTGACAGTAAAATAATTCAAATCTGGGATTGTACTACTGATGTATGCCTTATGACTCTGAAATCAGATTCTAGCATTTCATCAATCAAGTTTGATGACTGCATCATCGTTGCTTCATCTTATCTTGGTCATATGGTATCTTGGGATTTTATATCAGGTGATCGTTTATCTGATTATATGCGACATGGTGGAGCAATATTTTCTTTTGACTATTCATTAGATTTAAACATTATTGTTAGTGGTTCTTCTGATCGTCGTGTCAAAATTTGGGAACTCTCTACTGGAGTCCAAAAGAAGACATTAACTGACCATTCTTGGTGGGTTTTAAAAATAATTCTAACGCCATATCCAGCTGAGAAAGGTAGCTCCCATCAAAATCGGCATTTGTTATTTAGTATGGATAAAACTACTATTTTTGTTAGGTTGATGAGCTTTGTTACTGGAACACTTTCTCCTGAAGGTTTATATATAAGTACTTTGTATTCAGTTTTAGTTCAGCATACAAGTGAGCCAAGCTTATTTATACCCGGCCTTCATTTTGATGGAGAATTTTTATATTTTCCTAAAGAAAATCTTAAAAACCGTGGAACTGCAATTCTTTGTAAATGGGACGTTAGAAAAGGATGCATGGTTTCAGAAACCGAACTAAATTTAAAAGTGAAAGCACTCCTTGCTGTAGGCAAAAAGTATATAATACTTCTTATTCCAATTCAAGATAAAACATCTCCTAATTTTATTGTTTTAGATAAGGAAACTAACGAAAAAATAGCCTTGTGGAAACTTCCGCCATCTAAGTAAGTCTTTTTTTTTTTCTTTATTACATTTTTTCAATGAATTTTATATTAAAATAATATTTTCAAAGGTATTACTAAATTTGTTTTTGGTGAAAAATTGTCTGTTACTTCATATTTTATTAGAATCTCATATTACAGGATTTATTAAATCTATATTATTGTGTTAGCTTTTACATATAAATATCATATTTTATCACAACAATGTGTGGAAACCAGGAAGCAAATCATGATAAAAATTTTTAAGAATTTATAATAGAACATATTCAATAGAACATTACATATTGTGGAAAAAGCATAATTTAATACAAAAATGAAAAAACATGAAATAATAACTGAAAAACCCTTCTAAAAAGCAGCCATATTCATTAGTGATGCTATGCTTATGACTGTAGATAGGGTGATAAAAATAATATTGTTTCTATGATGCAGGCATGAGACTTTTACGCGAATCCGCAACTTTCCGCTTTTATGTGATTTCCGTTAATTCCGCATTTTTTTAAAAATCAAACTCCAATAACAATTAGTGTTCAAACGCTCCACAAAATACTTTAGATTCTCAATCTTTCTCCATCCAAAATATAAATGTCAGTATTCATTTTAAACGTGCTTTATCAGATTCTGTAACTTATAAAAGAACAGAATTATTCAATATCAATTGTCAATTGTCAATTCAACATCAATTGTGTCAATTGACCCAAACATTAAATTCACACTCGAAATAGAAAACAAAAACCTCCTAAACTTTTTAGATGTTACTATAATTAAAACAACAAACCAAAACTTCGAAACTACAGTATATCAGAAACAAAATAATAGCAACGAAATCATAAATGCCAAATGTAAAACTCCCTATAGGTATAAAATAGCTGCAATACAATACTATATAAACCGTGCAATAAACGTATGTTCCAACGAAAATTTACTAAAACAAGAACTCCAAAAAATCAGTGAAATATCTCAAAACGCAGGTTATAAAAAGAACCTAGTAAACAAACTCTATAAAAATAGATTAAAGAAACTTGATAATATAAATAATGCCCAAAAGCCAAAACAAAAATATATCCCCCCAATTCCATATAATAAAGGTACAGCCAACAAAATTAAAACTGAAGCCACTAAACTAAATATAAATGAACCAATAAAACCAAACAGAAATATTTTCCAAAGAATTAGAAATGATAAAGATAAAATGCATTTTTCCGAAACTGCAGGTATTTACAAAATATATTTTATAAAAGAAGACCAAAAAACAGGGTGTTATGTCGGAATGACAAAGCAGAAAATAAAAACACGAATAAAAGAGCACGAAAATGACATAAAACATAATCATATAAAAACAGCCTTAGCCAAAACAAATCAAGAAGAAAACATTAAAATAGATTTTAAAAATTATAGTAAATTAGCTAATTATAATAATTACTTTTATGCCGCGAAACGCGAGGCTGTCGAAAATTTTGCAAATGATAACTCATGCAACACTGACCAGATGGAAATCGATGAAAGGTGGTGCGATATGCTGAAGCGGAGTAGAAGAGGAGAACTGACAAAACCACCGGACGGCGATGTTCACAAGAGCGTACCTACCTGAAAAAGGCTGCGTGGGCTGCAGCTGAAAGCGCTTGTAGAATGTAATTTTAATGGGTTTTTAATGTTTTTAAAGTTTTAAATATTTGTATTAGTTTTCCCCGCACGCGTTATTTTTCATTTGAAATTAATTTTATGAACATGCGTGTTTCCTCTTTTAATTTTCTGCACTCTCATGCCTGCTCATTAACATATTTAAAATCCTGCAGAATCCTTACATTGTCATCTAAAACAAATAACTTCTCAAGTATATCCTCACTTTTATTGTTAAAAAGCTCGTCATATGGGTGCCAGTCTCATTCTGTACTCAGCAATTCAATTTCCACTTTCTTCCCAGTAGCCCCTAACAAATCTGTCTCAGTTTTCCTCTTAAAAATGATCATAGGTTTCTCTATCTGTTGCTACTCAATAGTTTGGGGGTTATCTTATAGGACATATATATATATGATAAAACTACAAACAAAAATATATACCTTGTCTTATCAGAATGTTGTCTTATCTGTAGAAATATATGGTATGTACAGTCGGGGGAAAGGGGGGGGGGAAGCCACCCTTGACTAAATTTGTTGTGAATTATTATAGAAACATGTGACTGGTGCCGATCAATTTATAATCATATTGCATTAATTGCATTGATAATGTCTAGTTATTAATGCAAGAATTAAATTTTGCTTAGGGGTTGTCTACATATTAAAATTTACCTTTACTTCATTTTTTTGAATGGTAACACCTATTTTTGACTGCATATTTGAATTCCTGAGATTAAGGCAGCTTGGAAAAAGGTATGGTTTATGTACGTTAAATTAATTCTTGATAGAGTTATAAGTGAAAATGTGTTTGGGGGTAAATTTCCTATATTTAAAAAAAATTAAATTCAGATCTTACACAGAAAAGTATTACGTTGATTCAGATAATAACCATAATAGCAATATGACAATTTTAAATATAAAATAAACTAAAGTAATGATAATTAAGAAATGGTGTATGTGCGTAAACGTACTTAATAACTATTTTAAATCATGTGTATACAAAGTTACAGATGACACAAATGATAACAAGTGACAGCCCCATAAGAGCAAGAAAAATTGAAATATCACTTTAACTCGAAAAGTAATGATAGGAATGAGCTTAAATTTGGAAACTCATATTTTTGATCATGACTATTCTAATCATGCAAAAATTAATATAGGTCATAATTCATATTTTTTTGGACTATGAATTTATTAATAATTTTCATAATTCAAAATATATTTTTTAATCAAAAATATGCATGGTATATGTTTGGGCCACTTCATTCTAATGCACAAAAAAAAAAAAAAAAAATCAATATAATAATTTTTTGGGAAGGTATGAATTAATGGTTATCACATTCATTTAACATTAGCATCCTCATATTTTGGCAAAATATAAATCTATGAAAAATTGAGAGAAATATATAAACTATATCATTTTTCGGACTCATTTGATCCAAATAATAATAATATTACTAAAACATTTTAAAAAAGTTTTAATCCTGAGAATCTTTCACTCAGGGGCCCCTTGCATTCTCGGAGAGAAGACTTTCACGGTAAACACTGACTCTAAGAATGATGTTTTTCACCTTGATTGTCTCTTCCTCGATAAGGTGGTGCCACATTCTGGCTATGTTGGCCGTGGGTTTGTTGCCATTCACGAAATTAGTATTTTTAATGTATTCAGTGGATTTGTGATAAAAAGCATGAGTGGGGTTTTCTTAATCAGCGAGTTTTTTTAGCATCATTGAATTTTATATTAATGTTTTCGGTCTGTGGTGTTTTTGTTAAATTTAATGTCGGAAAAATGTTCTTTAATTCTACTATTAATTTTACTTATGTTGGGGGTCCCCGAGCGAAAGATTTTCAGGATTAAAGCCCTTCAAGTGAGGTTGTTAAAAATGTTTTAGTAATTTAAAGGTTTTACTTATTAGTTTAAATAAAAATAATTGTCGAAAATGTAGTTTGCCATCAAAAGAAATGAAGTTGATGCCAGTTTTAATATGTAGATGAACCTTTAAGGAAAATCTAACTATACTGTTATAAACTAGACATTATTAATAAATTGGCAGCAGCCACATTTTTATAGGATGATTTGCAGTGAGATTAGTTGAGGGTGGCTTTTTTTTTTTTTTTTTTTTTTTTTTTTTTGACTGTACAATTTCGTGTGTGCCAAATATCTAGAGATATGAATGTTAAATTTCTGTGCAAATTTTTATATTTTTTTCTCTTTAATTTTTAGACCTTCTACTCCAGACTGTGCTCAGTTATGCCTGGGTGAAACATTGTGGCTTGATGGTTTAGATGGAAAAAATGATAAAGGAGTAATATTTATATCATCTATTGATGATAATTGTGTTTATTTACTTAAATGGATTCCAAGAAAAGATGAGGATAATTGTACCTAAATTAATTTAAGTATATATTTCAAGGATGACATTTTGTTTTTAATTATTTCTTTTTTGCCCCTTATTGTCACAGCTGAATTTTCATATTTTAATAAGAAAGCACATATATAGAGATTTAGTAATATCTTTATAACTGTTACTCATATGCTTAATTCTGTTGTGAAATCATACAAATGAACTTTACTCCCCTCCTCTCTTGTGTTTTCTGTCAGAAAGTGAGCCATGTTGTTGGTGCTGATGGTGCATTTTGTCTAACAAAAATCTAGTCTTATTTTGGTCTGCATTATGGTCTTGTATTTTAAAGATATCTTTTTTATCTGAATTCTTTTATCTTTCATTCTACATTCATGTTCATTTATTTCTGTTATTTACGATAAATTTATATTTGTAGAATTTCTCAACAAATTTAAAATAATTCTGTAGTTTTATAATTTTAACCAATATAACTAAAATTAATGTGTTTAATGTTTCAATTATACTATTATTACACTATGTGAATTTTACCACCCTCCCCTTCCAATACCATTTTTTAACCTCTTGAACCAATGATTTTTATAATTTGAGGGCAGAGTACTGCTCCTCAATCCTCATTTTAAATTATAGTTTTTTTTTTTTTTTTTTTTTTTTCGGAAGGGGGGGGGGATAATGTAAATTCTTTGAGATTTACCAACTATGTGCAATTCTATTAGTTATGTTACCAACATAAGATGTGAAAAATTTTTAAGTTTGATATATTTTTTATGCTTTATTGTGTTTTTCTTTTGTATTATGTTTATAATATATCATGTAAACAAATTTTACCAATTTCATTTGTACATAAAAAACAAAATGTAAAAAAAAAAAAAAAAGTATAAAAGATTTTTTTTAACATCAGTGTATCTTTTTTAAACACCAATTATTTATTATTTAAATATAAGTATATTCTTATAATTCAAAGTTAAAATGCCTTGCTCTTTTGCATCCTAATACAGTATAAGATTCATTATTTGCAACCCTTAAAATTATAAAAACACAACACATTAAAAATAGATTATATATAAATATAATAAGCTTACTTTTTGCATATATTACTCAGTTGAAAAAGCTGAAAATTCTGCTTCATTAAAAGAAAAAGAAAAATGTTAAATGAAATGATAAAATATTTATAAAAATGTATTCTTCAAAATCCATATTTTTGTTATCATCTACAAAAAATAAATAAAATAAAATAAATAAATTATATTGTCGTACATTACTTTTATTAAAAGGTAAAAAGAAAACATAATTTAAAGTGACCAAAAAGTTAATTTTCGTCAGTTTATTATTATTATTTATTTTTTGTTTGTTTGTTTTTGAAAAAGATTTCTGAATTTCGTAAGTGTGTGTTTAAAAATAAAGAAAAAAGATAGATTTTAACATAAGTTCCAGATTTTGTATCTTCCCTATTTTGAATTTCCAGATAATGAGTCATACTGTGTATTGCTTTTAATTTTTAAAGGAATTCTTATTTTTAGATTTGGATAACAGAATTAAAATCGTTTGCCTTAACATGCGTATAAAAAGTACAAAATATACCAGTGTATTTTAATTTGTAATATAATGAAATATTACTTTTATTTCTTGTTATATAAGAATTACTTTTTATTTTTCATTGAGCTGTTATCATCAATCTATCAGTGTGTTGCATAGTTGATTCTTGTTTTAATAATTTCTTATAGATATCAAGTTATATGTTGTTTGCATGTATAAATTTTTTGTGATGCATCTTGTTTCTAATATTTCTTGGATGTTTTTACATGCAATAGGGCATTGAGTTAATAATGTGACAGTATTAATTGTTAAATGAAAATATTTTTAAAATATTTTATATTGTTGTGAAGTATGATTTGAGTACATTTTTGTGATTAAGCATAATTATTTTAGCCATTGGTTAAAATGTTTTCTAAAAAACTTTCTGAAGGAAAGTTATTTTATTTGTTTTGTTTTTCCCTTCATAAGCTTATATATTATATTAATGAAACATTTGATCATGAATCTAGCATGTGCGTTCTATAACTTTCATCTAAGAAAGTTCTCTGTACCATTCTTTCTCTTTAATCAACTTAAGCAATAACATTAACTTGCAAATGCAATAAAAATATCTTTTTAAAAGACACTTGAATGATAAACAACATTTTCATATCCCTTAGTGACATATCATTTTAACATTTTTATAATCTGAAGCTTGTTGGGAATGAAAATGAATGAAAGGAAAATCATCAGGTGAGCCACTTGAGACAAGAAGCTGTAGAAATATACTCTCAATCCAATGTAGTTGAGTATACTTCTTGGCACATTTTTCAAAAATCACCAATATGGGGACATTCTATATTGTATCAGGAGTTGCAAACATTAATTTTCTATGTAAGAGGGCATGTTTTTCAGTGAATAACAGAAAACTCTATGTGCAATGTTTTTTTTTTTAATTGCAATAATCCTCTGTCTAAGCACATCTTACATCACAAGATGATAGCACAGATCTCAGCTTGGAAGGCTGTGGCAAAATTTTCAAGGGGGAAAGAAAGCCAAGTTTCATACAGTAAACATCTGCCCCAGAATGAAGATTGAACATAGAGCCATCAGAAACCAAACAGTCAACTGCCTTTAAGCCAACTAGGAGACATAATCCAATCTTCCCTAGAAGAGAAACAGTGTTCTTAACACATTGGCTGCCAATCTCACGTGACTGACATCTGAAACAACACTCCACATCACATGCTGGTGCGAGATGAGATCGGCAGCCAATGTGTTAAAAGACTTATGAAAAGCATATCTCATTACCATCTAATTACTAGGTATAATGAAATATGGAAGATCAGCCATATATTAAATGAGGAAACCCTATAGCAGATTCCTGAACATGGCATGTGCATTGAATCCTCATACTCCACACTATGCAGAATAACTAATGACACAGTACAAATAAAAGCACTTCAATAAGAGTTTACTATCTCTGGCAAATTAGCATACTCTCATAAACCTGCAATAAGCCAATGACATGAAGTATACCCCAACTAGATTCCAACCAATTATAATTTCTCATTTTATTTAGTTGATGTTTTTAAAATAAATTATTGCACTTGAATAAGCATTATTTGTAGCAAAGGAATTTGTATTTCTTTTTATAAATTAATTTTCAAGCTAAAAAGTTTTTAGTTTTTAATTAAAAAAATATATATACAGTGAAACTTGAATAATTCGAACTTGTTTAATTCGAAATTCTGGATAATTCGAATTTTTTTACTCGGTCCCTTGAATTTTGTATTAATATAATGTTAAAAAATCATCGATAATTCGAATTCTATTTTGGATAATTCGAATTTTTCATACGATTACCTTTAAAATATTACAGTAAAATTTGTTCCCGAGATTTTTCTTAGCAAAAGTTCATTATTTCTTTAACAGTCTTTCAAAAGAAGGTTAAAGAAATACCAGAGTATTTCTAGAGAGCACTAAGTATACCTAGTGCATCAGAAGATATGGTCCATATACATGAACTTTGCGGGATTTTTTTAAATTGAAAGTCATGTCTAATGTATTGTCATGTCAAAGATTGTATTTAAAAAAGCAATCAAAAATATCTGACTATCTTTTTTTTTTTAAGTGTTGAATAATGAAGTGCGTAAAAAAATGTTGATTATGTTGATTTGATTGGGGGGGGGGGGGGATGCAGCAGTATTCTTAGATATAAAGTTTATGTGTTAAATGTTTGATCTTAGAGTTTTATTTTTTTAATTTATCTCTTCTTTTTGACAAAATAATATATGTAATTCGAATTATTGGATATTTCGAATTTTTCTCTGATCCCTTCAACTTCGAATTATCCATGTTCTACTGTATTTACTTATAAAACTAATACTACTGTTCCATTTTAGGACCACTATACTATTTGGTATAACATTTGGTGACTCATGCATAATGATAATGAGAACCAAAAGATTTGAGATTTTCTTTCACACTAGCTTATCGACAAGATATTGATGATAATTAATACAATAAATATATGCAAATATTATATGAATAAGTTAAGTATAAATCTATATGGGGTAACATTAAAGGCATATTTATTTAAATTTACGATTACATAAGGCTTAAACTTTATTTAGATGAGAAACCTTTACTACTTGCCTTATTTATGGCCGGAACATTTTCGGCTGGGTGCCCAGCTCTCCTCAGCGGCGGCGACGTATCTTTGGTAGATTTAAGGATCATAAGAATCTGCCAAAATTTAAACCTGTAGTTAGTAAAAGTGAAGCACCGACTTACTGTTTAGAAAAATATATGGCCAAAATTTATCGCAAAATACTTCCCCCCTCCCAAAATGCATTAGAATCTACTGAAGATTTTATTATAAAGGTTAGAGAAATTAAAATTAAAAACAATTATCGGTTCGTAAGTTTTGATGTAATTAATCTATCAATTATCAATATTGAAGAAATTGCTCAAATCATCAATAGCACCATCAATAAAAGATTTCAGGATCCCAAAATAGCACAAACTCTTATCACCACCACCAATTTTTTGCTGAACGAAAATTATTTTAAATTCAATAATAAAATTTATCAACAAAAGAAAGGGATCCCAATGGGCTCGTCCATCTCGGGTTTCGTGGCGGAATTTAAGGCTGTTGGAAAATAAAATATTTAAAATTTTGGGGGATAAATTTATTTTCTGGTTTCGATATGTTAATGACGTGTTTGCCGTTATCGATCAGGATAGTAACACCAACCAGCTACTTAATAGCTTAAATAACTTAGATCCCAACATACAGTTCACTTGTGAAGAAGAAAATAATGGACAAATTAATTTTTTGGATGTTAAAATTACCCGTATGAATAATAAAATTAGTACCATCGTTTATCGTAAACCAACAAGCAGTATTGAAATCATACATTATAAAAATAAAACACCGTTTCGCTATAAAATCAGTGCCATCCATTCCTACATTAATCGTGCCATTTTAATTTGTAACGAACCCAGTGATCTTAACGATGAATTAAACTTAAATAAACAGTACACCAGAAAAGCAGGTTATCCTGATAAATTAGTAAATAAATTATATAAATTTTTAAAAAAAAATCTTGATACAATTCCTAATTTCCAAAAAGCCCCATGAAATTAACGTCTTCTATCCCCTTTGACCATGGAGATTCAAATAAAATAAAAAATGTAGCAAATAAATATAATATCAATATCAATCATAATATTTATCAATTAATCCGCAACGATAAAGACTCCATTCCCCCATTGGAAACCGCTGGAGTTATAAGATATCCTACACTGATCAAAATGAAAAACCTGGTTGGTTTATTAATGTGACTAAAAGAAAGATTAAAACTAAAGTTAATAAACATATAAATGACATAAAAACTGGAAAAATTACTATTGCTCTTACCACGGTTTATAATAGAGAAGATATTAAGATTGATTTTAATAGTGTTAAAAAACTCTCTAATTACGAAAATCAGAGATATGCTATGTATCGCGAATCAGTAGAGATTGCTACCAATATGAACGTTTGCAACGGGCCCGGATAAAATGTTGTGCCACCTCATGATAGATGCTGCATGAAAAGATTGTTTCAGTAGAGACAGAGACTCCAACACAGAAGTTGTCGCCGCTGAGGAGAGCTGGGCACCCAGCCAAAAATATTCCGGCCGTAAATAAGGCAAGTAGTAAAGGTTTCTCATCTAAATAAAATATTTATTTATATTTTTTTTTACTGTTCTTAATTTTTGAGGCTGTATCTGTAACCAGTATTTGATGTAAAGCACTAATTGAATCATTTTTATTAAAAAAAAAAAAAAAAAAAAAAAAAAATCCAGAGAGCTTTAAATGCACCAGAAATGGACACTACAAAACCCAGTAGTAAAACCTTATGTATTATTTTCAGAAAAAGTGAAATAAAATATGAATTGATTGAAAATGTGTATGTATTTATTAACAAAAGGAATTTTCTATTTTGTTAATGCATTCTAAAGAATGAAAAAAAAATTATAAATTTGTATCATAAATTTAAAAGAAAAAATATCTCTGAAAAATTTAACAGCTTCAATAAAATGTTTTATTTAAAGTCTGTCTTAATTTGTAAATAACATTTTAATCAACTTCTTTTCTGATAATCTTATAAATAATGAGGCTGGGCAGTCTTTTATTCAGATATTTGTTGGAGTTCTGTATATCATCACCAAAAAATGCAAATCTTTCCTAAAAATTTAGAAAAAATTAAGAATATATTGAAGGATGTTAAATATATATTGGATATATTATGAATACTGAGCAGTGCCCAGCCTCTGAGAATCTCACCTTAAATGTCAGAGGAGGCAGTAGTAAACAGGTCTGTCCACTATTGATCCTGATGACATTTTGTGGTACAAATAGAGGACACTCATAAAAATATAACAAATTTAAAATTTTGCTCAATAAAGAAATTCTGCATACTTATTTCAGTCATATGAAAGTAAAGGTACAAGACATTAGTTGAAAATAAGCAGAGACCAAGCAAACAAAATTTTATTTTCTTATTCAAAGCTACAAGAACAAAAAAAGAAAGAAAGTTATTATTATTATTATTATTTTCCATTTAAACTAATCTTATTTTAAAACTGATTAATTAAAATATTTGTAGTTCAGAAATTCATAGTAGAGGAGTGTAACACCAACCCTAAATACTGCTCAAACCTATGCTAGAATCAGAAAGCTTGTTTTTAGAGTTTGAATTTTAAAATGTCTACTACTGGTAGTCCTTTTCTGGTGCACTTGCCCTAATATAAATTAATATATATTTATTTCTTTGGAATTTATTATTTATATTACTAATAATATTGTTAAATTTTTTATCGTTTAAATTAAAATTTTTAGGGTTGCCTATAAGTTGACAAAGTTTTTGAACATAATTTAGCGATTTATGATGGGGAAGGAGGGGCGGGGATATAGAAGAAACCTGCCAAATCACCAAGTAGTGGTCTCCAAACAAAAAAGTACCTAGCTTTTTGAACATATATTATGCAAAAGAATATTATGACTAATTATAACAAAATTAATTCATTGAAATTCTATGTATATATATTGTAATAAACTATTTACCTTTGAAATTTCTTAAACCACTATTTTGTATATAAATATTTAGTGTAGTTATTAGTCTCTTGCCTTTAAAGAAAATTAAGATAATTTGCTATTAAGAGAAAAGTAAAAATTAATATTAATCAAGGTAGCCTTGAGTTAATTGAAGAAAATGTGAAAATATTTTTTTTTTTTTTTTAAATTATTATTTCATTTAAAAAGCAGATTTTTAACCAATAATCATTTCTCTCTAACATATTTTCTCTTTATTGTTATATTACAGATTATAACAAAAGTATGTTACAGAATAAAACATTTAATTTGTGTATGTTCCCTTACATGACTCTTTTGAACATTTAGAAAGTTAATGAAAAAAATAAAACCAAGAAAACATCTATAATTGAATACTTAGGCTAAATTAGAAAATATGAATAATATATCTTTCAAGTTTTAAAAAGTAAACTGTAAATTTTATGGTGTGACGCTCCTAAGAAAGTACTGTAACAATTTGCTTAAGAACTACTACAAAAGAATAAGGTAATATTTTTATTTTCTTAGACAAAAGTCATAATTTAGAGTATTTTCTTTATTTGCCTTGTGACATTGTTTAAAAAATCATTCTTTGATGTTAACATCCATTGTATTCTTTTCATTTATATTCACTTTTGAATTTGTAATTAATTCATTTTTTAACTCATTTTCTAAAAATAAATCCTGTCAAATATTTATGTGATTGTTGAATTGTGTTATTTTTATTATTATTACATTTCTTTTTTTTTTTTTTAACTTATTTATTGTTATTTTGTACAAATGTTTTAATTTTTATCGAGGCTTGTTACTGTTTCATTTGTAATTCTGAATCTTTAAAAAGTTTGCTATCCAGCTTATGATTTCAAATATTTTATTATAAATTCGTTTTCAAGGGATAAAATTTCAATGTTAAGACTTAAATTCATATTAAAATTTTAATATTTATTTATTTTTGCTATAAATCAAATATTTATCAAATTTTTAATATTCTCAAGTGACTCACATAAACATAACAAATGATATAATTAATAAGACGGTAATCCAGTGTTCTATTGCTTATGTATGAAGAAGTTCCCCAACATTTAAAAAATTCTTCTTCATAAAATAAATGCTTAAATGGGTGATTCCATGTAAGAAGGTAACATCAGTTAGAAAGAAGGATAGAATTTCCTCTTTCTTTGCAACCACTATTACCATACAAAAATATTAATGGCATATTTACTGCAATTTTTGTGATTAAATAGGATAGTGATTATTGTTAGAAAATGTTGGTGGAGTTAGAAATGTCTCTGTAGAGGAGTGTTTGTGTTCAGGAGCTACCCTTGATTTCAGGGTTTTTAAGCTAATCCATCTGTATTTTCTTATTTCCTATAGAATTATCTTTTGTTTTCATTGGTGTTGATCATTTGTCATCCAGGTGATTTGTGAATGAATTGTAATAAGATTGAGGGCTTCTGGCCTAAATAATTTGAGTGTCATTTGAAATTTTGGTTTTATTTTTATTTGAAGTTCTAACTTTCAGAGTTTTTATCTTTGAGTCACAATCGTCTCTACTCTGTGTGACTGATGTTACATTTTTCATGGAATTGCCTAAATAATAGCTGTAATAAAAAGACAAATAAATTTTCATTTAAAAGATATATATATACATATTAAATGTTTATTTATAGAGTTATGATCATATGCATGGGTGAAATTTTCAGGGATTATTCCTGAATTCAGGGTTTTGGAAAATTTTACTATCTTTGAATTTCATATTAAATTATTTCGTTTTTCATAGAAATTTCTCATTTTGAATGTTTAATTTGCCTTATATATTAAGAACTCTCAAAATATTACTTATTATAGGTATCCATATGATGTAGCATTAATAAATCTCCCCTATCTGCATGCAAGTAGCAGTTTGAAAATTGCTACTTTACATGCATGCTACTTGCTGGTTTTTTGCATCTTAGGTAGTTTCACCTCTGCATACGTTCAAATGATATTTCTCCTTCAATTAACAGGTGTTAAATTGAATTGTGTTTCAAACATGTATATTCAAAGTACAGTAGAACCCCTCTTAACCGGCCTCTGTTTAACCGGTTCTCCGCTTTAACCGGGCCGATATTTATTTGAAGTTTTTTTTTTTTTTTCAAATATTATAAACAATAAAAGTTTTCAAAAAGAAACATTACGCTTTTGCACTCAGAAAAGGGACAGGCACAATTTGACCTTGACATTGGAGAAGGAGGCACGTGTTCTACCAATGAAGTGCGGTGATTGGCTGAGTCAGACGATCCCAAGTTGCGAGGGGTGAAAGGAAGGAAATGACTAGAAATGCGACAAAAGGACGAAATCACTTACAGATCATTGTTTGTTCCCGACTAAACGTGTTAAAAGCTGAAAGTTCTTTAAAAAATGGCGAGTTGTGGGAAAAGGAAGCGCGTTGTTGTGTTGATGGAATTACGTTTGGAGGCGTTAAAAAGGATTGATAAGGGTGAAAGCCTGAAATCTATTGCTTTATCTTTTGGTGTTGGTGAAAGCACTGTAGGTGACTGGAAAAAGAAGAGGTCCGAAATCGAGTCATTTTGCTCAAAATTAGATTCGAAAGATGCCCTTGAATCCCGTTCCACCCTGAAGAAACCAAGGCTGGAAAAACTAGATGATGCGCTTCTTCTATGGTTTAATCAGGAAAGAGCGAATGGAAAGCCGATCAGCGGACCCATCATTAAAGAAAAGGCTGTTCTTCTTCATCAGAAAATGGGTGGAGAAGATGATTTTAAAGCAAGGTTGGCTAAACAGATGGAAGAAAAGGCACGGGATCCACATGCTCACGATATCTGGAGAAAAGTTATCGCCCAACCATGAAGAAGCGGCTAAATTTCAAAAGAAATTTGAAGTTTTAGTGAAAGAAAAAAATTTATCCAGTGAACAAATATATAATGTGGATGAAACTGGCCTCTATTACAGAATGCTTCCATCGAAAACTTTAGCATCCAGAAAAGAAGCTGCGGCACCAGGCTACAAGAAAAGCAAAGACATAGTGACCACATCTCTATGCTCTAACGCTGCTGGCACTCATAAACTACCAGTGATGCTAATTGGTAAAGCAAAAAAGCCAAGAGCATTCAGTAATATCAACGTCAAGTCTCTCCCGGTTTACTACCGTTCATCAAAATCTGCTTGGATGAACCAAGAGTTGTTTGTGGAATGGTTCCATTCCGAGTTTGTGCCATCTGTAAAAAAACATCTCAAATCCAAGAAGTTGCCTGTAAAAGCGTTATTGGTGTTGGACAATGCACCATCCCATCCAAGTGAAGAGGAACTGAAAGTGGGTGACATTGAGGCAATCTTTCTGCCAGCGAACGTGACGGCTCTGATACAGTTCATGGACCAGGGCGTAATAGAGAGTGTTAAGAGGAGGTACAGAAAAAAGCTTCTGACAGCATTGTGTGAAGAAGACAGCAGTGATATCAGCGTCATCAATTTGTTGAAAAAGATTAACATAAAGGATGTTATCTACATGATAGCTGAGTCATGGTCAGAGCTACCGGAATCCACACTGGTGTTATCTTGGCGAAAAATTTGGTCTAATAATCATATCGAAGAAGAGACGGGACAGAACTTTCTTCGGACACATTTTTGTCAACATTAACAGGACTTGATGGATGTCAAGACATCGATGCAGAAGACGTGGAGCAGTGGCTGACCGCTGACAAGGATCTCCAGCAAGAGACTTTGTCGGATGACGAAATCGTAGGCGCCGTCTCAGATGTTCAAGATGACGAGGACGACGACACCGACGGCAATTCTGCCACATCCATCATATCACATACGGATGGAATAAAAGCTTTGGAAATGGCACTGTGCTATGTGGAGCAGCAGGCATCGGCCTCTCCCATGGATGTGATGCTCTTAAAAAAATGCGAAACTATGCTGCAAGTAGTCGAACTTCCCGTCTCCAACAAAAAAAAGTTACTGATTTTTTTAATACTAGTTCATCTTAAAGGTATGTGATAATCTGTGATATTGTAAATTTATACGATAAATTGACGTAATAATTAAATTTTTCATTTATTTATAAAAAAAAGTGCATATTATCTCACATTTTTTCTCTTCTCCGCTTTAACCGGATTTTCGCTTAACCGGCTTACCCTCGGTCCCATTTAAACCGGTTAAGAGGGGTTCTACTGTACTTTGAAATCCACTTTAAACAGTAATTCCGGGTTATAAAAGTGGTCCCTAGTAGTGCAAATATTACCATAGAGTGACAAACCAAACTGAAGCCGGAGCCGCTGTTGGATATCCAGGCACTGAGCTGTACTTTTCCCCTCAATGCACTTATAATTCAAAATTATATAATTATGAATTTTTAGCTTGTTTTTCAAGTTTGAAGATTGTTTACAATAATCACGAGGATTGTTATGATATATATAGTTATATTTTTAATCTCAAGTTGATATAAGCCTTATTTTAATAAATTGGAAAAAATTATGCAGTGAAAATAACATTACAATTTTGCCCTTTTCAAAGGCAGTCAGAGGGTTAATATCCAAAATGCCATGTGAATGCTATTATGTATAGTCACCTCAATGGAAGTATATATACCTACAACCATGATCAATGCAACACTAAAGAAACTCATACTAAAAAATAAATAAATAAATAATACAGGAATACGTAACTGCCAACATTGATAGTTTCTCTTTAAGGTTTATTACCATTTCAGTTTAGTAGATTTCATTAATATTGACATTGTGCAATTTAGTATTGTGAAG
This sequence comes from Salticus scenicus, assembly GCA_963930645.1. NCBI lineage: Eukaryota > Metazoa > Arthropoda > Arachnida > Araneae > Salticidae > Salticus > Salticus scenicus. The sequence continues at coordinate 231,500,152 of OZ005650.1, forward strand.
TTGCATTAAAAAGCTGGAAGAAAATTTAATATAATTTTTAAAAGATTGAATTATATAGGCATAATTTTTACAGTTTTAATTAAGTAATGCAGTCACTGTGTGCCAGGAGCACAACTGTTGAGTTTAGTTTGTGCCCGATTTAAAACTTGCAGGGTGAAGCTTATTCGTCAGAAACTTTGTTCAAGAGGAACAAGATTATTCCACTGTGATATAGTAAATCTTACATTAGTTTCATAGAAAAATTCTCAAAATCATTATTCTAAAATACTTAATTGGCTGAGATTATTTAAAGGTAGATTTTTAAGGAAAAATTTATTAATAGTTGTATTTACTTTATTTGATGTGAAATCCATTATTTCAAATTACTTTGTAATCTCAGGACAAAACCATTTTTTCTTTTAATTCTTATATTTTTTAAAAGTAGATACAAAAACTTTTGATTTAAAAATCCTGAAAATAAATGTATTAGCTTGCATGTTAACGTTTTATTTCTGAATAAATTATAATTTGAAATAAACTAAATTTATTTATCTGTAACTGTTTGTTACATCCCAATTTATAAATTCATGACTATCTAAATGTTTTCCATAAAATAAATAAATAAAAAATAAAGTACAAAGGATAAGGGATTAATCCCTAATTTATTCCTCAATGTTTAATTATTATTATTGTGTTTCTATTTTAGTTAAATTCCTTCACCTTCTAATACTTTGTCTCATTTATAAAAATGTTTTGAATACACCACAATGTTTTTTTTTTTTCTTTAATTATTTTCTGAAATATCTCAAATGTGTTTTATTCCATTTTATTAAAAAGAATATTAAAGTGCATATAGATATATATGCATTATTTAAAAGTTTATTGGTTTTGAATAATAGTTTAATGTTATTTTAACTTGGTTGTTTTGTTTTTCATTTTTAATAATTTAAAACGAACCCTCAAGTGTACATGCTTATGCAAATTTTATGGCAAGCAAAATATTTATCGTACAACCCTGATATATTTTGTCAGAACTCTCTGGATATCATTGTTACTCCTGCACATGTTACATGTTTCTTCCCTTTGGAATAATTTTTTTTTTTTTTTTTTTTTTTTTTTTCCTTTAACAAGACTTCCAGCAGGTATTATGCTTCATTTGTAAAATTTACAACAAGCATCTACTCCTGAGAATAGATGTAATAATTATTGTTTTTATGTCTTTTAAAATTTCTTTAAACATTTATGCTTTTAATGTACATTATACTGAGTTATTAATTTATCATATAAAGTTAAAAAATATATGTTGAGTTGAATTTTGTTAATATTGCTTCCAGACTGGTTACTTCTCGTAAATCAATAGTCATTATTTTCTTTTAATGACTATTGATTACAATAAAGAATAATTTATTGATTACAATAAAGAATAATTTATTGATTACAATAAAGAATATTTTTTTCATTGCAAGTTATAGTAAAGTTGATTGCTTTATATTGTTATGTGTAAATATTTTTCTATTTTGTCTCATTACTTTAATTAAAATTTTTGTATTTGTAAAAATTTAAGTCTTAATAATAGACAAAAATATTCTGTTGTAAAATTTGTAATATGTACTTGCTTATGAAATAAATGATTGTGCATCTGCTAGATGGTTAAAAATATTTGTAACAAAACATAATTTTATTTTCTAAACAGTTTAAATATATTTAAAAATTTACATGTATATTTATATCATTTATTAAAAGAATTGTATTATTAAATGACTTAAACAATCCATTTCAAAATTTGACTTGATGTTCAGTAAAGAAATTTTTGAAATATCTGGAATGTCATCTGAAGTCATATTTTTATTTGATTTATGTTAGAAATAATTTGCTCCTTTATACAGGGTAAGTTTAAAGTTCTTGATACATTTTAAAACTTTAATATGAAATCAAGTAAGTGGCATATGAAAGTGGAGTTTACACTACAATGTTTTTTAGAAAAAAAAGTTTTTTATAAACAAATAGAAAAAATTGGTTCCAAATGTTTTCCTCAGACAGCTCTATTTGTCTATGTTTAATTTACATAACGTTTGCTATATAAATCAAACACAGATAAGTCAAACGCATTTGCACTGTGTTTGATTTACATAGTGTTTGCTTGTAGTTTTGGTATTGCCGCCTGGATTTCCAGACTCTTTACCCCTCTTCATTTCTTCTTGTGGAACAAAATGTGACTGATATTGAAATTTTGAATGTCTGAATAACACTTGTAATCCTATACAGGGGTAGATTTAAACTTAGTCCTAGGCCTAAGGATGCCAAATTTTTAAATGATTAAAATTTGAAAAATGACTAAATTTGAAAAAAAAAAAAAAAAAAAACTCCAGTTTAAAAGATAATCAGAAATGAAAATCACTTGGAGTTTTCATCGACTATAAGAACACTTTCTAAGCCACTTTGACTCATTATGGATTTTCCATACTGGTTTGAAACACACGGATATAGACTGTATTTGTGTAATTGATCAGATAGACAGGACAACATTCGTATGTATCTATGAGATGCTGATACTTTCATGCAGCAATGGAACAGCCAGAGTTAGATTTATGCTTATATCCATGAGGGACATGCAGAGCAAGGCAAAATTTTTAAGCCTATTAGAATTTGAAAAACAATTTAATTTTAAACACAAATTAAAATATAAAAAGTAACTAGAATCTAAAATTGATTTAGGTTTTGAATTGACAATACAAAAAAAATTGAAAGATCACACGTCAATCATGTTTTCATTTCATGAGTAGAATTAGTTTGTTAAAATAATTGTGTAATGATTTAATTATAAAATAACGAATCAAAAGTTGTAAAGATGATATTATGACGCATTATGAACAAAACATGAACATTTTTATTCTGCCATTATTTTTTATGAACATTTTTATTCTGTCTATTTAATCATATATTCATGGGAAAAATCAAATAAAATAACTTTTTGCATGATCGCACTAGACTAATTTATTTTATAATTGTGAGCTGTTTATTATATCCAATATTGCATAGTGATTAATGTAACAAAAAATAATATAGTTTTCCTTAGTTATATTAAATTTATTATTATAATACATATGCGTAGTATTTCAAAATATAAGGAAGTGGGCACCATAAGAAAATGGGATTAAAGTGCAATCTCATTTAAATCCATCTCTGACTCATATCTTCCATAATCAATGCTAGCAAACATGTGGATTGAATTGGATTACTATTTGGAAGTGGTTTAAGCTATAAAGAATGTACATATTATAATATTGTTGGATATTTTATAAAATAAGTGTTTTTTTCATTGCTTGCTGTGCTTTTTCAATATTTTCTTCTTGCTGTTTTTAAGGTATAACACCATCTATGAATAAAATCTGGAACCAAATTTTTTATTTGCTTAAACAAAACTTTTCATCATAAGAATATTATAATTCAAACTGCACTTTTGTATGTCAATGAATGTGTCAGGTATTTTTGCTCATCCTGTATTATCCATTAATGAAGCAATCATTTATCTGAATGTTTGATTTAGTTTCTTTTTACACTAAAGATTTGAATTTAATTCAAATGTAAAGATATCTGAAAAATAAAATAATATTTTATGTATGTTACTTTTGTATTTGCTAATACTTATTATAAATGTGTCTCATCTGTTGCAATATTTCAAACGCACAGCTTCTTTGAGAGCTAGTAAAATTTTTTATGTAATAAAAAACTGCTGATTACATTAATATCTGTGATACAAATCATTGTTATTGTTGTCTTTTCAAAGCTTGTTGAATTTTTATTTTATATGACTAAATTTCTTAAGAATAGGCATTCTTATGTATGTTTGATTTCTGTACCTGATTAAATAAACTGTTTTAGTTAAAGATTAGTGAATAGCATTTTATGGTTCTTTGTTTTAATTTTTATTTTCAATATTTTTGTATTATAATTGACTTTTCACTCCTTTTTTTTTTTTTTTTTTTTTTTTTTTATTTTCTTGCTGTAATTTTTGAAAGGCTTTTTTTTTTTTTTTTTTTTTTCTGTTATTGTTGAAAAGTAATTTTATACTACTTTTGATACTAGTAATAAATGTAATCCAAAATTTAAATACAATTCTCTTCTTTATTTGTGCATATCTTATTAATGCAAAAGTTTTTTTTTTTTTTTTTTTTAATAAGTTTTTATATAGACATTTATTTACTTCTGCCATTTTATGAAAGTCCACCACCTAGAGGTGATTTGAAGTTTTTAATATCATAATGAAAATTTTTGAAGTTATTCTTTGAAACAAAATTTCACTTTAACATTTTTAATGCCTTTTTGACTGTCAAATTGTATTTATATTTTCTATCTCACCATATCATAGCAAATCACCATTTCTGCATTTTTAGTAGAATATTATATACAGTCGAATCTCATTAACGTGAACATGCTTAGCATGAATTACTTTTAACATGAACTGTTTCCACAATCCCCAACAAAATGAAGATTAGTTTAATTATATGAAGACTAGCAGGCTTTGCCTGCTTTGCTAGTCACTATATTTAAATGATTTCTTTTTAATTAAATAATTGAAACATTTAAATGCATATATTTCGAGTGGGGACGGTAGCAGTTAATCTCCTTGATCAATTAGGGAAGGGTGACCATGCTCTCTAGGACGATACCCCCCCCCTCCCCCCCATCTTGAAATGGAGAGGGAATGAGCTGCCAGGTGTAAGATGTGTTTGCAAATAGCACTGTTCAGAAAAAGCATGTTCAGAAGTAGCACATAACTAATGCAAGGAATATGGAAAATAATTATTCAGGTAACTACAGTGGCATTAATAAGAAAGCACCACAGAACTGGTGTTTTAAATTATTACTGACAAAACTTTGAATAAACACCATAAAATGCAATAAACTCTTAAACTTATTGTTTCACATGAAGACTGTATTAATTATAATTATAAAAAATCTTTATATACTTCATGTTCTGTTGGGCACTTTTTCGTTTCAATAGGCTGTTTTTCCGTTTGTATGATGAAAATACTTTTGTTTTTCCAGTTTAATTTAATCTTACATGTTACTTTAACAGCCTACAGAACATGAAAAATGTAAAGGTTTTTTATAATTAATATAGTCTCCATGTGAAACAATAAGTTTAATAGTTTGACGTCAAAACCTGGACTTTATGTGTTCAAAGGTGGTCAATTGAGTTTGTTCGCCCGTGTCCGCATCAAGCCATTTGCAAATGTCAGATAAGTTAATTAAAATTTCATTTTTCTGTTTGTATTATGAAAATACTTTTGTTTTTCTTTCCAGTTTAATTTAATCTTACATGTTACTTTAATTAATTTTCATCGTTTGCACAGCGTTGACTTCTGTTTAGTAGAAGTTCTTAGAAATGTTTAAAAATTTTTTTGTTATCCGTTTAGTGGATACGTTTTTAGTAATAAAATTGAGGGGATTTGAAATATTAAAGTCATTTTATAAAATTTGAATTTATTACAATAGTTTAATTCCCCCTCCCCTCATAGTTTGAACTCCACAGAAGATTTTATCTGAAAAATCCATGAAATCAATATTAAAGAAAATTACCGCTTTGTAAGCTTTGATGTTGTAAACCTGTATCCTTCAATAGATATTAATGAAATAGCCGATTTAATCAATAATGAAATCAACAAACGATTCATCAACCCTAAAATAGCCCAAACCTTAACAAGTACCACTAACTTCTTACTTAAAGAAAATTATTTCAAATTTAACAATAAAGTTTATCAACAACTTAAAGGTGTCCCAATGGGATCCCCCATATCAGGTTTTTTAGCAGAATTTAAATTACGCACAGTAGAAAATGAAATTATGAAAAAATTTAAAAATAAAATATTTTTTTGTTTCAGGTACGTAGATAATATTTTTGTAATTATCAACTGTAATAGTAATCCCAACCACATTTTGAACACCTTAAATAAAATAGACACTAACATAAATTTCACTTTAGAAGACGAAAGCAATAACCAAATTAATTACCTTGACGTTACCATTACCCGATATGATAATAGAATCAATACTAAAGTTTTCAGAAAATCCACTAGCAGTAATAAAATTATCCACTATAAAAGCAAAACTCCTTATAAATACAAAGTCAGTGCTATACAAACTTATATTAATAGAACCATAACAATCTGTAATGAACCTAAAGATTTAAAAAATGAGTTAACTACAATTAAACAATATACCAAAAAAGCCGGTTACCTTGAAAATTTAGTTGATAAAATGTACAAAAAAAGAATTAAAACCCTCAGCAATATAACAGTTCATTAAGCCCCCCCCCCCTTTAAATTCACAACTTCAATTCCATACGATCGTGGAGCATCTTGCAAATTTAAAAATATCACCGCTAAAAATAATCTTAAAATCCCTATAAAACCCAATCCTAATATATACCAAATCAAGAAATGATAAAGATCCCATCCATCCTTTAGAAACAGCCGGAATATATAAAATTCCATACACAGACAACCAAGGCAATAGTAAATGTTATATTGGAAAATCAAAAATAAAAACTAGGATCAAAGAACGCAGCCACAACATAGCCACAGGCAAAATTACCACCGTGTTAACTAAAACTAACCAAGAAGACAATATAAATATTCATTTCGAAAACATTACAAAATTTGCAAATTACTATAACCATAATTATGCTGCATACTGTGAAGCTGTCAAAATTATTAATTCTATTAATTTTTGCAATGGCAGTGATGCGACAGGGCTTGAAAGCCAGTTGCGAAGCATGCGTAAAAGAGCAATAAACAGAAACCACAAGCGTATAACTTCTGACATTGCAAGTGCCGGTGAGCAAGCTGGGGTGCCCAGTGAAAACGCGTTACAGCCTACAGAACATGAAGTATGTAAAGGTTTTTTATAATTATAACTAGAGGACCCGTGCTGCTCCGCAGCATTAGGATAGACTATGTATGAGAGGGTGTAATTATTACATAAAATCATTTTACAGTACTTCCTTCCAGATAATATTAGCTGTGCGTTGGTCCTTAGGTTTAATTTCTACCTTTACATTTCTGAATGTTCTTCCTCGAGATAAAGCAACATAAAGTTTGTGGCTAAAAACAGGATCAGGCAAATAGATTGCAACTCGATCTAGCGTTTGACACTGCGCTTTGTTGATGGTAATACAAAACGCTAATCTAATCGGAAATTGCCGTCGTTTAAAAGAGAAGGGCATTGTCGTGTCAGATGGTGATAAATCGATGCGAGGTAACAGTACTCGATCTCCAATATTCACACCAGTTAAAACTTTTAAATCTAGGATATTGTCATATATTTTCCTGACTAATAGTCTCGTCCCGTTCAGTAATCCTTTAACAGCATTCAAGTTTCTGAGAAGCATTACAATGGCACCTTCTTTTAAAGTTAACACATGAGGAGGTAGACCACTCATCTCAAGGCTGTTCAAAAACTCCGGAGGAAATTGCAATAGTTCACTTTCTTCTTCAGTTATCAAAATATTGACACTGGTGTAAGACCTTGAAGTTCCTGGAAGTAGATTTAAAACTGTCCTATTAATTTCGTCACAATGTTCATTTTTTGGTGCAAGAATTGCAGTTGTGGAAAGGTTCACATGGTCATGGTCATGTGAGAAATCTAAAACTCGTTTAATTAAAAATTAAATTTTCTTCATATTAATTTTTTTTTCAAATAATTGATTTACACCAAACGCAGGAAAATCTTGAAAAATTCTTGAAAAAATTGAATGAAAAGTTGATTGTGCACGCATAACTTTCCTCAAACTCAACGAATTTAAGCAGTTAATAGCTCAAAACAAAAAGCTTGATCACTCAGTGTTCTTAGACTTGCGTCAACAGCCTACGTTAATTAGAACTCTAGTTATAGAGGTTTAAGTGAAGGAAAATCTTGAAAAAATTTAATGTAAAGTTGATTGTGCACGCATAACTCAAACTCAATGAATTTAAGCAGTTAATAGCTCAAAAGAAAGAGCTTGATTGACTGAGTGTTCTTAGACTTGTGTCAACAGCCTACGTTAATTAGAACTCTAGTTATAGAGGTTTGAGTGAAGGAAAATCTTGAAAAAATTGAATGTAAAGTTGATTGTGCACGCATAACTTTCCTCAAACTCAACGAATTTAAGCAGTTAATAGCTCAAAAAAAGAGGTTGATCCACTGAGTGTTCTGAGAGTGAAACGATCAAGATCCATTCATTAGAAGAGGAGCTATGAGAATTCAAATTGCTTGAGTGAATGTGTCCCATAAGAAATGTCCAGGGAAGAATCGCATTTGAGTATAACTTGAGTAAGGTGGGAGTTGAGTAAATTTCAATGATTGATGACACATCTGTGTCTAAATACCTTTCATTAAAAAAAAATGAAGGAAATCGGCCGGATAGAACGCCCAGACGGACTGACTTTAGTTTTCATAAATTTTTTTAATCTATAAGATTAATGCAATAAACTCACAATAATTGTTTTGGGTCAAAAGAGCACACGACCCTTCACCAGGCGAACAAAATAGCATGAGTGCTGCAGTCAAAGTGGCGACCCAAAACAATTGTTGAAAGTTTGTTGCATTTTATGGTGTTTATTCAAAGTTTTGTAAGTAATAACTAAAGTGGCAGTTGAAAATATTTTGAAATCAATGGTTTGATATTAAAAGATGTTCCGTACAGGTAAGTTTAAAAAACATAAATGTAATAAAGTACACATGTAAGCCACTGTATTTTAAAAACACATTTTGAAAGATAAACTTTGAAATTGTAATTTTTTAGGCTAATTTTGATTCTGGGGTACAGATATGCACTCTCAAATTTGCCGTGTGACATTTTATGAAGTTTCTATAAATAATTCTGGAGTAGTTCAATATAAAAATTACAGACTGTTTGAAAATTAGGTTAAAGAAACAGGCAAGAATTGCTGAATTTGAGAGATGTATTCTCTTTTTATATGAACTCCAGGGTGGCAAATGGTTAGGGAAGATCAGAGAATTTTGACAATTTTTGTGTGAAAATAAGCCATATTTGAAAACTTGTTATTGTTAAATTGTTTGCTAATGTGAAAATTTTGTGTAGTAACCTAGGAGTGCAAGTATTTCATACCAAAGTGTCTCGTCAAAAATCTATACCCATAATGCATTTGTTCAGTACTTTTTGCTGAAATACAGTAAACAGAAATCTATCTGAAACCAGTTCTTAATTTTTAATCTTTTTTTTTCTTTCAAAGTGAATATATTCTTGATTAAGTGATAAAATACATTCTTGTCAGGTTAAATATATTTATGCAACTTCTTGTTTTATATTTAAATGTGACATAATTTTTATAAAGGATGAAAATTATTTCTTGAACAAATATAATAACTACAGTGACCATTTGTGTCCTTTCCGAAAAAAGCTGCAGCTCTTAACCTTTCTTTGAATTCTTCATTGATACTTTTGTTGTTCAGTATTGTATAAATAATCCTAAAAAAAAAAAGTATTATTATTATTTTTTTTTTCATTATAAGACATAAAAATTAATATTCAATAAAATACAAAATGTCTCTTTATATACAGCAATGTTGATATGTGAGTTTATGAACAGATATTAATCTTTTGTGAAATGATATTTATTCTGTATATAAAAACAAAATTCTGCAAAGTTATTTAAAAAATATATAATGTAATACTTTAATAATTCTGTTTTAATTATTAAAAATCCCATTAAAGAATTCTGAATCATACAATGAAACATCATTTATATCATCATCATCAATCAGTTTCGATTCACTGTTTGAATGTAGATGATTTTCAAATTTGTTTACTATTCAGTGTTTGATGCTTTAGTTTACTCCCAACATTTTTCTGATTTCCTTTCTTTACCTTAACTAGAATTTATTTGAAATTTCATAAGGGATTTTTCACATGCCGCGTAATTAATTTGAAGATCCAATTATTTCAACCTCTTTTTTTGTGAAAAACTCCTTACGATCTCACAAATCTTAGTAAATAAACAAAATAAAGTTACAAGCTTATAAGGGGTTTTTCACAAAAAAGTACTGTTGAAGTGTGGTTGACATAACTGGATCTTCAAATTACTTATGCAGCATGGGAAAAACCCCTTAGGAAATTTCAACTCTGGAAGAATTCTTGAAATCTAGCTTGTTCTTTTGCCGACAATCTACTTAATTTTTATTCTGTTCAAATGAACTTTTGATAAAAGTTGCCCAATATATCTAGCTTTCAACCCATGCAATAAAAATGTTTACCTTTCATGCATGCACAGTGAAAACATTTTTTATAAAAATGCTCATATTTCATGAGATATTTATTTGTATTCCGATTGTAGTATATTATTTCAAAAGTGCTTTCTCAATTTATCTGAAAGTGAGAATAATTTTCATCTAAAACTCTGAATGTTATAAATAAAAAACTTGCTGATTTATTAACTTTAAAAATTAAAATAATAGAGCCACGAATATAATTTATAATAAAAAACAAGATCTTACTTTCAGCTTTACAGATGTAACTTTTAATTGGCGAAGTACTTTCATTCAGGGCCCCCCCCCCCCCTATCTTCAGCACCAGTTACTCCATGCTGTGTAGTTTCTGTGAAGATTTCTCTCTGACAGTTTAATTGTCTTCTCTCTTTCAGGAGGTGGCGCCAGGTAGCATCAATAGCTGCCGTTGATTGGTCCAGGTTGCATGCATTAGGATGATCTATGATTTCGATTGTTTCACGAAAAAGAGCGTAGTTATGGTTATTCCAAAATTCCCTTTGACAAAATCCCCTTTAAACATCAAAACAATAGCGATGGTTGTTACATAGGAATGACAAAAAGGAAAATTAACACACGCATCAAAGAACATATTAATGACATTAAATTTGGAAGATACGGCATGGCTTTAGCGCAAACCCACAGAAATGAAAACATTGAAATAGATTTTAAAAATACTGAAAAAATTGCTAATTACAATAATCATAACTACGCTCTTTTTCGCAAAACAATCGAAATCATAGATCATCCTAATGCATGCAACCTGGACCAATCAACAGCAGCTATTGATGCTACCTGGCGCCACCTCCTGAAGGAGAGAAGACAAACTGTCAGAGAGAAATCTTCACAGAAACTACACAGCATGGAGTAACTGGTGCTGAAGATAAGGGAGGGGGGGGGGCCCTGAATGAAAGTACTTCACCAATTAAAAGTTACATCTGTAAAGCTGAAAGTAAGGTCTTGTTTTTTATTATAAATTATGCTGATTTATTTCGGAGTTTTAAAATAAATGCTTATATCTCTGTTATTTAACGTGCTATCGTCACACAAATTCCTTGACAAATTGTACTGGGTCTATATTAACATATTCTAAACCTACAGATCATTTTTTTCATTTAATGATACAGGGTGGTCACAAACAGTGTTGATTTTGCTCAATTGGCTACCGACCCCCTAAATGTTGTCTTAAACCAATCCTCACTGAAGAACATGAGGAAGAGCCAGCCGGCTCTTTAAATACCCAGTGTTTGAAAACATTTCATCCAGAGATAAGTTTTTAAATTGAAAAAACTGATCGTTTGCAAATCTTACTAAACTTTTGAGCAGGAGTGAATGTTTCAAACTTCTGTTTATCGTAAGGCCACTTTTACAGGTCAGTATCTAAATTTTCACTCTGCTAATCCTAATTCTCATAAAATTGCCATTTTTCAAACTTTGATCACTAGAGCTCTTCAATTATGCAATTATAGGTGAAACTAGCTGTACAGCTAGAATTAGACTGCAGGAGCACAGATGATCCAATAGAAACTATTCAATTGAAACCAATCATATAATCCCTGATTTTGATAATATAAAAGTTTTAAACTCTGGATATAATAATTATAATGTGCATAACTGTTTGGAAATGAAACAATCGTAAATGGCAACCATTTATCAATGCACTATTTTGTGTTTTCGAAGAATACCAATTTCACAACCAATAATTTAGATCAAAATTTAAATTGATAAAAATTATTTAAAATTTAAATTTAACCCTCAAATTTCAGTATAGATTATACACATCAATGTACACCTTTTTTTTATTATAATTTTATATTACACTGGTTAGATAAAATATGCCAAATAACTTTTTTTTAATTCTACGTACCAAATTGATTTAAATAACTAAATATATATATATATATATAACTGCATTTTTTGAATCGTATATCTTTTGTTAATTTATTGCAATTTTTAACCATGTTTAAAAATTTTAAGCTCTTTATGGGTTTAAATAATAATCGTAGATTAGGAGGGGAAGTAAAACAGGTCTTTGGGTAATCAAAAATGCACAAAAACAAATTTATTTGTATGAGCATACACTTTGTTATTAGAAGATATAGTTCTACCCATCCCCCCCCCCAAATAAAAATGCTTTTATTTATTTTTATTTTTTATTTTGTTGTTTATTTTATTTTATCTCTCTTTCTACGATTAGTTACATTTTCTATTTGTTTCTTTCAATTATACAATTCACGTAATTTATATATATATTATATATATATATAAATTACGTGACTTCGTTTGGACACTTTTTAAACTACGGCATGAATTTCCAGATTTCACATTATGCCAGCAATTTAGAGCATTACATATTATTTTGATGTTTCACATCTTTAACCCTTTGAGTACTGAATTATTTGAAGAATTTTTATGCCCAAGAGACGGATTTAATTTGTCGCTATATGGAATGATTTTGAATTTTTGACAGTAAGGTCTGCCTGTGGGCGTTATTCTCCCATGCTACAATATTTCAGAGCAAAATTTTCTGTATTCACATTTGTATTACAAATGGATATACATTATAATTTTATTTTTTCTAATCAAAGTATTTGTATCCATAGTATATTTCATTGTAAAAATGTGAATATTAATTATATATTTAAGAAAAAAATAGCATACAAATTGCAAAAGAAACGCCCACTGGCGGAGTTACAGATTTTCAAATGATTTGAATCTACGTCAGCGGTCGCGAAAGTTTTAATATGTAAAAGTAATACATTTTATTTGGAATATACTTATATTGATGATATAAGTATGGTTGTAACAAGTTATCATAAAAAACGCCAGGAACGTGTTTGCGATCAACGCCCACTGGCAGGGGTGCCGCAAACATTAGCGCCTACTTCTTAAATTCAGATGACGAGTCAGACTCGTCCACCGTAACTTTGCCCAAGTAAGCACATGACGAGGCTCACTCGTCAAATGTACCCAAAGGGTTAAGAAGCAATTAGGTAGTATACTCATTTTCATTGAAATTTTGTGATATTTCATTAGACAAAGGATATGCATCATCAGAAATGCTTTTAAATTTTTCATAACTTACACATTACACACACTCATATTTTTTTTTCATATTTCAACAATGCGGTTTTTTAATTAAATTTTTTCTCCTTTAACACTTGCGCGTGCCCTATTTTTTTCCATGTATTGTTTATACAGTATCCAAAGAACACTGTACATGTTCTTATTGAATGTCTTTATTGAAGACATTGTCTTCAATAAAAAAATTAAATAAATTTAATTTTTCAAATTGTAAAATTTATTTTAAACGCTAATAATAAAAATAAATATTTGTAACTTGCAAAATGCAGAAACTTTTTCAATTACCAATTAAAAAACTAAAGATAAGTATAACTTAAACGTGTATTTGGCATGCAATTTAAATATTTGCAACTCGAAAGATTATTCTTCTTATTTTTTTCAAAGCTAAATTGAAGTTTCTATTACATTTTGCAACGGGCGGGGTGAGAGTTAATAATGAACGCTAATTTTCCTGAATATAAAAATAAGTCAGATAGGCTTGTTATCTCAAAAATCCCTTATTCCTAAGTTTTTACCAAAATCGTTTGAGCTATTCTCGAGAAAATCAAGTTTCTGCTATATTTTTCAATGGGTAGAGTGCGGGTTAACAATGAACGCTAGTTTTGCTGATTGTGAGGATTGAATAAGTCATATTTGTTTGTTATCTCAAGAAACCTCTAACAACCCTAAATTTTTACCGAAATCGTTATATCAAATCCTGAGGAATTTTACAAGGGTTACAGTGAACACTAATTTTATTGAAGATAATAAATCCATTGGGTTTGCCCGCTGCAATCTATATTAATAAAGTCAGACTTTTGTCTGTAAATTTGTCAGAATCGAAAAATTTTGCGATATCTTCACATTTCGCACACCATGAAAGCCGAAAATGACTTCGGAAAATTTTGCCTGTGTGCGTGTGTGTCATCGTTTCTGTATGTCGCTTTTTTTTGTCCGGGCATCACTTGAGAACAGCTGGACAGAATTCAACGGCGCTTCGCAGGAATTTAAGTCTTTACTCAACTTAAAATTATATCTATCAATTTTTCAGAAATTCCCCCCACGTCCCCCCCCCCCCCCGGGGGGCAAAAGACAAAAACATGTTTATTCGGGTATCACTTGAGAACGGCTGGACGGAATTCAACGGCGCTTCGCAGGAATTTAGATCTTTACTCAACTTAAAATTATATCTATCAACTTTTCCAAACTTACCCCCCTTTCCCCCCCTGGGGGAGGCAAAAGTCAAAAACACGTTTGTAAGCATAACTCGGCTTCTAATTACTTCACAGTAAAGAAATTGCACATGGGACGACTACACATGAGTACAAATAATACATTATGTGCATTTAGGAATTTTCGATTTTTAAGGGAAGGGATGGGGGAAATATTAAAATTCCTGATTTTTGAGTAAACCTCTACCAAAAATGGAACAAATATATTGAAAAAAGGCTATGCGACATCCTTAGGATATTTCCAAACAACCATTTTTGTTTTTTGGGGTTTGCGTTTTATTTTTTCTCTGTGTGTGTGTGTGGGGGGGGGGTATGAGGGGGCAAACTCGCGACACACCTTTTAGCGGTAAATTTGTCCTGAGAAATCTATGGGATATGCGGTCACGAAATTTGGTGCGTAAATTGTTTATATGTATCCTACCCTTATTGTAACGGATTTTACGAAATCTCCCCTTACCCCCTTGGTGTCGAGAGGGCTATAAACACTTGTAAAAACACGTTTTCCCGTTTGAATTCACCTTAAATTATCTTAGATTGGCGAATTTTTGTGTGTGGATGTTGATTAGGTGTACGCATTATGTACTTTGTCAAGATTTCGCAAAACTTCGAACTTAGCCACTGGGGAAGGGGGAGTAAGAATCGGGTAAGTTGCTGCCGAAGGCAGTAGGAACACGGACTTCTCACGTGGCGAGCGAGAAAAATCTCTACCGAGCACAGCGGGAACTTTAACTCAGGTTAATTAATGATATGGAATTTTGACAACTCATTTCAGTATTGTGTCCAGCGAAGCGGGCAAAGCTTGCTAGTAAATAACGAAAAGGAAAGAAAACTTTTGCTCTAAATTTTTATAAAAATCGTTATATCCACTTCCGAGTTTCTGCCAGATTTTCAATCGGGGGATAAAGGGTTAACAACGAAAGTGAATTTTCCTGAAGATGACGATAATTTTAGTCAATCAACCCCTCCCCCCTAAAAAAAAAAAAAAAAAAAAAAACTTAATCTCAAGCGCTTAAATCAAAATCGCTATATTCATTTTCGAGTAAACCCAGTTTCAGTCATATATTGCAGCCGGCAGATATAAAGCGTTAACAGACGGCGGATGAAGGGCTAACGTGAATTGTATTGTAGATAAGTCCAATAAATTTTTAACTTCCTTCCCCCCCCCCCCCCCAAAAAAAAAAAATAAATAAATAAATAAAGCACTTAACTCTCAACTTTCATCAAAATCATTAGACTTATTTCCGATGTAACCCAAATTCAACCATATTTTGCAGCCGGCGGATGAAGAGTTAATAGCGAACGTTCCTGAACATGAGGATAAGTCCAATCTATTTCGCACCTTAAAAAAACATTAATCCCAAACTTTCATCAAATTATTATATCTCTTTCCAAGTAAACCTAATTTTTGCCACACTTTGCAAACGGTGGATGAAAGGTTAACAGCGAGCGCGAATTTTCTTGAAGATGAGGATAAGTTTAATCAATTTTTCACCCCTAAAAACACTTAAACCCGAATTTTCATCAAAATCGTTATATCCATTTTCAAGTAAACTCAATTTCTTTCATATTTTGAAACCAGCGGATAAAGGGTTAAAAGTGAACGCGAGAAGCGTAGTCACTCTCTTTTCATTTTTAACCGACTTCAAAAAAGAAGGAAGGTTCTCAATTCAAACCGTATGTTTTTTTAATATTTGTTAGCTCATAACTTCTGAACGGATACTCCGATTTTGATACTTTTTGTTTTGTTGAAAAGGTCTTGGTCTGAAATAGGTCCCATTGTAATATCTTTATGATATAAAGAAAATACAGGGTGCCCAAAAAAATCAGTCCCAACTCTTTTAACTGCTAAACGGCTGCAGCTATAGTGATAAAAATGGTATGTAAGTATAGCAAAGTGGACATGCAGTACAAGGTTAAACCGCTTTTAGCGCCACCTGGTGGAAAATAGCGGAGTTGGTGTTCCTATCTTGAAAACAGTTCTAGAGAAAAAAGTGAATTACGAAGATGAAGAGTATCATTGATTTAGTACAAAAAGATAGTTTAGACATTCATGCTAGCGTTCCTATCTTGGAAACGGTTCAAGACAGGGGGGAAAAGTGAATTATAAAATTGCAGAGCATCATCGATTTAGTACGAAAAGATAGCTTAGACATTGATGCTAAAAATACAATGCTAAAAACGTGCATTTGTTTGTTCGCAATTTCTTACACTATACACTTTTGCTACATTGCACACATTGTAGCGTAGCTGGTGGGACATACGCTATATAGTTCAAAATACGGTTACTTGATAATTTTTGTTTTGTTGTGAAGATCTTGGTCTGAAGTATGTCCCATTGTAATATCTTTACAATCTAAAGAAAATAAAATGCCATCTGGTGAAAAACAGCGGAATTAGCGCACCTATCTCAAAAACGGTTCAAGATGGGAGAAAAGTTAATTACGAATTTGTAGAGCATCATCTATTTGCTACATAAAGACAGTATTTAGACATTATTGCTAAAAATGGAAAGCTTAAAACGTGCAGTTGTTTGTTCGCAATTCCCTACACTGTGCACACTTGAACTACGTTGCACACTTTGCAGCGTAGCGGATGACACGTATACTCTGTGGTTCAAAGTACTGTTACTGTAAGCGGTCATCGATTAGCGCAAAGTCGTTTTCAACCAACTTCAGAAAGGAGGGTGTTCCTAATTCGAGCTATGTGTTATTGGTGTTTGTAAGCTTATAACTTCGTAAGAGATGCTCTAATTAACCGACTTCAAAAAGGAGGATGTTCTCAATACAAAGCGTATGTTTTTTTGTTTTTGTTTGTTAGCTCATAACTTCTGAACGGATGATCCAATTTTCATCCTTTTTGTTTTATTGTAAAGATCTTGGTCTGAAATACGTCCCATTGTAATATCTTTACGATCAAAAGGAAATATAGGGTGCCGCAAAATGTCAGTCCCGACTCTTTTAACTGCTGAACAGCTGCTGTCTAGTAGTGCCATAAAAGTGGTATGTAGGTATAGTAAAGTTGGGATGTGTTACGCGATTCAACCGCCTGCAGCACCAGCTGGTGGAAAACAATGGAGTTAGCATTCCTATCTCGGAAACGGTTCAAAACAGGGAAAAAAGTGAATTATAAAATTACAGAGCATCATCGATTTAGTACGAAAATATAGTTTAGACATTAATGCTAAAAACAGAACGCTTAAAACGTGCATTTGTTTGTTCACAATTTCTTATTTTGTGCACACTTGAACGACATTGCATATGTTGTAGCGTAGCGGGTGACATTTATGCTATGTAAAATTCAATGTATGGTTATTGTAAGCGGTCACATCGATTAACGCATACACGTTTTAAACTGACTTCATAAAGGAAGAGGTTCTCAATACAAACCATGGTTCTCGTTGTTGTTGTTGAAATTTGTTAGCTTTTAACTTCGTAAGAGATGATTTAATTTTAATACTTTTTTTGTTGTAATGATCTTGGCCTAAAATAGGTTTCATTAGGATTTCATTAAGATATAAACAAATTACAGGATACTCACAAAAGTCTGTTCTCACTCTAACTGCTGAACGTATGCAGCTACACTAGTAAAAGCAGTATATAAATATCGATGTTGAAACCTCTGTCCGTCAGCTCCAATGCATATTTTACTCTTTGATTGAACTTTACGCTGCGCAATTTCCAGCGCAGCGGGTGACACGCATTCACTGTAAAGTTCAATATATATGACTAACAGAATTTTTCGTTACGAATACTGCGTATCCGTTCTTTACACTTCTAAAGACTTTTTAACTTAACGTATGTTCATTCAATAGATAGTTTTTTGCTCATATCTGATAAAGGCAAGAAAAGTGACACAACTTGAAAATGCAGCATTTGAGAAAAATCAACTTAAATATAACTTGACTAGAATAAAACTGGCACAACTGTCTCTCGAGTGGATAACTTTCTATATGGAGATGTAACTTTTTTGTTCACATTGGGTGCATTTCATGTATTTTTCAGTAACATAAACCATTTTTTGAGTTATGTCATTTTCTTGGAAGTTGTGATTTGTGAAGCTGCCGTCGAACGTCTTTTGATGTTCTGCTATATGAATAAGTTTTCACTGAAAAGAGAAAAATAAAATCTTTTTGTAAAAAAAAATAGAACCGACTCCATAAAGCAACTACTATTCAAACAACTAAAAAAAAAGGATATGAAATGAAACTGTAAATTGCGCCTAAAAGTATAAAATAATTTCCTTCGCCAAACAACCTATAACACTACAATTAATCATAACTTTTGAAGTCGGCGCAAAATTAAATAAAAATTGATACCTTTATTCAATACAAAAATCAAATCCTATTCAATATACACATGTCACATTATCACCTGCAAAACGCAGCCGAAAACTACTTTGATTCAAGAAAACAAATAAGATTTCGTAAGCAGCAAAAGTTGGCGAAGATGCTGGTATCTGACGTCCTTGGCGAAAGAAAAATCGTAAAATTATCTGGCAAACATATTTAATTTCTTTGGGATATCATGATTGTTTTGATAAGGTATATTAAGAGAGTAATCAAGATTATGAAGCAATACATCGTACAATATATATTATGAAAATACACATCTTGCGTGTATATTTTTGCATTACGTTTTGATCGCCAAATCCAAAAGCCACCAAGGATAATAGTTATCAAAGTTATACCAAATTTGCAAAGGAAACTCTAACTTCGTATAAACATAAATACCGCATTGTAAAGAATGATCACTGTTCTATGTATATGCTACTAATGGACCAATTGTATGTAGTGATAAAATAATAAAGGAAACATGAAAATGGATCATTCGAGACAACAGCATTTCTTGCTACCGATCTAAAAACAAACCTTTAAAAAACTAATTCAATTTTATTTAATTTTGCGCCGACTTCAAAAGTTATGATTAATTGTAGTGTTATAGGTTGTTTGGCGAAGGAAATTATTTTATACTTTTAGACGCAATTTACAGTTTCATTTCATATCCTTTTTTTTTAGTTGTTTGAATAGTAGTTGCTTTTTGGAGTCGGTTCTATTTTTTTTTACAAAAAGATTTTATAATAAATGATTAAACATCGTTGACTTTACAAATCATAATTGAAACTCATGATCTCAAAAGCATTAACTAAGAGCGCGGTCCAAAAACACATCTCCCTAATTACGGAAGTTTCTTTTTAGAGAATAAACTGGAGAAACGATTCACTTCATTTTTCTTAAAATTGTACAGTCGGTCAAAAAAAAAAAAACGAAACACCCCCACCTAACTCATCAGTAAATTGTTGCAGAAAGACACCGAAGGTACCATTCGTCAGGGAATTTTGTTCTCTTTTAAGCTAACTGGAAAAAAATAGCTTAAGGGGTCGTCTCCATATTGAAATCGTGTCAAACTTTAATTTTTTCAATGGTAACATATAATTTTTATTTCGGATATCGATTCTACAGTCAATTTCATCCCCAGATATAAATTTGGAAGTCATATGGTGTATAAGTTTAGGAGTTATACACGTCTAAACTTTCGAGCTTCTAATGTTAAAGTCTGATTACACATTTTTATTCATATCTCCTACATTTTTATTTTTTTTTTACCTGGTTTTTTTTATGATGTTAATAACAGGTTTTCCAAACATATTTATGAGTTTCATTAAGATTTTAATGTTTTTTATCTATAGAATAAAAAATATTAAATTAATATTTTAAAAAGTTATGTATTGTGACCTATAATTTTTCTAACAGATATCGATTTCTAGCACATTAAAATACGCGTATGCAAATTTGCAGCTCATTGGGCCAAATAGTTCTCGAGATATTCCAGAAAAACGATTGAAGATCAAGTTTGGGGGCCATATAACGATTACAAACTGTATTTACAAGTAGCATTCACAACAATCAGTTTTGAATTTTATTGCAGACGATATTAAGAAAAAAAAAGTTTTAATTCACTTTCATATATTTTTAATTATTTCAACAATGGTTTTTTTTTTTTTTTTTTTTTTTTTCAAGCTGAAATAAATTGTAATTTAATTCTGAAATAAATTGTATTATAATATTAGACATGCGATTTAAAAATGTAGTTTAACATTTATTTATTTTTTTTTATTTATCTCTTTCCTTACTATATTATATATTGTTGATTGTAATATTAAAAATGAAACTCCTATCCCTACTCAAACCGCAGACAGGCGGGAAAACAGCGGATCGATTTCCTATCCCCCTGAATGCAACGGAGAAAGTTTCTCTTTTTGGAAAGGGGGGGAAGGCTCGCTTTCTGAAGGGGGGGACGTGAAAGATGTGAGTGGAGGGGAGGAGAGTGTTGACGATATATGTAAACAAGAGAAAGGGATTAATAAAAACAATCCTATTTTTAAACGCGGTCCAGGCCGACCTAAAAAAATTAAAAGTTGGAACTTTCAAAAGTCTCATAAGGAGTGTATTACAGATACAAAATATAAAGATGAAACTTCTCAATTAGCTGATAACTCATTTAATGAAATTAATCCCAGCGTAATCGACGCGCTAAATGGAGATTATGCTAAAAATTGGGAAAACGCGATGAAATTAGAATATGATTCTTTAGTTAAGCAAACGCTTGGGAAATTGTAGATAGACCAAAAGATAAAAAGGTAATTGGGTGTAAATGGGTTTTAAAAACAAAATTCAAACCAGATGGTCAAATTGAAAAATTTAAGGCCAGATTAGTTGCCAAAGGGTGTTCACAGAAACAAGGTATAGATTTTGAGGAAAATTTTTCACCAGTAGCCAGATTAAGTTCTATAAGAACTGCAATCGCGAATGCTATCCAGAATGGTTTCACAGTTTGTTTAGACCTAATACATACTTTACAATCTTTTAAGGAATCTTTTTCATTAAAATTTAAATCTCTTAACATATTTTCAGATTTTAATAATTTTAAATCTTTTTCATTTAAATGTCCTAATTTTAAATGCCATTTATGAAAGTTGCTTACCTGAGTTGATGCAGCGATATCCACCTGCGGCTGAAAAAAATATAAATCACCTTTTCTCGTAGCACTTATAATCAGAGAGCCGTCCTGCTCCGTAATTTTTGCACATTTTTCGGTAAATACAACTCGGCAGTTGTTTGCAGTAGCTTTTGATATAGACATTAAATTGCATTTCAATTTTGGAACGCACAAAACATTTGTTAACTTTAAATTGGTTACACCGTGATTACCGGGAACTTTTAATTTGACTGTTCCAACACCTGTGATCTCCGCTGTTTCATCTACAGCTAATTTTATAAATGATCCAATTCTAGGTTCGAAATCTATAAACAAATTCTTGTCATGAGCCATATGTGATGTCGTACCGCTATCGAGACACCACTCGGAATGTTCTTGGAAAGAGTTACTGGCTGCCATCGTGAACTCTGTACTATCTTCAACTATGAAAGATCTATCTTTATATTTATTCGATGAAGTGAATTTTCTGTCTGAGATCTTCTTTCTGCATTCTGAGGCTTTATGCCCTACTTTTGAACAGTAATTGCATTTCAAGATTGCATAATTTCTTTCGCCATACGTGTTCTTGTTCTGCACAGGCTTTAAGATTTCTCTTTTGTTCTTTTCATGAAGATTTTTCTTGTGAGTTGTAAAATACGCATTTGATGATTCTTGATGCTTTTTATTTTTTCTTGACTCGTATTCTTCCATCATTTTAATTTTCAGAGCTTCAGGCTGCGGCAATTCATCTCTTGCTTCTATGGCGCACCTGAAATTTTCATAGCTGTCAGGAATACTGTATAAGAGCAAAATTGATAATAGGTCTTCGGCTACTTGAATGTCCATTTCTTTTAGCTTGTCCACTATATCAAAGAAAATATTTAGGTGATCGGACATATTTTCACTATCAGACATTTTCTTAAAGAGTAGCTGCTTCAACAGGGTGGCTTTCTTTGCCGGTCCTCTCGATTCGTAAACTTCTTTTAATTTATTCCATACTTCATTTGAGGTGGTACAATGTTTAATATGACACAACTCACTTGGGGTAATTGCTAGGATTAAATCGGCTCTAGCTTTACGGTCAATTTCGAGCCATTTTTCTTCGCCTTCGGCGCCTTCATCGGGCTTAATTTTCGTTCCGTTAGCATAACTCCAGTGATCATTCTTGATTAAAACAGCTTCTGTCTGCAGCTTCCAGGTGTCAAAATTATTTTTCGATAACTTTTCTATATTTAATACTTGCGACATATTTAATCAGCTATAGTAGCTTCTTTATAAAAATAGAATCAAAAATACTTTCGATTTCAGCCCTTAGGCTTAACAGTAAGTCGCACTTTCGTTTTAACGAATGTTAATTTAAATTTTTAAAAAGTCCGCAGTAAGATGCGTGTCTCTGGGCCCATAACCATTGTTGGTATAAATGGGTCCGCAGAGTGAAAAGTAGAGTCTTTTGAACAATCACAACATTTAATAATATAGAAAAGTAAAATAACATAATGCGGGCATTTCTTGCCGCTCGCTTAGTAAAGCTTTCTCGTACAGACTCTTATAAACTTCTCTCTATCAGAAGAGAAGATGCGCCGTTGATTACGTAATACAGTTACGTCACATCTGACGTCATGACAGGTGGTGAGCTAGTTAACAGCTTATATGAGGAAACATGCATTGAAATCCTTCAATTGTTTTCGTAATTTTCTTTAGAAGAATTGTGATTTCTAATTTATATAGTCGCTATTATTAATAGTGTTGGAAATATAAATTAACCAATTAATATAATATAATATTATTACAGAATAAATTATTTCTTTGAGTTGGACAGAACTTCATAGCTGAGAGATCAGATTTTTACTTTCCGAACTTACGTATGTAAAGGAAGTATTGTAATCATGACAAAAAACCCGACCTTTGAGATTATGGGCTTTCTATACTTTTGAATTACACTGAATTCATTTTTACTAGTTTTCGATTATGAATGGGTGTATGTGTGTGAGTGAATACGACAGCGCCTAAATCCTCTGTTCAAATAAGTTGAAATATAGTAAGTTACTGTATGGCACCATAGCATGATCACTGTTGATTTTGGTGAATCTAGCACTTAAAAGTACTTTTTACAGGCACAAAAAAGAAATATTCTTTATCGTTATAGCCTATAGGGCCAGGTTTTTCAAACTGCGGTAGCGTCTAGATACCATTTTCTTTTGAGCTAATACGCGTGTTATAAATGTCCGTCGCACAAAGTGTATAGATTTTGATGTATCTAACATTAATAGTTTTTCACAGGGACACAACAAAACATTATTTATCTTTATTGTCTATGGATCCAAATAAAGTAAAATGCGATGGCATTTAAAAGCCTTATTCGTTTGAGTTAAAAAACTTTTATACATGTTAATTATCAATCTCGCACAAAGTGTATAGATTTTAATAAATCTAGCATGTATAGTTTTTTTTTTTTTTTTTTCCTTTTTACAAGGACAGAAAGAAAAATTGTCATTATGGTCTATGGGCCCAATCGTTTTAAATTCGATAGTATCTAAACACCTTATTCTATTAAACTGAAAATTTATGCACATGTTATACATTACCGTCGCACAAATTGTATAGATTTTGGTAAAGATAGTCTTTATAAATTTTTACAGGAACACGACAAAAAATTATATATCATTACGATTTATGGTTTAAAATTATATGAAGTGCAACAGCGTAAAATTAAGCAAGGGGAGAAAATACTTGAACTCCCTGTAATATTTTACCATATTACCATGTTTTTATTAACTTTGATTCTTGTTTGTTTGTTTGTTTATTTGTATATATAATTTTTTTTTTTTTTTTTTTTTTTTTGTCCAGTACAAATCTTGCAATCGATTTTTAACTAACTTCCCGACTAGCTAGATATTTGAAATTTTCAGGACAGCTCACAACACGGTGACAATACATTTTTCTAGTAATTTTAGTCAACTATTTCAGGTCCCACTGCCTTCGGCAGCGCTTATATGATTCGACAGAAAATTTATTTAACAAAACTTCCCGACTAGCTAGACATTTGAAACTTTCAGAATAGTTCAGAACACGGTAAAAATGAATTTTTTAAAATACCTTTAGCCAATTGTTTAGGGTATCTGCTGCCTTCGGCAGCGTTATCAGTACGAAGCTTCCAATCGATTTTTCACTAACTTTTCGACTAGCTAGACATTTGAAACTTTCAGGCTAGCTCAAAACACGGTGACAATACATGTTTTTAATACTTTTAGTCAACTGTTTTAGGTCACTACCCGTTTATATGATTCAACAGAAAATTTATTTAACTTCCAGACTAGCTAGACATTTTAAACTTTCAGAATAGTTCAGAACACAGCGAAAAGGCATTTTAAAAATATTTTTAACCAACTGCTTCGGGTTCCTGCTGCCTTCGACAGTGTTACCAGTACGAAGCTTGCAATCAATTTTTCACCAACTTCCCGACTAGCTAGACATTTGAAACTTTTATGATAGCTCAAACACGGTGACAATACTTTTTTAATACTTTTAGTCAACTGTTTCAGGTCCCTACTGCCTTCGGCAGCGTTTATATGATTCAACAGAAAATTTATTTAACTAACTTCCTGACGACATTTGAACCTTTCACAATAGTTCAGAACACGGTGAAAATACATTTTTTAAATACTTTTAGCCAACTCTTTCGGGTCCCTACTGTATTCGGTGCATTTATATGATTCAACAGAAAATTTATTTAATTATCTTCCCGAGTAGCTAGACATTTGAAACTTTCAGAATAGTTCAGAATACGGTGAAAATGCATTTTAAAAATATTTTTAACCAATTGCTTCGGGACCCTGCTCTCTTCGTTAGCGTTACCAGTACAAACTTGCAATCTACTTTTAACTAACTTCCCGGCTAGATAGCCATTTAAAACTTTTATAATAGCTCAAAACAGGATAGCAAGGGATTTTTTTTAATACTTTTTTCCAATTGCTCCGGATTCCCGCTGCGCTCATTAGCGTTTATATGATTCAACAGAAAATTTAAAAACATGGTATATAAAAGTTCTTTATATCTTGTAATTATTTTTATTAACTTCACTTCTTGTTTGTTTGTTTGTCCAGTACAAATCTTGCAATCGATTTTTAACTAACTTCCCGACTAGCTAGACATTTGAAACTTCCAGGATAGCTCAGAACACGGTGACAATACATTTTTTTATCACTTTTAGTCAACTGTTTCAGGTCCCTACTGCCTTCGGAAGCGTTTATATGATTCGACAGAAAATTTATTTAACTAACTTCCTGAAAAGCTACACATTTGAAACTTTCAGAATGGATCAGAACACGGTGAAAATGCATTTTTTTTATTCTTTTAGCTAACTGTTCCTGGTTCCTGCTGCCTTCCGAAGCGTTACCAGTACGAAACTTGCAATCGCTATTTAACTAAATTAACGACTAGCAAGGCATTTGAAAATATCACCTACTTTTATTTGAATTTAGGCATTTTCATTAAAAAAAAATATCTATAATTTCAATCATGGACTGGATCCTGCTTCCTTCTTTACCAAATACTTCAATACGCACAAATATCAGCTACCTTTGATTAAATTAAATTGTATTAAAAAATATATATATAAATAGAAAGAAAAGAAAGAAAACAAGATACACAATAAGTATACAGTTATAGACTTGAACCTGCCTCATTATTTACCAAATATTTCGACACACACAAATATTGCTTGAATCGATTACATTCTCTCGTACTAAATTTAAACAAAATAACAAATGAAGTCATGAACTGGAACCCGAATCCTTTTTTTACCATATACTATGACAGCGAACGCTAATTTTTCTGTATAAATCCAAACTTTCTGCACCTCCGAAAACACTTAATCCCAAACTTTCATCAAAATCGATACTTCCGTTTCCGAGTAACCCGAATTTGGGCGATATGTTGCAATTTGTCGATAAAGGTTTAACTGATCACGCCATTTTTTTCAAAAGATGAGAATAAGTCCAAACATTTTTGCATCCCTAAAAACACTAACCACAAACTTTATTTGAAATCACTATATCCATTTCCGATTAAGCCTATTTCTAAAGCTTGATGCAACTGGTCGATATATGGTAAACTGCGAACAATTTTTTTCTGAAGATAAGGATATGTCCAGTTCTTTAAGCACCCAGAAAGTTTTTAACCCCAAACTATCATCAAAATCCCTATATAAATTTCTAAATAAACCCAACTTCTGCTATAATTTGCAACTGGCCGATAAAATGTTAATTGAGAACGCGATTTTTTCTGAAGATAAGGATAAGTCCAATCATTTTTTCTCATCTAAAAGCCGTAACTCCAAACTTTCATAAAAATCGCTTTATCCATTTCCGAATATACTCAATTTCGACCGTGTGTTGTAATGTGTCGATAAAGAGTTAACAACGAATGCGATTGTTTCTAAAGATGAGGATATTTCCAAAAGCTTTTTCTCATCAAAAAGTCCTAACTCCAAGCTTTTATGAAATTCGCTATGTCTATTTTTGTGTAAACCGTATTTCTGGCAAACGTCGCAATGGGCTTTTAAAGGTTTAACAGAGAACAAGAAATTTTCTGAAGAATAAAATAATTCTAATCAATTATGCAACTTCAAATTTTCATCATAATCCTTATACCTATTTACAAGTAGACCCAATTTTTGTCATATGTTGCAATTGGCCGATAAAGGGTTAATTGAGAACGTTATTTTTTTTTTCTAAAGATGAGGGAATACCATTCGTTGTAGCAGTCCCCGAAAAAACTTAGTCCGAAATATTCATCAAAATCGCTATATCCATTTCCATGTAAACTCAATTTCTGCTATGTGTTGCAGTTGGTCAGTAAAGGGTTAACTGTAAATGCTAATTTGTCTGAAGCAGAGATCCAATCGTCTTTTCTCATCAAAAAGCTCTAACTGTAACCTTTCAGAAAAAAACGTTTTCTCAATTTCCGTATAAAGATAATTTCTAACATACGTTGCATTTGGCCTTTAAAGGATTAACAACGACAAGGAATATTTATGACAGTGAGGATAATTTCTTCATCTAAGAATCCCCGAAAGCACTTAATGCAAAACTTTCATCAAAATCCTTATATCAGTTTCCAAATAAACCCAATTTATTTCATTTGTAGCCATTGGCCGATAAGGGGTTAACAGCCAACGCAAATTTTTCTGAAGATGGTGGTAAGTCTAAATCCCGAAAAAACTTAACCCAAAACTTTCATCAAAATCCCTAGAATCATTTTCGAGTGAACCCAACTTCTGCTATGTATTGCAATTGGCCGGTAAAGGGTTAACTGTAAACGCTAATTTACCTGAAGATGAAATCCAATTGTTTTTTTCTCATGAAAAAGCCCTAACATCGAATTTTCATAAAAATCGCTTAGTCCATTTCTGTGTAAAGCCAATTTCTGACATACGTCGCAATTGTCCTTTAAAGGGTTAACAGAGACAACGAATTTTTATGATGATGGGAATAATTCCATTCATTTAAGCATCCCCGAAAGCACTTAATGCAAAACTTCCACCAATATCCTTATATCAGTTTCCGAATAAACCAAATTTATTTCATTTAGTGCCATTGGCCGATAAGGGGTTAACAGCCAACGCAAATTTTTCTGAAGATGGTGGTAAGTCTAAATCCCGAAAAAACTTAACCCAAAACTTTCATCAAAATCCCTAGAATCATTTTCGAGTGAACCCAACTTCTGCTATGTATTGCAATTGGCCGGTAAAGGGTTAACTGTAAACGCTAATTTACCTGAAGATGAAATCCAATTGTTTTTTTCTCATGAAAAAGCCCTAACATCGAATTTTCATAAAAATCGCTTAGTCCATTTCTGTGTAAAGCCAATTTCTGACATACGTCGCAATTGTCCTTTAAAGGGTTAACAGAGACAACGAATTTTTATGATGATGGGAATAATTCCATTCATTTAAGCATCCCCGAAAGCACTTAATGCAAAACTTCCACCAATATCCTTATATCAGTTTCCGAATAAACCAAATTTATTTCATTTAGTGCCATTGGCCGATAAGGGGTTAACAGCCAACGCAAATTTTTCTCAAGATGATGGTAAGTGTAATATTCCGAAAACACTTAACCCCAAACTTTCATCAAAATCCCTAGAATCATTTTCGAGTAAACCCCACTTCTGCTATGTATTGCAATTGGCCGGTAAAGGGTTAACTATAAACGCTAATTTATATGAAGATGAAATCCAATTGTTTTTTCTCATGAAAAAGCCCTGACTTAAAATTTTCATAAAAATCGTTTAGCCCATATCCGTGTAAAGCCGATTTTTGACATACGTTGCAATGGCCTTTAAAGGGTTAACATAGACAACGAATTTTTATGACGATGGGGATAAATCCATTCGTTTAAGCATCCTCAAAATCACTTAACGCAAAACTTTCATGATATCCTTTCATCAGTTTCCGAATAAACCCAATTTCATTTGTTGCCATTGGCCGATAATGGGTTAACATCCAACGTAAATTTTTCTAAAGATGGTGGTAAGTCTAATATTCCGAAAACACTTAACCCCAAACTTTCATCAAAATCCCTAGAATCATTTTCGAGTAAACCGAACTTCTGCTATGTATTGAATTGGCCGGTAAAGGGTTAACTGTAAACGCTAATTTATCTGAAGATGAAATCCAATTGTTTTTTTCTCACGAAAAAGCCCTAACATCGAACTTTCATAAAATTTGCTTCGTCCATTTCCGTGTAAAGTCCATTTCTGACAAACGTTGCAATTGTCCTTTAAAGGGTTAACAGCGACAACGAATTTTTATGACGATGGGGATAAATCCATTCGTTTAAGCATACTCAAAAGCACTTAACGCAAAATTTTCATCAAAATCCTTATATCAGTTTCCGAATAACCCCAATTTATTTCATTTGTTGCAATTGGCCGTTAAGGGGTTAACAGCCAACGCAAATAATTCTGAAGATGATGGTAAGTCTAATATTCCGAAAACACTTAGCCCCAAACTTTCATCAAAATCCCTAGAATCATTTTTGAATAAACCCAACTTTTGCTATGTATTGCAGTTGGCCGGTAAAGGGTTAAATGTAAACGCTAATTTATCTGAAAATGAAATACAATTGTTTTTTCTCATGAAAAATCCCTAACTTCAAACTTTCATAAAAATTGCTTAGTCCATATCCGTGTAAAGCCGATTTCTGACATACGTTGCAATTGTCCTTTAAAGGGTTAACAGCGACAACGAATTTTTATGACGATGGGGATAATTCCATTCGTTTAAGCATACTCAAAAGCACTTAACGCAAAACTTTCATCAAAATCCTTATATCAGTTTCCGAATAAACCCAATTTATTTCATTTGTTGCCATTGGCCGATAAGGGGTTAACAGCCAACGCAAATAATTCTGAAGATGATGGTAAGTCTAATATTCCGAAAACACTTAACCCCAAACTTTCATCAAAATCCCTAGAATCATTTTTGAATAAACCCAACTTTTGCTATGTATTGCAGTTGGCCGGTAAAGGGTTAAATGTAAACGCTAATTTATCTGAAAATGAAATACAATTGTTTTTTCTCATGAAAAGCCCTAACTTCAAACTTTCATAAAAATTGCTTAGTCCATATCCGTGTAAAGCCGATTTCTGACATACGTTGCAATTGTCCTTTAAAGGGTTAACAGCGACAACGAATTTTTATGACGATGGGGATAATTCCATTCGTTTAAGCATACTCAAAAGCGCTTAACGCAAAACTTTCATCAAAATCCTTATATCAGTTTCCGAATAAACCCAATTTATTTCATTTGTTGCCATTGGCCGATAAGGGATTAACAGCCAACGCAAATTTTTCTGAAGATGGTGGTATGTCTAGTATCCCGAAAACACTTAACCCCAAACTTTCATCAAAATCCCTATAATCATTTTCGAAAAAGCATAACAGAAATCTAATTTCAATTAAAATCTTTTGAAAATGCGATAATAAAACATCAATTTTGAATGCCGGTGCCCCTCCTCCTCCCCTTCACACACACAGGTGTTACACCCTCCTATGTTATTTTTTTTGGACAGAATATTTCTTATAGTTCGAAATTTCCACATTAACATGCTCATTGAAATTATATTCCTTTTGATGTATTTAGAAATTTGTAGATGAATGAAACGCATTGAATAATAGAAGAGAGCTCTAAAAAATTTGTTGAATCTGACCTAAATGATAAAAAAATAAACTTGGAGATAACCCCCTAAAGAAAAACCTTAAATATCTCTGGAACCAATGTTGATATCTTCGTGCAAATTTATATCTAGGCTATTTTGATGCTCTAGAATCGTTTTCTGTCGTCAAATTAGTGGGTTAACATTCGAATATTCAAAGTTGGACCCATTTTTAATATGTAGACGACCCCCAATGTCATTTTTTCCTACATACAAAAAAAGTAGACATAATTTCCTGACGATTGGTGCTTACTGCATGTTTCTGCGATAATTAGGTAATGAGATAGGTGGGGGTGTTTCGTTTTTTGTTTGACCGACTGTACAGTTGGCTGCAAAATTATTCGAGCACTAGCAATAATCCTTGCCAAAAAAAAGTACACTTAATACAGCTTTGTTAAATAAATCCTTGTCGAGTCATGTTCTTAATCAGTCTAAGAACATGATTCGACAAGGATTTACTTAGCAAAGCAGTCTTAAGTGTACTTTTTAAATATAGGAATTATTGGCTAGTGCTCGAACAATTTTGCAGCCGACTGTATCTTAATAATACCGACATCCAACTG
The DNA here is from genome assembly GCA_963930645.1 of Salticus scenicus. Lineage (NCBI taxonomy): Eukaryota > Metazoa > Arthropoda > Arachnida > Araneae > Salticidae > Salticus > Salticus scenicus. The sequence continues at coordinate 231,531,448 of OZ005650.1, forward strand.
AGCACCAAAAACTTCGTAACTTCCTTTAACACTTCCCATACTTCCACTGGAACCAAACGCCAAGCTAAACTAGATTAACTGTCAACCTTCTTTTATACCAACCAACTCTTTCATGAACAAACTTTTAATTTACTCTGATACCATCGCCAGCAAAAACTAGATTCAAATTGGTATAACCTTATCTCTTCCAACTTAACACTCCCTGGACAACTCAGCGTGGTTTCAAACATTTGAAACCGAAATAGATTGCGTGAGTTCTCACATCCTTATGAGAATTAACAACGAATGCTATATGTCCTGAAGGTAAGTCCAATCAATTTTTTATTCCAAAAAATGCTTAACCCCAAGCTTTTATCAAAATCGTTATTTCATTTCCGAGTAAACCCAATTTTAGCCATATTTTCCAGCCGTCGGATAAAGTGTTAGTAGTGAATACGAATTTTCCTGAAAATGAGATAACTCCAATCGATTTTGCACTCAAAAAATCCTTTCACCTCAAACTTTCATTAAAAATTGTATATATTTCTGCGTAAAACTAATTTATATTATACTTTTGTAAAGGGCGAATAAAGAGTTATCAACAAACGCGAATTTTCTGAAGATGAGGATATGTCCAATCGATTTTTCATCCCAAAACACCCTTAACCCAAGATTTTTATCAAAATTCCACCCATTTCCGAGTAAATCCAATTTCTGCCATATTTTGCAATCGGTGGATAAGGACTTAACAATGAACGCGAATTTTCCTGAAAATGAGGATAAATCTAATAGATTTTTCATCCCCAAAAAATTTTAACTACATACTTTCATCAAAATCGTTAAAGCCGTTTCCGGAAAACCCAAAACATACATATATGTAAATATTTAGCAATTTGCATACAACAAGACAGAAATAACACCTACTTTACATGCAACATTCATTCTGCTCCCTTGAAAACGTAATGAATTTGCATGTTTCCATTTATGGCTGTATGATAGTCGCAATCTCTTTTTGAATTTTTCTGTTTTATCTTTATCAATGTTTCTTGTTTTCATCTATTCAATGTTTGAAAAGGTTTTCAATACATATATATATATATATATATATAACAAGTCACGTGCTTATTTCGTTTAATGTAAGCGAAGGATAATTCATAATTATTTGTATATAATAATAATTCATTAAAATGATCATCAAACACCAGGAAGGAAGACCAGACTTAATGAGCATAGATAGCACATAAATTTGAATAAGAAGAAGGAGTAGAGGCCACCATGTATTTAATTTGTCCTTATTTGTGTGCACTGATTTTAATCTGAATTCTCTTCCATTCCTACTGGCATTTCCCGTACGTTGAACGGGTACAACGGTTAGTTGATACAAATCTCCAAAGGATTATGTTTCCATTCAATTTGTTCATATATGTAATATCAAGAATGAAGCAAAACCTTTTACTAAATACTTTGGTGAATTAATTAAAATGTAAAGTGAAGTCTTAATATTTGAGAGTGAAATTTAAAATTCAAAGTTTACAAAATATTATTTGCAATCGAAATAATAATTGTTATTATTAATATTAATCTTAAAAATCTTTTTTATTTATATATTTATTTAATATAGCAACATTTTTTGTCTTGGTAATAAATTACAGGTTAAAATAAATAAAAATGAAAAATAAAACTTACAGTGAAGATACTTCTTTTTCTAAAGTATCCATTCTAGAAGTTGGATCCGAAAATTGACAAACCAGTCGTTCCAAACAGTGATTGTTTGAACTAAGCATTCCGCTACATTGAAGGTAAGATGCCATGACTTCATCATTGTAATCTTGTTTAGGATTCATTTGCTTCAGATATTTCTGTATAATATCCAAATCTCTGACGTCTCGTTTGATAGGATAACTTTCATTTTTCGATTGCGATTGCCATTGAGAATAGTTGAAGGCTTGCATTGAGTCAAGTGTACTGAGGACGGCTTCTCGACGACTGCGCCCTTTGACCATACCTGAAAATGAAATTTATTCATTTTGCATGAAGTAATTACATTTTTTAAAGCAGGGTCTTTTTTTTTTTTCACATGTTAAAATATTAGAAGTTGAGCTTGATTGGGGTTTTATGTCGTACTTGAACTACGTAATGGGCAATCAGCGACGGTCTGAGACTCATTTCTAGGTATAGTCCAAGGACATGCCATCACAATTTTGATCCTTTGTGGAGAGGATCTAAAATGTTAGAGATTTTATACAAATATTAAGTAAAACAACGCTACTTAAGTATTTCTTTGGGCTGCTCTCCAAACATTCACTAGAATATTATTATGTCTTTATTAATGTTTGCTTTCTTCTAAATAATACACTGCCCGACATAGAAAATGCAACACTATGGAGATTCAGTCGTATAAATATGCAAATTTCAGAGAATGCGCAGTTGAACAAGTTTTATAGATGATCTGACGTGCAAGTTGATCACATGATTCTAACACGGGATAAAGGGGAAGGAAATGATGGGTGAACCAACAGTCGCATCTGTTAGTCGCCTGCGAAATTCAGAAGTTTGAGAAGTTTCTTTTTCCAGAAGGTATGTGTGGATTAAGAGATGCCGGCGAGATGACATTCTAGGAAGTTACGGCAATCGGACGATTTTACGAGGGGTCAGATTGTAGGCTTGCGTCAAGCTGGTTGGTCTTACCGTCGTATAGCTGTTGAAACGCACGTTGATGCTTTCACTGTGCGCAGAATTTGGACCAGATGGATCGAAGAAGGAAATCTGAATCCCCGCTAAAGACCAGGTCCAACTAGGGGTACAACAGAACGCACAGATCGACGCATCCGAAAGGGAGGCGTTGACGCCCCTTCAATCATCTACTCTCGACATTTTGCGGAATGTGCAGAGAGCTTTGGATACTCCAATATCTGGGAGAATGGTTTCACGACGATTGGCTGAAAGCGTTTGCGCATAAGTCGGCCTATGAGAACGCTGCCAATGACGTCAACTTACCGACTTGAAAGGTTGAGATAGTGTCGGGACCGAGCCACTTGGATGACTGAATGGCACAGTGTAGTTTTCAGCGACGAGTCTCTGTTCTGCTTGTCTGATGACAGTCACCGGGTAAGAGTCTAGAGACGTTGGGGAGATAGAGCCAGCCCGACCACTACTGTTGAACGCCATATTGCTCGTCAGCGTGGCATAATGGTTTGGGGCGCCATCAGTCACGACAGCAGGTCACCCCTGGTACGCATCAGAGGCACATTGATGGCACGACGATATATTGAGGAGGTGCTGCAGCCGGTGGTGCTACCCTTAATACAGAGGCCTCAAAAGGGTATTTTACAGAAGAACAACGCTCGACCATTACGGCAATCATTAGCAGACATGCCTTGCAACATGTCCAGTTGCTTCCTTGGCCTGCAATGACACCAGATCTCTCACCCATCGAACATATGTGAGATATGATTGGTCGTCGTTTGCCTGCTCTGCCCCAATCTCACTCGGAGGATGAACTATGGACGATGGTTGAGAGCATATATACTTCCATTACTCAGGACGCTATCCGCACAGGTAACTGAATCAAATCAGTACCTCGTAGAGTTGTTGCTTGCTTCACCGCGAGAGGTGATCCTACTTCTTATTGATCACGCTGTATTTCGTTACTGTATTAAAGTGATCTCCTTGCCAATAAAATCACTTATCAAGATATTCACTCTCTGTCTCTGTATCAATTTTCATCATATTCTTCTCACTCTTTCATAGTGTTTTCTATGTCGGGCAGTGCATAAGAAAAAGGTATCGAATTCGCGAAAATTTTCAACCACCAGCTTTCGATGGATTTACTTGTTTTGGGATGTCCGAGACAATATTTAACAATTTTTGTCAGTCTATCTGTGCATTTGAGTAAAAAGTTTTGTGGATGTTGTATATCAAGAGCTAATAGATAAAATTTAATAAAACTTGATATTTGGATGGACCTTGATTTAAATTGGTGCTGATGCTGATTATTTTCGGGGATAAATCAATCACCAGGTAGCACTGTCATCTCATTTTTCATAATTTTAATATTGCCGTATTGGACAAAATTTCGTAGAAATGTACATACAGTCGGCAGCAAAATTATTCGAGTACTAGCAATAATTCCTATATAAAAAAGGTACACTTAATACTATTTTGTTAAATAAATCCTTGTCGAATCATCTTCTTAGACTGACTAAAAACATGATTCAACAAGGATTTATTTAACAAATCAGTATTAAGTGTCTTTTTTTTATATAGGAATTATTGCTAGGCGATCGAATAATTTTGCTGCCGACTGTAATGCGGCTAATTTTTAACTTTCCAATACGGTATTAAAAATATATTTGTGATACTAATAGTCAACCAGGAAAATGTTTTGTATATGTAGGGGCATTAATTTACCCATCCCCTGCAGGGGATCTAAATTTTCATTATGGATATCTTCCAAAAGAACTTTTCACTGCCTTTAAAACGAATGGTCGTACCATAAATATGGGATAAATATATATATATATATATATATATATATCGATTAAAAAAAAAAAAAAAATCATATCGTGGCGCAAAGTTCACCTTTTTTCCACATTTATTTTTATAACTTATCTGATCATGAAGAGCAATTAAGAAAATAATTTTTTCAATAAACTAGGGGAGTCTGCCCGCTGCTCGCTTCGCCCACCAACTTCCGAGGAAGGTTTCTCCTCCCCCCCCCCGACTCGCTTCACTTATTAACACCTGCGGCGCTCTGCTCGTCTATTTGCTTCTTTACCTTTCTCTAAATAGGAAAATTAATACTGCATGAAACAAGAAAAAAAAAAAAGGAAATATCCATATTTCATGTCAAATTGAAACACATAATATTTAATACCATTCTTTTAAAAATGAAATAATACGCTAAAAATCAGTAATTTTTTTCCGAAAAGAAAGAAATTCGTAATATCTAGACCATTTTTGTGTTACAGATATAGTATATGAACCCCTTGGCGACATTTAAGTTTTTGTCACTATTTGGCGATGGATTTTTTAATAAAGCTGCTTGTTAAAAAAAAAAAAAAAGAACCTTTTAAAAAAATTAGAACCTATTTTTTGTAATGCCCGTACTTTTTACTACTAAATGTTTTTAGTTAATTTATGGCAGTATATAATACTCTTTGTATATATTTGTTATTCTGCTAGATAATAATTTTAGATATTCGAAAATATTAAAAAAGAGAAGAAGTTTATTATTATTATAATTTGGAAAAACCTCCTGCAATTTCGATTATTAATTTTCTTCGGTACTTTTCCATTCTGCCAGCGAGGCGATAAAGTTGCCAAGAATGATATAACCGACGCCAATCATTAAGCACCTAAGAAAGAACAATTGTTTCAAAACACTTCGAATAAAAATAAGAAAAAAATTTGAGACACGACCGTTTCTTATTTCATTTATTTTATATTTTTAAGACTTAAATTTTCTGAAGTTTTGCTTAAAGCTAGCTTTTAAAAGTGTTGTAATATAAAAAAAATATGACATTTATTTTGTCAAATCCATAATAACGTATATAAATAAACTTTAAATTTGAAAAAAAAAAAAAAAAAAAAAAAAAAAAAAAAATCTAAGTTACAAATTTACTTTTAATCCATAAATGTATTGTTGTCGCCAATAAAGTTTGCTTGGCGAGATTTGCGTGGCGAAATGAAAAGTACCTTCTTTCCTATCTACTTCTTAAATTAACGGAGAATAAAATCTACTCGATTCATTATAAAAATCTTAGGTGATTAATTTTTACTTTCTCTTATCCATAAGGTAGAGAAAGTATTGTTTTGGGGTCAAATTTTCGAACGCGAGATTTTGTTATATTTACACGTTTTGAGGTCCCCTGAGTACGAAAATCATGTTTTTAGCAAATGGTCTGTGTATATGTCTGTGTGTCTGTCTGTTATCAGCATATCTCAAAAACAAATTATGGCAGAAAGTTCAAACTTGGTATTCTAAATGTGTATCATATAGGGATGCTACAGCAAGCTTTTCGTTAAAATCAAGCAAATGGTTCGTGTACAGGGACAATCAAGAGAATTCTAATACATTACGTCTATGGGGGGAATTTCAGGAAAGTAGAGTTTAACGTCTATAGACTGCACTAAACCAAATGAAACGAATATATATTTTTTGTAATAGAGATAGTTAAAATGGGAAATTTTTTTTTGTGTATGTAGGAGTCCTGCCTCCCCCCCCCCCCCTGGGGGAGAAGTCCCCCTCGAGGGGTGTAAATTTTCATGATGGGTATCTTTCAAAAGAGCTCGCCAATACCTTTAAAACGAATGGTTGAACCATCGATCTGCGATAATTTAAAACAAAGTTATCGATTTTTTTTTTTTTTTTACTTTTAACGAAAAAAAAAAAAAAAAAAAAAAAAAATTAAAAAAAAAAAAAAAAAAAATCGTACTTTTTTTTTTTTTTTTAAATATTGAGAATAAAATGGACTTTTTTTTGGATATTTGGTGTTATACTACTTCTCTAATATGGAAATCGTCTGCCTTATCATAAAAGATAATTTTTTTAATAATAATTTTAATAAATTATTTTTTAAAAAGAGAATTATTTTTTAATAACCGAATTAAATTCTATATAAATGTAGGTTCATTAATGAAACGGGGGGTTGAGGGGGGGGGAGCCCCCCTCACACAGAACTAATTTTCATATAAAACTCTTCAGAAGCCTAATATAAATTGTTTAACATAGGTTTACAGAACAGTGCTCGTTATCTTACCTATTAATCTGTAACCTGTATTTATAGTATTAAATTTCAGGGTAAGAGAAAGTCGTGTGAGTGACACACCAGATTATTTTCTTGCTATAATTAGAAATATGAAATGTATAGTTGAAATGTCTAATTATGTAATGCTAAAAAATTATCAATGCTAAATAAGAAGATTTTTTTCATTTATAATTGAGTGTGAATTTAAATCTAAATATTTTTGTATGCCAAAATATATCCGAAGTATTTTAAAATATATGTTTTTAAATAAAAAAGATAAAAATACACTTTAATGGCAAAAAAAAAAAAAAAAAAAGTGGTCAGTTATACAGACAGGACATTATTTCTTTATTCACAAAAAAAAAAAAAAAAAAAAAGAACACATGAAAAAATAAAATACAATAAACATAAGATATTGCCAGTAATAAAATTAATTTTCTAAAAGTAGAAAAAAAAAAAAAAAAAGATATTTTCGGAATTTATTTTATTTTTTTACACCACTGATAACATTTTTATTTCCCTGTGGAGAATGACGTCATTGTGGAAAATGATGTAATAAGAGAAATTATTTCTTTAATGGCAAATAGAGTTCCTTTATAAACCCGAAGTTTTTAATTAATAACTTCGTTAATTAAGATAATACAGATTTCTAACTACCTCAAATGCCTTCCTTGAAGTATTCGGAGCACATTAATACCTCTCATGATGCAGAGCACATTGCCCTCCGCGAGAAGATGTCGCAGATAAAAAAAATTGACTCCAGAAACTTTTTTTTAAATATATAGAGATAATTTATACTGCATGGTTTTGCGTCGGAAATAATTTAAAACTGAAAGAAGAAATTTTTAGATTTAAGTGAGACGTTATTATGGATGAGAAATTTTTGTTGTAGCTATCGGCTACAATATATTAGTTTCTGAAGCTATCCATATGACGAACTTGTTAATTCAGTTCGTGCATAGTGAAATGTTAATATCGAAAACACATTTCATTATTTTTACATTTGCCTGTTAATAATATTTTAACATATTAATGTTAATAATATTTTTAACATTTTAAAGTAATATAAATATTTTAAATTATTTTTAAACATAAAATTATATATAAGTACAATCTTAACAAATGTCAATTATAGAATTAACATCTGACGTAACGCTTAGAGTTAAACAAAAAAGATCTCTTACCATCTGTCGTTAATGCTGGCAAGATGGATGCTAAACTAGAAAGAGCTGCACTTGTTATTATAGGCAGTGTTGCTAAAGGTGCAAGGAAAGCTAACATGCTTTCTAGACTGAAAGTGTTTGGAGCTGGAGTCTTGAAGCCGTAATGTTGAAAACGGTGATATTCATAAACATCACCGTCTTCATCTGGCCTAAAAGCAGTTTGACGTCGTATGGGAGCATTTAATTCTAAAGAAAAAGAAGATATTTTATTAACGTATAATTAAAATAAAATACTATAAAACCTGACTTTCCATTTGCTGGACTTCCACTTAAGTCTTAGATTATCTCTTCAAAATTGTACCAGAAGACTTTTTTTGTAAGCATAATCCTATCACAAAATTCAGAAAAAAAAAAAAGTACTAAATATGTCATTACAAAATTGTGACTGTGACTTACATATTGTCTAACAGAAATTTGATATCGTTCAAATCTTTAATGTGAAATATGAAAGTTTTTATAGATAAACATATTAAATAAGAATATTATGGTATGTTTTGGTATACATTATAATTCTAAAGTATAAAAAGTTAGTCCAAATTATTTATTAAAATTATTATTGGTGCTAGTACAAATTATTTTAAAAATATTCATTATACAAGTGGGTTAGTACAAATTATTTATTGAAATTATTACTGGTCAGTAAAAATTCTTCATTAAACTATTCTTTATTAAAATTATTGCCCATGATGAATGCAAACGATTTTCATCTCAGAGGTGTAATAAATAACTCTAAATATCGAAAGAAAGTTAATTTTGTGCCGACATCTGAGAAAGTGTTTTTTTTCTTTTTTAAGATTTTTTTCTTTCTTTCTTTCTTTCTTTTTCTTTTCTTTTCTTTTTTTTTTTTTTTTTTGGGGGGGGGGGAATAAAAATCGGTAAATTTGTTTAAAATTATCCGTGATTTATGGTTTAACCATTCGTTTTAATAGCATTGACGAGCTTTTCTTTTAAAAGATACCCATATTCAAAATTTATATGACCCAAGGGCAGGGCATCCCCCCACCCCTACAGGCAGGGGAGCAATGTATCTACATGTACATTTTTTTTTTTCCCTTGGTTGAATATTATTATCATAATTAAATATATGTTTAAATTATTATTGTAAACATTAAAAAAATTCCTATTATGTACATTTAAGAGAAAATTTGTCCTATACTGTCATATTAAAAATTATGAAAAAAAAAAAAAAAAAAAAAAAAAAAATGCGATGGAAGCACCACTTGTTGAGCGATTGATCCCCAAATGTATTTAGTACCAATTTATGTCAAGGTCCAATTAAAAATCAAATTTAGTTAAATTTCGTTTATTGGTTCGTGAGATAAAACGTCTACCAAATTTTTGATGCATAGGAGAGAGTGGGGATGGATGGGACATTGGGAAGGATGGGGCATCTGGAATTATGCTTAAAATAAACACTGTTTTTAATTTCTGACTTTTCTGCCAGGTGAAGAAACTACAGCATCATACTTGATGCTATGAATTATTTTAATTACAGAGTTCTGAATGTTTATGTAACAAAAAAGCTATTTTACACCACCAAAAGTAAATAACCACCAGGGGTCTGTTCAGAGACAAACCTAGGTCCGTTAAAGGACCTTTCACAAAATTTTATATCTTAAAAAAGGACCCTTCACAAAATTATTTATTCTAAAACAAGACCCTTCACAAAATTTTTATCCTAAAACAGGACCTTTCACAAAATTTTTTATCCTAAAAAAGAACCCTTCACAAAATTTTTCTCCTTAGACCTTTGATAAATCTCTCATTTTCGAATTAATCTTCAGTGGAACGAACGTAGACTGCCTGAATAATCGGACCTTTTTGTTGTATTTCTCCCGAAAAGCTGATATTGAATTTCTAATTTATAAAGGACTTCTATGTACATGTGTGATTTTATAGTTCTATAAAACTGAACTGCCATTGTCAAAAATGAAACCTTAATTGTAATTTTATTTTGCAAAATTACATTTTTCACAATTTCACAAAAAGAGGACCTTAGCCGAAAAGTTTGGAAGAATTTTATTTTCACACTAAATTTAGATTCACAAAATTAAGTGTAAAAATGTTCACAATTTCACAAAAACAAGACTCTGTGTGAAAAGTCTGGACAGACCCCTGACCACTTTATTTTCGAGACCTGTTTTCAATCTCTTTCACTGATGGTGATAACTTCCCTCTCAGTTTCATCACTATCAATAGGATTGCCCTGAAATTGTGTTTCAAGGTTCATGGCGATGGCATTAGCCTTCTCTTCGTTAGTTTACGCCACGGATTAGGAGAATCCATAGGATATATAACGAATGTTACGGAAAGGTAGTAATTTTCATCTTACATATAGAGGGCTACCAGATCTCAAGAATCCACCAATCCGCACGTTTGTTTAAATTTGTAGCGGTTCATTGGTCGTTCTCGGAAATCGGATGATGACAGAAGCAGAAGGGGCGGGCTTTCACTTTCTTCCGATAAGTTTCAAAGATACTACACCAGGCGGCGATCGGATCGTTTTCCTCTGCTCGGCTGAATTAATGCGGAAAGAAAAGCTCCGTTTTCCGCGCTAGCTGCCCTATCTCGTTTATCATCCTATAGATTCTTAATCCGTGGTTTACGCATAGGTCTGGGAATTTGGAATAAGGATAGGGGGCTGTGTGAGTGTTCACACATATGTTCTTTAAAAGTTTATTTATTTATTTATTCAAATTTAATATATAACAAAAAGGAGGGATTAATATAAATAATATAAAAAAATCTTTTTAAATTTATGTAATTCAATTAATTAATTATATAGAATTTTCCGTTTTATTTACAGATCAAAATCTTTCATTTATAGCGTTTCTTTGTCCTTTTATAGTTACAAACACATTGCTCTCGGAATAATATAAAGCAATTTTTATATCGGGGTTTTTGAAAAATAATTTCGTTTATACTTATTCCCCGAAAGAAGTAAATCAATTTAGCTAAAATTATTTATTTTGAGAAGGTAATTTAAAAGTCGTTATCAGCGTATTTCTAGCATAAGTAGCTATTAATAAAATAAAAAACAGAAATTTCAGTTCATATTTATTACCCTTATGTTTACATTAAAAGCTATTATTATTTCAAGCAGGTCATTATAGTTCTAAAAATAGATTTATAATCGTTTTTCCCCGTCTAAGTGGCGTCTATTAAGAGTGTCGGTTAAGTACGTTGAAAATTGATTGACAGCTGGCGATTAGTTTTAATGCCAAATCGATCTAACGTTTGTAACGACATTTTTTATATTCAAAATTTTGTATTAAAATGTTAGGAGGACAAAGAAACAGCTTGGCATTCTTTTGGCTGAATTTTAACGATGCCAACCTTTGGGGTTGCACTTTACGTTCTCTGAGACTGGCCGATCTAGTTAACTTTTTCGCTTTTGATTGCGTTCGTGTAAGACGTGATTTTTTGTGCTCCTCCTCTCCTCCCGTCCCATTTACCGTACGAGATTCTTCCTGTTCTCAGTAATTGTTAAAATGTAGTAGATTGTTGAAGATAACTGTTTTTCATGAAACTGACACTAATAAAAAACCTGTTTAGCTAATTGTTTCTTCTTACTTGATCTGCAAAGGATTTTTCCATTCAACAGTTTTTTTATTGACTTCGACACGGCCATTCGAAGTATGGATCTGGGTAAATATCTTCACCATAGGGGCATAGGTTCAAAAGAGCTCTTAAATCTCCTGGCCGCTTTCCAGATGGAGTTATCCTCTGGAGACAGGGATTCAAGGAATTCACTCCAACTGTCATTGCGTTTTTCGTCAAGATAGTTCTTAAGATCCTGCTGAGCTCTATTGAGAATAATTTTGTCTTGTATTCTATGCTTACGTTGCCAAGTTTTTCTGGCTCTATTTTTATTAGTAGTAAGAATGCGGATGTGCGGATCTAATTAAAAAAAAATCATTAGCAGGTTTAGAAGTAATAGCATAGTCAATAACACTCTTTATATCATATTAATGATGGTATGAACCAGGAGATCGATGTCATTAGTGCTATTGATGGGGGGGAGGGGAGGGAGGGAGTGATGTCGTTAATAAAGTCAGCAAATTGAGTCCAATTGGTACGAGAAATAATTTTGGGGGGATCAGGGAAAGTCGAATTTGAATATTAATTTTAATCGAATTATGATCTGAACTCAATTCAGCCAAAGAGGCGATATTTTTGTCAAAATTAAAACCATTATAAAGTCCAAAATCAATAGTGCTACTACTAAAGCTTTTATGATGGGTAGGGGTGTCCGGTAAAAGGATGTCCGTATGATCGAAGAGAAGAATATTATCATGAATTGCACGACAATAAGCGTTCGAGACAAAGCAATTCCAGTAGGGATGATGGGCGTTGAAATCACCAAAGAGAATAGTGTTCGCGTCATATCTGAGTAATGTAAGTAAATCAGATGTAATGCCAACTGCGCTCTCATTACATGGAACATAAACTGAGAAAAAAGTCAATTGGGGGGGGGGGACCTGTACCATAAAGGTAATACCAGTGGCATTGACAACGTTCAGAGTAAGAATAGTTACCTGGTGAAAATTTAGATTATTTTTAATACAAATAGCAGTGCCTCGGATAGCCAGTGGACTAACGGGGTTGATAAAATCATTTTGTTTTTTTGCAGTAAAATAATATCAGGAACATGCTGTTGTACAAATTCTCAAAGCTCTAAAATTTTTCCCTGAATGCCATTGAAATTCCAAACGACACAGGACAAACAACCACCCCCAGCCATTATGAGGCCGAGAAAGTTTGGCTGAGAATCTGAATTTTGGATATTTGATCTAGAAAACCTCTTATAGCAGCCAGAATATTTTTATATTTGTTAATTAAGTCAGTAGTATTGGAAACATTAAATTCTTGAGCGATTTCATTTAAAATTGAAGTTAATTCAGAAAGGGGATCGGTATTCATATTGGTAGCGGGAAGGATGGGTTTCGGGGTAGCCAAAGAAGGGGAAGGTAATTTAGAGGGGTTTATAGCGCTGGCGAAGGAAAAATTTGTTATTAACTGGGGTGGAAGTAAAGATGGGAGGATGTTTTAGAGTTGCACTGGGGAATTTCGGGAAACCCCTGTAACTCGCTGCGTGCGACCCGTTGAAACATTTGACATTTTCAACTCGCTTACCTCCAGTGCAATCTCTAGTTTCGTGACTGCCAGCGCACTTGACGCAGCGAGCCATCATTCGGCAATTTTGCGAAGCATGATGAAAGTACTGGCGTTTAAAGCATTGCACAGTGCACAGTACGTGTGGGGCGCAAATAACCTTCTACGTGAATGGCATAGTATATGAGATTGTCAAGATAAAAAATTTGTTTGCTTTCAGGACAGTTTTTTAAGTGGATTTGAAATAACGGCATTAGTTGGCCAGTTTTAAAATTCGTTAATTGATTAACTTTAAGTACTTTGTAGCCCTTTTCAATTAGAGCGTCGCGTATTTCATCTTTTTCAGTTTAGGAGTCTAGTCCTCTAATAACAACTCGGAGAGGCATCGTGGATTTATCCGGAAAAAGAAAATGTTGAATTTGCTTTTCATCTAATTTAAAAACCAAACTTTTGTTGTCCTGCTCCGAGTTAGGATATAGTCAAGTGAATTTGCCTGCCGGAGTCGCCTTGAAATTGCATTGATCATCATGTAGGGATTTTAAGATATTTTGTAAATTTTTCTCTGGCAAGATAGTTATAAATCGCATTTTTGGCATAGCAACACGTTTTATATGATTTTTGATTATTGGCTGCTTTAGGAGGGTTGGTCGTTTTTTGGAGGTTTGAAGGTCCTCCAAGAGAAGTTTCCTTCAATTGAGCAAATCTGTTGGATGAAGAAAAATTTAGGCCCATACGGGCAATTTTAAGAGTTGGATTATGCCTCAGAGTTATTAACTGGAGTGGGGCGCCTTATTTTAAGGTCTTTTATTATTCCTAGTTACTAACTGAAAATATTCAGTACTGGGAATTGCAGCGAAATTGAAACTGGGTACACTCACCCCGTTTTCTGCAGTTGCTGGAACATCACTAGTTGAATCCTCTATGGAATCGTCTGAATTCGTGGATTTTTGGTTGATTGGCCATTTTCAGGATAATGTGGCTGGACTGATCTTATTTCCGACAGACTGCATTCTTGTACAGGCTTCCAAACATAATATGGCGGTGAAAGAGTTTGTAGTTTAATGGCAGTGGATTTAAAGAAATCGTAGAATTCTGGAGTCCATTTAACTATAATTTCAGAATTTACTGCCGTAGAATTATCAGAGGTTAAATTTTTTGCCATGTTTCAGGCGAAAAAAGCCCTAAAACGTGCTGAAAACAGCAAACACACAACTTAGTTGAAGTTGAAACAAAAAACTGCACAGAAGACTGAAAACCTTCAAATAAGCAAATTACTTTAAAATTTGCCGCCAGATGGCAACACTAGACAGCGAAACAATGAACGTCTGCTCACTTCAAGAGCAAGAACAAGAACAGACCTGACATAAAACAACATGATTTAATATTAAACGACGATTATAACTTTAATCAACTGAGAAGATGCTACATCATTCACATTACATTATAGTATCCGAAAAGTAAACAACACACACTGTTGCCAAAGCAGTCATGAAATATTAGGGGTTGCCAAAATGAGGTATACAACTTTCATCACATTCACCCCCCTTTAATTTTTAGCCCCAAAACAGAACATTAAGTGTTTAATCCCTAACATAGTCCTTTAGGTTGGCAGGAGGTTGTCGGAGTCGAACAGGTCGTTGTGATATGCTGTCATGTTGCCCTTCCGCAGTATCACCAGACAGGGCGACTGAGTCTTCCTCTTGCTTTGTGTTTTGTTCAAGTATAACACTTTCATCACAATCGTCATCATGCACCTGGAATTCTTTAGGAGCAAGATGGCGTGTTGATACAGTCGTTTCTCTTCCATCCGGAAGCTTCACATGCGCGTAATCAGGATTGGCTTCAATTAAGTCAACAACTTGCACCAAAGGTTCATATTTACTGTTCCGCACATGATTCTTCATAAGTACTGGGCCAGGTTGAGTCAGCCATGTGGGAATAGCACAACCATAGTATGACCTTCTAGGGTGCGAGAACATTCGCTCATGAGGTGTGGCATTTGTAGTGGTGCACAGCAGAGAACGTATGGAGTATAGTGCAGATTGCAGTACTAACTCCCATTGTTCCACCCGTAACCCTTTCGACTTTAATGCAAGCAGAATGGTCTTCCAGATTATTCCATTATAGCGTTCGACTTGTCCATTTCCTTGTGGGTTATAAGGAGTCGTTCGGCTGGTTGCAATTCCTTGGGAATTTAAAAAAGATTTCAGTTCTTTTGACATAAAAGCAGGTCCTCTGTCAGAATGTATATATGTAGGCATTCCAAAGACTGAGAAAATGTTCTGCAGGTGAGTTATGATTGTGGGAGCAGAAGTGTTCGAGCAAGGTATGGCAAAAGGGAATATTGAGAACTCATCAACTACAGTTAGGAGGTAAGGATTCTTGGTAGTAGTGGGAAGAGGTCCTTTAAAGTCAATATTCAGCCTTTCGAATGGTGAAGTCGCCTTGATTAATATTCCCTTATTCTTTGTAAATCTAGGTTTTAGTTCTAAGCATATTGTACAGTAATTGACTCGAATCAATAGATTGACGTCAATATATAAGTTTATTTTTTTTTTTTTTGGACCTTGACTTAAATCGGTGTTGATAAGCTTTCAGTTCATATCGCTCAATAGGTGGCGCATCGTCTCATTTTACCATAATTTTTAATATGGTAGCATAGGATGAAATTTCGTATAGACAATGAGGATTGTTTTTAATCAATCTTTATAAAATAAAGAAAAATTATTTATAATATCATTAGTCAACCAGGATAAAACTTTTGTATTTGTAGGAACATCGCTTTTCCTCCTGGGCGTTTATAATTTTCTATATGAGAATTTTTAAAGAACAAGTCAATACCTTTAAAATGAATGGTTGAACTACAAATCTATGATAATTTAAAAGCAAGGTTACCGACTTCTTCTTCTTCTTATTATTATTTGAAAAAAAAAAAAAAAAAACATTTTCCGAGATGTGTTGTTTATAAGGCACAAAATTAACTTTCTTTCAATATTTAGAGTTGTACAGTTATACTTTTCTGAAATGAAAATCGTCTGTATTCATCATGGAAAATAATTTTAATCATTAATTTGCACTACGTGAATTTGTGTAGGAAAACTACATTTTTTCACTTGACAAAAGGTCTGTTTAACAATTTTGATCCGAAACAAATGTTACTTTTTCTTTCTCTTTTGCAATTTATGGTATTTGCTTACGAAGATTTTTAATCTTCAAAAGTAATAAATATACACATTCGTTTTTGCTTAGCTATTTGAAGTAGTAGTAATTTTATAGTTGACAGATATAATAAAATCCTTATTATAGAGAGTCAGTTTCTATAAATTATCATCAGGTAAATACGTACGTATAGCCTAATTTTTATATGAGTTTTGTCCATGCGTATCTTCTGGATTAGAAGATTCAATAAACTTTTAAGCGAGCGATATTTTAAGTAAGTCATAAACATTTATCAAATCCAGGAAATGTATTGCTAGCAGTGAAAGTTATATTTATTATATCTCACTCAGTAAGGAAAAATAATTTTCAAAATATTCTCACTCTCATGGTCAACCACTAAACCGAAACGATAACTTTTGTTAATATATACTGAAGCGCGGATGAAAAATAATTTTTGAATATTAAAACGGATGCAACGATGTGCTTGATGTACAAATTTAATCTGTTGAAAGTACTGAATGCAACTGCAAAGCATTTATGATCCACCCATTAAAAAAGTTTTATTGCAGTCATGTGTGTCAGGTTGTTGCCAATTTCCAAAAAAGAAATTTATAAAATGAGTAAAACTTGTTCAAGGCTCTAAATTTAAAAGATTCAAAATAATAAATTTTCAGATTTAAAATCCGTAATGTGTAATTATATATATATATATATATATAATACAATATTATCAGTGCAAAAATTTGAAATTTAAAGATGATTTAATTTCAGTATTAAAACAATTATTCGGATCATAAGCGAAGACTACCCAAATCAAACCAAAAAAGAAATAAAGTAAAATCGAAATGAATTATTGGAAATTGGATTGAGAAAAAAGCATTATTTGCATTCTAACGTTTTCAAGGGCCTGGTAGAATGCAAATATGCTAAAAATGGATGTTTTTCTGTCACAAAGAAAGCAAAAGCTAAGAAGTTTTGCTCGATATACATTTTCTACAAGTTTTGTTGAACTTTTAGTAAATTTGTTAATGTAAGATAAAATTTATCACACTTATTTAATTAATTTGCTCCTTCAAAATTATAAAATTCATGAACGTAATAAAATTACAGGAATATATTGACAATTTTTCTATAATCCGAACTTTAATAAATCCGTATTTCAATAATCCAAAGCAAAAATTTTATTTAGAATTTCAAGACGTGAAAGTATTGCTTGTAATAAACTTAATTTTGTTTGTGTCAAAGGTGTTGATCTCCAGAAATGTTGGAGAGTCTACATAATTTGGATAAAAGTTTTTTTTTTTTTTTTTTTTCCAAATTCAATTTCCCGAAGATTTTTATAGACTTTATAAAATTCTGTTAAAGAGTTACCATAATTCGACAAAAGTTTAAGTTTTTTAATTCTTAAAATTGAATAGCCCAAATATTTCAATAGATTATAAAATTTTGTAAATTTTCTATATCAGAAATGTTTGCCATAATTTGATGAAAATTTAAATATTTTAGTTCTCAAAATTAAATCTCTCAACATTTTTTTTTTTTTTTTTTTTTTTTTTTACTTTATAAAATTTTGTTACTTTTTTGCAACAGAAATGTGCAAAAATCACCACAACATAATAAAATGTAATTTTTTTTTTAATTCTTGAAATAGAGTTGACTGAAATTTGTAATAGACTTTATAAAATGGTGTACCTTTTATAATGTATCTTTATGATATACACTATATAATATATATAAGATTAATAAAGAATAAAAGTCAAGGACCAGGATTTTCAAACATACTTCATATCATATTATCTTAGCGTTTGACACAAAATAAAGTTAATCTGCTAAAAGTATAGGCACAAATTCATCATTACTTTTCGTGAGCAAAAATTTTGAACAGCCTGACATCTTATATTTTCAATAAAATAATAAAACGTATTCACGATTTCATGTTATTAAAAATATTTTTTACCAGCAGGCTTTGCCCGCTTCGCTGGTCACTATGTTTAAATGAATTAAAAAAATAATCAATATTTTTTAATACCGTTCTACAAATTAAAACTAAAAAGAAAATACATTGAAATTGCTTAAAAACTTCGCTTTGGGCCCCCGCTGTCTTCGGTAGAGATTTTTTTATCGCAACGTCTAGCGGCCGAGCGGTTCTGCGCTCAAAGCTGGTAGATGGGAGGTGCCGGGTTCGATCCCAGGTCGCGCTCATCGACCTAGCCGTTCGGAGTTTTCCGTGGTTTCCTCCGAAACTCGCGTAAATACGGGCTAGGACCCCTTAGAAAGACCCCCCACGGAGGGCATTCCCCCTATAGGCCTAGGACACATAAGGAGTCAATCGGCCTTAATCCTCCAACCAACCAACCAACCATCGCAACGTCTTGGTACTGGATAATTTAATTCAATTCAATTTACAGAGATATCAATAATGCAGGAAAAACTGCATTAGTCATTTTATTTTTCATAATAAACAGAACGGAAAACGCATAATATTTTACATGGAGATATTTTGTATAACTAGACCAATTTTAAAAAATGCTTTTCCTTTTTTTTTTTTTTTTTTCCCCCACTCGCATTACAAAAATTTTTTATATAAAACTGAGAAAAATTGTGCAAAAACATTGAAACAGCTTTGAGTTCTTGGCGGAATTTGAAATTTGGCATTGAAGTAGCTCGGGCGTTTCTCGCCAAAATGTTTTTTTATGCATTTGCGATACCCATATCACCTCACCGCCGAAATGACAACAAAATTATAAATAATTATAAGATAAAAAAAAACTTTTTATATACCACGTTTTTAAATTTTCTGTTGAATCTTATAGCTATAGAACTACGTTAGCACAAAATTTTAAAGTGATAATGAAGTCAATTTTTGTGAGATGCATAATGTAATTTTTTACAATTTTTTAATGTTCACGTTTAATTAAATGTATTTATTTTTATGTCAAAAGAAGATGAACTCTTTTTTTTTTTTTTTTTTTTTTTTTTTTTTCAACTATTAAATTATAGCTAATATTTATTTTCACATTTTAATTAATTAAAAGAAAACTTTGCAACGTAATATCTTTAATAACTTCATGTATGTAGTGTCCACACAAAAAATGAACAATTTTTAGAGCTCTTTTAAAAAGTATAACATCTATGCAGTACCTTTAAAAAAAAAAAATTCATCAGTTTTTACTAAAGAAAAATGGCCAACTTTCACCACCAAAGTAGTTAAATCGAGACCAATCAAAAATAGGAGTGGTCCACCCGGATGTGTTCCCGACAAACTCTTTGCTTTATTTATATAGATTAAATGTTTTACTAACCTCTATTTATAATGTGGTGATCAGAAAAAAAAATGCATGTGAACATAAACGTTTCTATTTTAAACGATAAATTAAATTTCATGCTAAATCTACCCTATTTATTCTATTCGTATGCCATATAATATTAAAAAAAAAAAAAAAAAAAAAAAAAACAAGACGCCGAAATGTTTACTGTATATTAAACCTAGATACATGTATCGAATATATGACTACTGCTATTATAAAAATCTGGAGTGACTCCATTCGACTTTTTGAACATTTGATAATTAACAGCTATTTAAATACATTTAAATGAGAGAAGTCGTTAAATAAAGAAAAAGGAAAAATCATAATAAATGTTTGAGTATTTCTCCCCAAATTGTATAACGTTTAGTGAGTCAAAGTGTACCCAAATATAATTGTTCGCCCATGTAAAATAATTATAAATTATAAGCTAGCAGTAACAAATATTTACCTTTTTTTTTTTTGTGTGTGTGTGTGTGTTTTATACAATTTAATATTGCTATATTGCTAACTAAAGGGAATTTTAAATAATTTGAGCTCCTAGACCGTAATGTGTAAAAATTTTAATTTGTATCCCGGGAAGAAAAAAGAAAGGAAGAGAAACTGTAAATCTGCATGATTTTGCTGATGATCACCTACAACATCTCTACCAATTTATATCTTAATCGAATGTAGAGTTTAATCGTTACTGCAACCACACTTCAGATAAATTTTATCCATAGGCAATAATAAGGCTTTTTCTTTATGTCCTTGTAGAAAGAAAAAAAAAAAAAAAAAAAAAAACAACTTGCGTCGTATATACTCATCAAAATCTATGCAGTCGTGCGACTGTGACCCATAACATACTTACCAATTTTCAGCTCAATCAAACGAAGCAGTTAGACGTTATTTTGTACACACACATGCATAAATCTCCGTAAAAAATAGCAAGAAGGAAATCAGGAGACTTCGAAATGTATAATTACACTAAAATTTCATCGTCGAAAATTTTCATGATTACAGTACTTCCTTTACATATGTTCGAGAAATAAAAATACATAATTCATCTAACAAAATTAGAGAAAAATTAATTATATTGCAATTGTTAAGTCCGTAGAAAAAAAAAAAAAAAAGAAAGAAAGAAAGAAAAGGAATGCAATGAGATAATTAGTGTTTTTGGAAAAATTATGGCGCTTATGTTCTGTTTTCTCGAGTTCTTGTTATTTTTAAATTAATCTAATTCATTGTAAAAGAAAATGACACATACCTTGAACTTTTGGGTATTCTCCGATGTTGATTGAAATGGACTGTCTTCTTTTTCCTTTATTGATTCGGTTGGTACGCTGAGAATCAGTTACGAAGAGCTGAGTGCAAAATATTAAAATTAGAAGCTTCAGTACAATTTGTGGCAAACTATTGATCATTTCAAGGAAGGACCTAAAAAGTAATAAGAATTTTGAGAACGCATACCAAGAAAAATTCGATTCTCTGCTACAGTAAAAAACAACCAAGGGAATTTGGGGGTTCAACAATCTCTTCCAACTTCCAACCCTGAAATTTTACAGATTTCTCGAAACTTTTTGAGTTATATTTCATTTTTAACCCATTTCTTTCGTAGACATAGCGTCATGTAACAAATTTGAAAACTGCAGTTTATTAATAGTTTTCGTATTTCTCAAAATGAAATGCTCATGCTCAATTTAGAGTCTGCACGAGTCTTAAAAACATGGCTGTAAAATTTGAAGTCAAACTGTAACCCAACAAAAAATATCTTTCATCAATCTGAACCAACAAAAGAGGCTTTTGTGGTCCTGAATCCTACCAGGACACATTACCTTTTTTTGTATGTTTATATAAATTATGCAGCTATATTTCTATCAAACAAAGTATTGGATTCGTAAAAATTTTCGACCTCGGGTTTTTGATGGATTTACACGTTTTGAGAGCTGTAGAACACGATTTGATCATTTTTAGAAAATGTCTGTCTGTCTGTCTCTGTGTGTGTGACAAAATTTTGTGGCAACTGTATCTCAAGAACTACTGCTCAGAATTTCTTACAAATTGGTATGTAGTTGCACCTTGACATAAATTAGTGCCTATTAACTTTTGGTAAAAATTGCCTTACAGGTTGCGTTGCCATTCCGCTTTTTCTAAATTTTTAACATGGTGATATAGGACAAAATTTTGTATAAATGTGCATAAAGAGAATTATTTTTTAGTAATCATTATGAAATTTACAAGAATTATTTATAATAGAGATAGTCAACTGGGAACAAATTTTTGTATGTGTAGGAACCTCGCCGCCTCCCCTCAAGGGGAGTAAATTTTCAAGATGGGTATCTTTCGAAAGGTCTCGTCAATACCTTTAAAACGCGTGGTTGAACTATATAAATATGTGATAATTTAAAAGAAAGTTATCGATTTTTTTTTTTTTTTCTTTTTTTTACGAAATTTAACCAAACTTGGTATTTAGTTGGCCCCTGACATAAACTGGTGCTGATTAGATATGAGGATCAATCACTCAATAGGTGGCGCTGTAATCGTATTTTTTCTAAATTTTTAACATATGGCAGTATAGGACAAAATTTCGTATAAATGTGCATAATGAGAGTTATTCTTAACCTGTGATTGTAAAATTAATATGAATTATTGATAATAGTAGTAGTTAATTATGAAAAACATTTTGTGCATGTGGGGGGCATCGCTTCTCCCCTGGGGGGGGGTACATTTTCAAGATGGGTATCTTTCGAAAGGTCTCGTCAATATCTTTAAAACGAATGATTAAACTATAAATATGTGATAATTTAAAACAAAGTTATCATTTTTTTTTTTTTTTTTTTTTTTTTTTTTTACTTTTAACAAAAAACAAAAACAACAACAAAAAAGAAAAAAAAAAACTTTTTTTTTTCTTTTAATTGTTACTGAGTGAATTTATATAGGAAAATATAGAAGAAAGTCTTGAGGTGGCCACAACATACTAGTTTAAATCATACTTTCAACTCGGCAGTTTTGTTAAAAACTAAATCTGATTCGACTGAAGCTAATTCGGCCCACAGAAATATATTTCAATAAACACTAAAAAATACAGCTAACTCGACTAAAAAAGGTTCGACAAAAAGAATTAAGCTAAACTAACCCGAAAACCACAAACAATAAAAAAATTAAGCAACACACGAGCTCCACACTAACCTCAAGGATAGTAACGAATTTGTATTTTTCTAGATATGACATGTACTGGTCTAAAATCCCCCCCCCCCTCCTCTTTCCAATAAATAAATAAATAAAAACATTTTCTGGTTACGGTTTTAAAAACAATTAATAAATTTCTGAAAATACGTCTTTGTCCTATAAGCGTATAAGAAAATTATATGGTGGAATTTTAGCAGGGAATGATGAAAAGCGGCTCTAAATGTGGGATGGGATGATTCTTCATCGGCGCAACATTTTACTAAAATTTGATTTATGTAATTTTATGTTTATTATGTGAATCCAACATTTTGTTGTAAGTTGTTCGCCAATAATGAAAGATGATAATATTTTTAATACTTTCCAACAAAGTTGATAACTGTTTATGAGTTCAGTTTGTCTGTATGTCTGTCCGCACTCTAACTCCCGTAAACATTCATGGAAGTTTTTGAAATTGATATATGTTATTTAAGCTCACTACGGAATATTCATTCTTTTTTGGAAATGGAGTGAGTACCACCATTGGTTTGTGTACAGGGAAGGGACTCCCGGAAGAATTCTAAAACATTGCATTTTATGCGAGGTGTTTCAAACCATATTTTAATACCTTTATTTAGCCCAAATCATAATAAAATTGACATTTGTTATTCATATGCGTAAAGAAAAATGTTTTCTGTAGAATATAGTATGATTAACATTAATATTTACAGGGTCAAAAAAATGTTCGGTTACATTAAGGGCTGTAATAGGAAATTGCTGTAACTGTATTTTCTTTTTTAGTAAGCTTTATTTTTAACACTTTAAAACAATGTTTAAGAATGATTATGGTTTAAATTTCTCCATTTGTCTGTCTTTCTGCTCATCTGACTGTCTGTCTATCTTGACGTTTGAATGCTTCTGAGGTTCTTAAGCAGTTTCAGAATTTCTTCGGAATTATATATGTTATTGAGGTTCTCTATGCGATATTCCCTGTTGAAAATGAGGTAAATACTACAACTAGTTTTTGTACAGGGACACCCAAATGAATTCCAAAGGATTGAGTTCTATGAAAGGTATAAAGCATATTTTAATAAAGCATATTTTAGTACCTTTTTTTTGCATAAATCCCAATGAACCTGATATTTATTATTCATATGCACAAAAAGAGTTTATTATAGAGTTTAGTATGTTTAGCGTTACTATTTAAAGGATGCACTATATAACATTCAGATGCATTAAGGTCTAAAATTGACTGAATTGCATTTCCGTTTGTATTAAGCATTTTAACACTTTCCAATAATGTTTAAGAGTAGTTATGAATTCATTTAGTCTATCTGTCAGTTTTTCTGTCCGTTTGTTGTGTGATCACGTAGGCAAAGTACACTGAATGTTAAAAAATGGAAAGTGTTAATAATGAATGTGAACCGCATGATGTTTCGTTCCCGGGTTTAATTTTGTTTTTGTAAATTGACCCCATGCCGCTTCTTTTATATAAGTACTTTAAGTGATTATTATGAATTTTATATTTGGGAAGATATACTCTTACAATCGGCTTCAAAAAATCAAGATATATTAATCATAATGTGTTTTTTCCAATTAAATTAAAAAATAACCTTTTTAGTTTAAAATATAAATTTTTCTATTTCCTCCATACCATTACAAATATGTTCAATTTTTTGTTTGTTTCAGATTTGAAATATTTTAAACGTATTTATTTATTTATTTATTTATTTTTTCACTCATAATTACATAAAATAGAATTTCTAATTAAACAAGTCTTTCCGGCTCATTCAGAAGGGTAGGTTGATTTCTTTTTGCTTATCATGTAGCAGTCATTTTGTTTCAAAATGGCGGCTACAAATTATACTTGTTTGAATGATAAATCCATATTTCAACTTTGGTTTGAATTGATTAAGT
Source organism: Salticus scenicus (assembly GCA_963930645.1). NCBI lineage: Eukaryota > Metazoa > Arthropoda > Arachnida > Araneae > Salticidae > Salticus > Salticus scenicus. The sequence continues at coordinate 231,556,039 of OZ005650.1, forward strand.
ATCTCAAAAGTTACCGTGATAACAAATTTTCAAGTGGCTGCTACTTGAAAACAATATAATAGAGCAAGTTGCCCAACAAAAACATCCAAGATATTTGAAACATAGGTTTATTGTCCAACTTTGGTTCGAATCAGTGCAGTGTTTCAAAAGTTATTGTTATGACAAATTTGCAAGTGGCAATATAAGTGACTGCAAATTGGAAACAAAATGGCGGAACAACTTGTCTAGCGAAATCATCTATTTGTATTATAACTTTATTCTCCAACTTTAGTTCAAATTATATCAGCATTTCAAAAATTATCGTGATAAGAAATTTTCAAGTGGCACCATGATTTCAAATAGCCCATCACTTGGGAAAAAAAAAAAAAAAAAAAAAAAAAAAAGCGGAGTGAGATGCCCAGCGAACTTAATTGAGATATTTGAATGATAAATTCACTACACAAATTTGATGCGAATTGATTCAGTATTACAAAAGTTATCATAATGACAAATTTTCAAGTGGCCGTCACTTGGGAATAAAATTGCGGATCAAGTCACCAAGTGAACTTATTTAAGACATTTGAACCATAAGTTCACTATCCAACTTTTGTTTGAATCAGTTTGGTATTTTAAAAGTTATCGTGATGGCACATTTTCGAGTGCTAGCGCGATTTCAAGTGGCCGCCACTTGAAAATAAAATGTCTGAGCAACTTGGTTAACGAACTCATCCAAGATATTTATGAGGTTCGCTGTCTAAATTTGGTTCGATTTGGAATATTATTTTAAGAGTTATCGTGATGACAAAATTTTCATTATATATATATATATATATATTACTATATAGATAGATAGATAAACGAAGTGGTTGCAATAGGTCGATTTCTAAAGAAGTCAACCTAAAAGTTATCCAAACATATAAATCAAAGTCATAGCCACAAATTTTTTTCGGAGAGCAGGATTCAAACTATAGTACATAATGTTAAGGGTTAAAAAAATGTAGTATAACTCGAAAATTTTCGACAAATTTGCAAATTTCGGGTGCCCCCATCTCCGCTACGGCCTTAATATAAATTTAGAAACTGTGCAAATTTAAATAAATATTCTTTAAAATAGTAGAAAAGTTTAAAGCAATTCTATGTACGAAAAATTCAACTTAAATTGTAATACGACAGTCATCGACAGGCCATGGCAAAAACCTGAAAAGGTGTCAGCTTCGGGCATGATCTGGTGTCACTGTCACTGTTAGTATATTATTATGAATTACTACTGGCTAAATAAGTAAATTACTATTCAGTATGTCGAAAACGTTTTTGAGTATTCGAAAATAAACAATTTTCCAATACAATTTTATTGTAACCAGAAATTTACAAATTTAGCTTATGATATGTAATAAACATTGAAATTCTTTTTTGTTTTCGTATACTTTGCCTTTAAATTAATTAATTTAGAGATATAAACCATTAAAAATAAAAGAATTTTCTTTTAGACGTGACTTACATTATATCCGTGATTGCAAAATGGAAAGTTTTAAATAAATCAGAATTCTCCTTATTTTTATTAGTATTATTTGCTATATAATAGCTGCCTTTTCAATCACTGGAAAGTGATGTTAGATTTATGAAAATGCATATCACTTGTGAAACAAGAACGAGAAATCATGCGGTTTACATTAATTATTAACACTTTTCAATTTTTTAATTGTATTTACTTGTTGCATAGTTTAACAATCAAAGTTCGTTGCCTACGTTATCATACAACGGTCAGACAAAACGATAGAAAGGCAGATAAATGGACGAATTGAGTTCATGATCACTCTTAAATATTGTTGGAAAGTGTAAAAAGAAAAAAAAAAAACCGCTTAAAATGAATTTCCAATTGTAGCCCTTGATGTACCTGAATATTTTATTGTAGCCCTATAAATCTGAACACTAAACATACCATATTATATAAATATATTTTTTTAGCATATTAATAATATATTAGAAGGGAAAATCTAAAGTAAATGAATCTTAAGATTTGTTATTAGTATCGAAAATAATTATTTCATTAATATAACGTTAAATTATAATATTAGCATAGCAAAATTTGCTCTCATAATACAGACATACACTTCTGCTCAAAAGTTTAGCAAGATTTGAAAACGATCAGTCGATCAGTTTTTCTCAATTTAAAAACTTATCCCTCGATAAAATGTTTTCAAACATTGAATATTTAAAAAACTGGGCCTTCCTCATGTTTTTCTGTGAAGATTGGTTTAAGACAACATTTAGGATGCCGGTAAGAAAGTGAGCAAAATCAATAATGTTTGTGACCACCCTGTATCGTTAAGTGAATGAAATGAACTGTAACTTTAGGATATGTTAATATATACCCAGTATAATTTGTGGATGAATTTGTGTGACGAAAGCATATTAAATAACGGAGTATAAGCATTTATTTTAAAATTCCCCAAAAATCAACTTTTTTTAAATTTATAATACGCAGAGTTTTAAACAAAAATTATTCCCACTTACAGATAAATTGAAAACGCACTTTTGAAACAATATACTGCAGTCGGACTATAAATATCTTAAATATCTCATGAAATATGAGCATTTTTATGAAAAATATTTTCACTGCGCATGTGCGAAAGATAGGAAAATTTTTATTACATAGATTCAAAGCTAGATATATTAGGCAACTTTTGAAAAAGTTCATTTACAGTAAAAATTATACAAATTGTCGACAAAAGAACGAGCTAGATTTTAGGTATTTTCCAAGAGGTGAAATTTCAAAAGGGGTTTTTCACATGCCGCGTAATTAATTTGAAGATCCAACTATTTCAACCATTCTGCAAAAGTTCTTTTTGTGAAAAACTCCTTATAATCTCACAAATCTTAGTAAATAAACAAAAATATGTTAGAGTCACAAGCTTATAAGAGGTTTTTCAGAAAAACGTACTTTTGGAGTGTGGTTGAAATAATTGGATCTTCAAATTAATTACGCGGCATGTGAAAAACCCCTTTTGAAATTTCGACTCTTGGAAAATAGCTAAAATCTAGTTCCTTCTTTTGCCGATAATTTGCTTAATTTTTACTGTATTCAAATGAACTTTTGACAAAACTTTCCCAATATATCTAACTTTCAACCTATGTAATAAATTTTTTTTCTATCTTTCGCATATGCGCAGTGAAAACGTTTTTCATAAATATACTCAAATTTCATAAGATATTTAAGATAATTGTAATCTAATTGCAGTATATTGTTTCAAAGGTGTTCATTTTATTTTATTTTTTTTCAATTTATCTGAAAGTGAGAATAATTTTCGTTTAAAACTCTGTATATTATAAATAATAATAATAATAATAAAAAAAAACTTCTGATTTTTTTTTAGTTTTAAAATAAATACTTATATCTCCGTTATTTAACATGCTATCGTCACCCAAATTCATCCACAAATTGTACTCGGTCTATGTTAACATATCTTAAAGTTACAGATCATTTTGTTCATTTAATCATACAGGGTGATCTCAAACATTATTGAATTTGCTCAAATTATTACCGGCCCCCTAAATGCTGTCTTAAACCAATCTTCATTGAAAAATATGAGGAAGACCCAGTTATACATATACCCAATGTTCGCTTAACCCGCTTGGTGGTGGACGACGGATTCTCGAAGCGTCTGAGCCTGACGCCCCAGTAGAGCCTCCTAGGAGGTCTCTTCGATTGCCAAGTGAGACGGTGAGACGATGAGAGTTTGATGGTGAAGTGGAGTGAGCGTTATGGTGTAACGAAGTTGGAGAGTGATGGCGAGATGGCGTGTGCGAGTTGGTAAGTAGGCGTGATGGCGAGTGTGAGTTGGTAAGTTGGCGAGTTGGCAAGTGTGAGTTGGTAAGTTGGCGTGATGGCGAGTGTGAGTTGGTGTGACGGTAAGTACGAGTTGGTGAGACGGTTGGCGTTGGTGTGGTGTGGAGAGAAGGGGGAGCATGTGCTCCCTGTCTACCGGAGGTAGAAGCGCTGATTCAAAACAGCCAATTCGGACTGTCAGAAAGGGAATATTTTGTTGGCATCGCACGAACTCGTAGCAGTGCTCTCCGCATGTGCGATTCGGGGAGAAGTATTCCCACGTGGTGTGAGGAGGTCTGTCTTAACTGACTGGTGGTGCATGACCGGACGGCGGGACTACCCTGGCGGACATCGGTGCTCACATAGGGTTGTGATGGCCCGAGCAAACAGGGGCTGTCCAGGTGTCCTGGGTGGGGCCTTCCAAGCGGCAGTACAAGGAGGCTTAGCAAAAATGGGAAGCGGTGCTGATCTTACTAGTTGGCATGGATGTGCGTTATCGGCTAGGGGTGAACTCCGTTGGGAGAGCGGGCCTTGTGGACGGCCTTAGGCCGTCCTCAGAAGGCAAACAAGCCTTCTGGCCGCCAAACCGAGGTCGGCCAGTTACGAGGGCCCTCAGCCCCAACTTTGACCAACTCCGGTTGGTCCGAAGGGGCGACATGAGCCTTGTATAGCTGATTGCCGAACCTTACCTGGGCCACTTCCCTGCTGCCGCGAAGTTGGTATGTTGCTGTCGTAGCGGCTAAGGCCTGCACGATGTTGGGTCGTCTTGAGACGGGACTGCATGGATACCCTCGTATCTGGGTCAGTCGATGATGGGGCGCGCTTGCGTGTCACCTGTCTTATATACCCAATGTTTGAAAACATTTCACCGAGAGATACGTTTTTAAATTGAAAAAAAAAAAAAAAAAAAAAAAAAAAAAACATTACTATTTACAAATCTTGCTAAACTTTTGAGCAGGAGTGTAGATCAGCCAAAATATTGGATCTGCAACCCCCTTGTGGTATTCCATATTTCGTTACATTAAGTCAGAGCTCTAATTTTCAAGCTCTAACAAAAAATTCATGCTTTTTATTTTTTGAATATTTCATTAAACTAGTTGGCATAGGTGGACTCTGCTCAGTTCCCCATCATATGTATGTTCTCATAAATTTCTTGTACAGGACATATTATATTCATGTTAAGAGAAATGAATTTGACCAAACGCTTGGCACAATGACAGAACGAAATCCTCACCTAATAGGCTACCCACCATTCAGTTCAACATATTTATCTTATTCTAATCTATTAATTTATTTTATTGGGATCAATTTCGTAGTTTATTTTTCATGCTAATATTTCCAATGCAACAATCCCAAAAATGCATATTTATATGAAATATCGCAACATTTTGCTATGTTGATAAAATCTTAAATTTCGAATAACTTACGAAATTTTCCCATTAGAATAATTGTAGTCAATCATGTTCATTCAAGTATCATAAATGTTATTTTGAAATTGTCTGATATATTTATGATCCTCAAAATGGACGTTTGTGCTCGATTTTGCCTTATTCTGCCATTTTAAGTAAATCGTAAATTCCAAATAACTTACGATTTTTTTAAATTGGAAAATTCATACTCTATGGTATTTATGTAAGTATCCTACATAATATTTCAAAAGTGGTTTGACATCTTTACGATGAAAATATCCCTCAAGATTTGACGTTTGTGTAAAATTTTGCCCTATTCTATTGTGATAAGAAATTCGTAAATTTCCAATAACTTACGAAATTTTTATATTGGAAAATTCATAGTCATCAATATTCATGCCAGTGTCCTAAATAATATTTCAAAAGTAGTCTGACATCTTTACGATGAAAATATCTCTAAAAATTGACGTTTATGTGAAATTTCGCCCTATACCACCATGTTAAGAAATTCGTAAATTTCCAATAACTTGCGAAATTTTCAAAGAAGCATATTTATAGTTACTGATGTTCATTCCGGCATCAACACTGATATTTTAAAACTGGTCTGACAATTTCACAGTAAAAAGTTTCCATTTAATGCACGTTTAAGTGAATTTTTGTCCTATTCTCCCATGTTAAGAAAATCGTAAATTTCTAATAACTTGCGAAGTTTTTAAAATGGAATGTTGCAAATGAATAGGGTTCTTGCCAGTGTCGAAAGTAACATTTTAAAACTGATCTGACCTCTCTGCGACAATTTGTTCTTGAGATATCGTGTACACAGACTAACAAACTAACGAACTAACGGACTAACGGACTAACAGACACCCTACAGACAGACACCATACAAATTTTGTCATTTTCGGATTCCTCACACCTGAAAATGTGTAGAAAAGTCAAAAAACCGAGGTCGAAAATTTTCACTATTACCTAAGTTCCCCATACCTATAGTATGATGGGGAACTAAAAGGGGGAAATTTCGAATTTTTTTCTTTTTCTTTTCTTTTCATCTTTCTGTTTTTTTTTTTCTTTTTTAGTTTCATTTTTTAAACATAGGGCCTTTACCTTAGTCAGAATTTAAAATCGTAAAAAATATATATATATACACACTAAGCGACAAAAAAAAAAAAAAAAAACTAGTATGTTGTGGCCACCACAAGACTTTCTTCTATATTTTCCTATACAAATTCACGCAGTAACAATATTTAAAAAAAAAAAAAAAAAAAAAAAAAAATGATTTTTTTCATTTTTTTTTTTTTCGTTAAAAGTAAAAAAAATCGATAACTTTGTTTTAAATTACCACATATTTATAGTTCAACCATTCGTTTTAAAGGCTTGAAAATTTACCCTCCCCGGGGGGTACTTCCCCCTAGAGGGGGGGGAAGCGATGCCCCAAATTTTTTCCATAATTAACTACTACTATTATCAATAATTCATATTAATTTCACAATCACACGTTAAGAATAACTCTCATTATGTACATTTATACGAAATTTTTTCCTATACTGCCATGTTAAAAATTTAGAAAAAATACGATCACAGCGCCACCTATTGAGCGATTGATCCCCAAATCTAATCAGCCTCAGTTTATGTCAGGGGCCAACTAAATACCAAGTCTGGTTAAATTTGTTAAAAAAAAAAAAAAAAAAAAATTCCAAGTTTTTTTTCGTTAAAAGTAAAAAAAAATAGATAACTTTGTTTTATATTATCACAGATTTATAGTTCAACCATTCGTTTTAAAGGTATTGACGAGACCTTTCGAAAGATACCCATCTTGAAAATTTACTCCCCTCGAGGGGGGACTTCCCCCCCACGGGGGGTGGCGAGGCTCCTACGCATACAAAATTTTTTTCCCAGTTGACTATCTCTATTTTAAATAATTCTTGTAAATTTCATAATGATTACTAAAAAATAATTCTCTTTATGCACATTTATACAAAATTTTGTCCTATATCACCATGTTAAAAATTTAGAAAAAGCGGGATGGCAACGCAACCTGTAAGACAATTTTTACCAAAAGTTGATAGGCACTAATTTATGTCAAGGAACAACTACATACCAATTTGTATGAAATTCTGTGCAGTAGTTCTTGAGATACAGTTGCCACAAAATTTTGTCACACACACACACACAGACAGACAGACAGACAGACAGACATTTTCTAAAAATGGTCAAATCGTGTTCTACAGCTCTCAAAACGTGTAAATTCATCAAAAACCCGAGGTCGAAAATTTTTACGAATCCAATACTTTCTCTATATTACATATAGAAGAAAGTAAAAAAAGCCGCACTTGGATATTTTTCTTTTCCCTTTTTACAACCGCCAATTTTATCATTTAAAAAGCAACAAATTTTTGAACAGATATTATTACGTCGCCCTCCACGTACACTTTAGGATTGAGCCCAGTGTTAAAAATAAAATGCAACTGTCAGGAAAATTATAATTTTAGAAAGTATTTCAAAAATGGCAAGTATAAGGCATTTAACGATCCCACAAAAAGTATTAATTTTAGAATGAAAATCAAAAAATGTTTTAATAGGTGAGATGGCAAATTAATTAAATGTTAACGAAATATTCCTGAGATGATTTTTAGGAACATATAAAATTTTTTGACTGTATAAACGGAAAATGTGTCTTTAGGCGGCCATGTTGCCCATTCAAGCGGGATGATGGCAAGTTAAGAAACAAAAGTTTAAAAAAATCAATTTGTACATGCTCATAACTTAGAAAAGATTAAAAAAAAAGTGCATAGCAAAGTAATTTCTATAAAAACAGTACGGGAACAATTAAACAAAGTATGTTAAAAACCAGAAGATCTGCAAAAAAAAAAGTCATTACTAAGGAAAAGAATTAAACAAAACAAGACTTCAGTTGACCAAAAATTAAAAAAAAATGATGAGTCAAGTTTATTTTATTTCGGGCTGATAAAAAAAAACTAGTAAGATGATAAAAATGTGACCGAATTATTGAAAATTGCATTCATAAAACAGTGACACATTCTCCGTACATTATGGTACGGAGGTGCATAAATTTTCAATGAGTCGGGCAAATTTTTATGCTCAAGGGATCAATTAACTCGAAATTAAACGCGGCCATTATAAAAACGGCGCCTGACCGACTATTTTGAAGGTATTTCAGACTTTCCTGCAAATAGAATTTCAAGATGATGGATGATATTGCACCATACTAAAGGACGTCTGTGGTGCGTTTATTCGATTCAAATTGTTAAAACTACCTATCGTATCTCATGAGCACCTATAATTTTGTAAGCAATCATATCTTTTTTAACTTTAAGTTAAATTCCACAAAAAATATCGTAGAATTTCTTTTTCATCAGACATGGAAATAGCCCTAATCTCAATCCGCTCGAAAATGTTTAGTCTATAAAAAAGCGCGGAAAAGGGGTGAGGATTAAAAAATTGCAGCCTTCAACTCTGCAAGGACTAGAAAAAATTATTTATGATATTTGGCACAGAGAAATTTTTGATATTTATATTAAAACACTGCATAATACTATGCCATTGCGCATTAAAGCAGTAATTCCATATAAAGCTGGAATAACTCAATGTAAAATACATATTTTTATTCAAAATTGCTTAGATCTAACAAACAAATAGTTTTATTTCATGTATTAAAAATATAACTTTTTTATATCATATAATAAATCATAATACAGTACAAAGTATATGTTTATTAAATTACGTTTAAAAATAATGTTTTATGTAGATTTTTAATAATTACTTCGTAGAGTGTAATAAAGTGAATTATTAAATCAAAAATGTCCATAGGTATCATTTCATCTCTTTGATATTATGCAAACATGAGAGTTTTATTTGTTTCAACCATTAGTTTTGAAGTTATTACAAATGAAAAAGGTATAAGTAAATTTTTCTGTAGTGCGGCTTTTTTTTTTTTCTTGTCGCTTAGTGTATATTTCATTTCGTTACATTAACTCGGAGCACTGATTTTCAATTTCGGACAAAAACATTTAAATTTATTAAAAAAAAAAAAAAAAAAAAAAAAATGAGCACTAAGATAAGAAGTGACAAGTACAGAGAGTGAAATTCAAAAAGCAGAATTCAGTAAAACTACATTTTTCAATGTAATGCCTGTAAGTTATGGAACAACGGCAATCTCATAGAATTACATGGGGAAGAAGAAACTGTGAATCTGACTTATTTGTAGCCTAAAACTATTTTCAGTTTTAACTATTAACTTGTGTAGTTTCGATATAATTAAGATGTTTTAAACAACACAGTTTGCATGATGATAGTCACTCATTTCCGGTCACCTTCTAATCCATTATAAATATAATTATTAATCATATTATACTTATTTTGGAAAATCAACTCGATATTTAATATCTTAAACTTTACTCAAGGAAGTATAAAATATATTATATAATTGTGTTGAAAAAATTTGCATTATCCAGTGGGAAAAAAATAAATTTGAGAATTTCTAAGGCATTAGTTTTTAACATGTGCAGATAAAAATACTATAAAATTAAATATAATATATATCCAGCATCAGGAGGAACGACTTGAATTAACCATTAAACAATTCTATATATTTATATGTATACTACCTTTACAAAAATGACGTATCGCAAAAAATGTTGAACGAATCATCTGGAAATTTCAGGAGTGTGAAGAACATGTTATACTTCATATATTTCATTGAAAATTTACTTCGAAAGTAAAAAGGAGACCAGTAAGAAATTAAATAAAAAGAAAATATTTGGTATCGTCCTGTAAAAAGTAATACTTGAAACGCGATCTGGCTTTAGTATATGATTATGAGGGTTCCGCTATTCAGTTCCCCCCTCTCTCTCTCTCAAAAATAAATAAATAAACAAATAATAAATAAATAAAAAAGGCTTAATTATATGGGGTTTTACTCACATTTTTATTTTGATTCAGTCAGTGGTAATACAATGTTCGTTGATTGTAAATAAATATTGATGAACCCCCTTATAATTTCGTTATTTTTGAGAACTGAAATTCAGTTCATTCTATCGCGTACAACTTTTTGAATTTACATAATATTTGTTTCAGGTTTTCATATAAATAGCTCAATACTATTGCTGTTATATTACTCAAAGGAAATATCGTTAAAACCTGCGCATGCGTAGTTAAAAATTATTTAGTAAAAATGCTTAAATTTTATTAGATATTTAATATTTTTGTATTCTGATTGCAGTATGCTGTGTCTAATTGTAATAGGTCGAGTTTCCTGAAAATGGTTTTGATCTGGGCCTGTTATAATGAAAAAAGTTACCTTTTTTTTAGTTTTTTGAAGAAGTCGTTATATCTGCATGACGTATCTACATATTTGGTAGCCTCATCAGGATTGATATAGGTAATTAGAAGGAACTTCATAATCACATGCTACAGCCAGTTTTTATTTCAAGCATTACTTTTTAGGGTGATTTCAAACATTTTCATTTTGATTTAATTCTTTGCTGGTTCCCTTTTTGCTTTCGGGGCAAAATTTTCACTGAAATATATGAAGTATAACATGCTCTTTGCATTCCTGAAATTTCAAGATGATTTGAGCAATACATTTTGAGATATTCGATAAAACGTCTAAAGTTGAAAGTTTCCTGTCCTTTACGGAAAGGTAGTGTAATTCGGTGGCATTTTATCATCTGTTATTTTAAATTCTACTACTTTGTTACTACATGTACATATGTATATAGGATGGCAGATTTGAATTCCCCACTAAACTGTTATCTTATACTTAAGTGAGCAATATGTGTATATTTCACTGATCTCGAAAACGGTAGCTCGGACAGTCACGAGATTTAACACAAAGGTGCCCCCCGAAGGGTCATTGTGCACATCGAAGTCAGATTTTCGAATTTTTGATTAGTTTTTTCTTAATTAATTAAAATGTAAAAATAATAACCTTCTAATTTCTGATAAAAAAGCCATTTAAATTTTAACATTTTATCCATAATTTAATTGTTGCTAATTTTTTTTCCAACAAAATAATAATAATTAAAAAAAAAAAAAAAAAAAAAAAAAAAAAACGTACATTTATTTAAAATGAGGAAAATAAATAAGAAAGATTAGAAAATAAATTAGAAATATCAGTCGCATCGTTACAAATAAGATAGCAAATGAAAGGGAAAATTTTTGTAAATCCGATGCATTAAACAGCTTATCAATCGGATGATTAGTTTTTTCTTAATTAATTAAAATGTGAAAATAATAAGTCATTTAAATTTTAAAATTTTATCCATAATTTAATTGTTGCCAATTTTTTTTTCGACAAAATAATAATAATTAAAAAAAAAAAATAAATAACGTACATTTATTTAAAATGAGGAAAATAAATCAGAAAGATAAGAAAATAAATTAGAAATATCAGTCGCATCGTTACAAATAAGATAGCAAATGAAAGGGAAATTTTTGGAAATCCGATGCGTTAAACAGCTTATCAATCGGATGATTAGTTTTTTCTTAATTAATTAAAATGTGAAAATAATAAGTCATTTAAATTTTAAAATTTTATCCATAATTTAATTGTTGCCAATTTTTTTTTCGACAAAATAATAATAATAAAAAATAATAATAATAACGTACATTTATTTAAAATGAGGAAAATAAATCAGAAAGATAAGAAAATAAATTAGAAATATCAGTCGCATCGTTACAAATAAGACAGCAAATGAAAGGGAAAATTTTTGGAAATCCGATGCATTAAACAGCTTATCAATCGGACAATTAGATATTTTAAAATTAACTAAAGTATGAATTTTAGGTGGCAACAGCAGAAGATTGTATGGAAACCGTTAGGAGAAAAAAAATGAAAAATCTGCTTCAGATTAAGTCACATGATTTTTAAGTGGGATTAAAAATTGCAGTTTTCAAATTCTTTTAAATTTTCTCTCACGAACACAAAAATATAATATACAGCCTGTACCCCACAAGACCAACTTGCATTTCAAATTTCATCAATTATTTTGGTTAATAAACAAAAGTTATTATTATTTTTTTTTCAAATTAAGTTTTATTCTATCTTCGAAAAGAATTATGTGATCATAGATATAATAATATATATAGATCTATCATCCCCATATTATCGTGCAAAGATTTTTGATGCCGAAAAAAAAGCTTTGGAATCAGCCATTAAGTGGTATTGAAGGAAAAAAGGAAAAAAAAGAAGAATGAATTTGAAACTACATCTGGAGCTTTTCATTCACCTTTAGTAAATAAATTATTCATGAACTTTATTTACTAAAACATTCGTGTGTATTCCCGTGTGTATTCACTCGGGGAAAGACTGCCATATTTTGGTAGAATCGCCGTCTTTTCCCGAGTGAAAAGGAATCACTTTTTTCTCCCCAATGATCAATCTATATATTATTACTATATCTATGTATGTGATACGATACATTAATAATTTGGGTTTTAAAAGTTTTTTTAAATAGATTATTTAAACTCTATGAACCATATTTTTATTTTATCAGTTTCATTAACAGATCCTGCTGGGCGATTTTTTAAATTTTGGTGTTGAAGTACACCGAACGTTTTTCGACAAGAAATTTAATATAGCAACAGCCATTTTAATCTAAGTAGCGCATCGAATATATAAAAACATAAATGATTTATTTTTACACAAAATTTACAGAATAAATGCAGTTTTAAAGATAGGAAATTTATTTCAACAAGCACTATTTTAAACCTAAAAACCATTAAAAATATAAGCAGAATATAAAGGATTCTTATGTATAAACAAAAAAGAGTCTGGTAAAATTATTAGCAAAATAGTCCTCCCCTTTTCATACAAAAAAAAAAAAAAATCCATCGCTAATATGGCGACAAAAATTCAAAAGCCGCCAGTGGAGCAACATAATAAAGTTGTGCAACACGATAATGTTTACCTATTTATTTATTTTTTTATATAATAATCATTATGCTAATTTATCATACAAATAAATGAGCCTCTGTGTTTTACTGCACTTGCACGCTGTCGAATAGAAATATTTGAAAAATTCAAATTAATATTTAAATAAATAAATAAAAATATGTTTAATGGAAAATATATATAACCATAAAAAGATTAGTTGTCTAAAATATGGCAGAAATAGCGCTCATAGCATATTGTTACAAGGTATTAAGTCTTATTGTTACAATGGATTAAGTCTAAAATGGTGACAAAAATTCAAAAGCCGCCAAAGAGAACTATATTAAGGCTGTACTATCAGGTTTACAACCCATGAATTATATATAAACACAAAAAATTAATTGTCTCATGCAACAGACGTAGCCGGTCACAGCATATTGTAATATTTGGCGTGAAATTGCTGTCATTTAATGATTGATTGGATAAACAAAATAAACATATGAAATAACGTAAAAGCAAATATTATGTTGTCTAAACCCAGTTACAGTTGAGTCCAGTCCGAGTTACATGTGAACAACACGTATAGTGTTGTTCACATGTAACTGGGATTCAAATATAAAAGGGAAACTCCAATTTTTTCGATACTATCTATTTTGAAACTGTTATATAATAAGCACCTGAATGGAAGCTCATTGGTAAACTATTGTCGCAGATAATAGGGACAAGCGACCGAGTTGCAGTGGATGACCAAATCGCTGCCGAATGCAGCAGGGACCTGGAGCGAACTTTTGAACAATTTCAGTAATTTATTTTATTTTATTTTTATAAAGCTATATAGAAAAGAGTTCCCTTTAAATTTAGTGGCCAGCAAAGCGGGCAAAGCCCGCTAGTATATATTTATACGTAATTCGATGGCATTTTATCATCTGTTATACTAAATTCTACTACATTGTTATTACATTTATATATATCGGAAACTTAATGCTTAATCTGTGCTTTTGAATTTGAAGATTTGTTAAGCAAGCAAGTAAAACATACAATTGTTTAAGAAAAAAATATTTAAAATTTGTGAGAAACTTACCTTTTTTGTACGGTAAGGTGACGATGGAAATTTTTAGCACTCTTACAATTTACAAAGATCTTAATTCACTGAGATAGGTTCTCTATAACCGACAAATGACGCGACCGAATTCTATTTAGCTTCAGTTTTACATTAGCTAGGTCAGTTTTCGGAATAAAACAGAGCACCGGAAGACCCGTCTATACGAATGGATGATTCTTGGGCTAAATAGTGAGAGTTCCGGTTCATGAAGCTAATGGTTCCGCTAGCTTCTTTTGATCGTCAGTATTTATTTTTATGAAAACAATAGAAACAACTCGCATAAAAGTTATAAAAGATTCCATATATATGTTACAATTCAAAAGTGAGAATAAAATTATTTCAGTCCTTTTTTTTTTTTTTTCTTATGACTATTGTATACTACCAACACCTTTGTATTTAGGTAGTCGTGAACTCATATAATAATTGTCCAGAACTGTATTTTGAACAATACGGCTATTGTTAAACATTCTAATTGCTTTCAATGGTTCGTATAAGGTTTTGTTTTGAAGTAAAAATTGTATAATTCAAAGATAATTAATGGTAACAGTTATATGCATTACTTCCGGTGCTGCAAAGCATGATATCAGCGACCAGCGATGTCGTTACTATAACGACAAAGAACTTCACAAATGTGATGATGACATTTATGATGAATAATCACATTAATTGATATTATGTTGTCTGTGATCAAAATCTAAATAATATTATATAGATAGAGTTTATATATATATAGTCATATTATCATAGATAGAGTTTATGCCAGAATGGCGACACAGCAATACTTGTCGCCAAATTTTCAGCAAATGTTACCAAAATAAAAAACATAGATATTCTTTAACCACATTTCTTGCAACCATGGAAGCCTCTGCGCAAGTGCGAATTGAACGAGTCCAATGTTAAAATAGGAGTGACTGAGAGAAAACAAGCGATAAGGGAACACTGAATAACTGGATGTTTGCCAAATAACTATCTCTCGGCCAATTTTGCATCCCTCTAAACTTTTGGACTCGGCCTCACTGCTAGTCGTAGGAAACGTGGTCGCACTATAGCAAATTTGACGTCTAGTCTATTTTTTAGAAACATTTTTTTTCTATATATAAATATACATTAAATAAAATATATTCTTATATTTAAAAAAAAAAGTCTGTAAAAAATCATTTTTCGAAATCAAAGTCCAAATACTGAAAACAAGCTTTAACTCTAATTTCTGCTATTTGTATGCTAAACATCATTAATAATATAATATCAGATTTCGAAGTTTCTTTGTATTCAAGTTTCTGTATTTGTGCTACTTATAGCTTAATATTTTCCGTTGTTTATTTTGTTGTTATGAGTCTAATTTTTCTGCTAAGTGAACAGTCGTGCTTAACCTCTTAACGCGCACTGTCCTCGTTGTGAGGACGCAAAATTTAAGATCCAGCAGCAAAAATTCATCCCGGAAATTTTTTAGTGAAAATTCACGTTTATAATATATCAGAAAAGGCTGGTTTTTTAAACCTTAAAATTTTAAATTTCTTTTAGTTTAACTTAGTTCATGAATTCCGGTGGCAGTATAATTTAAATGTTTCAAATTGTCTTGCGCCGCAAAGGGTTATGAACCTTAGAAGCATTCAGACGTCAAGATAGACAGACAGTCAGATGGGCAGAAAGACAGACAAATAGAGAAATTTAAACCATAATCATTCTTAAACATTGTTTTAAAGTGTTAAAAAAGCTTACTAAAAAAGAAAATGCAGTTACAGAAATTTCCAATTACAGCCCTTAATGTAATCGAATATTCTTTGACCCTGTAAATATTAATGTTAATCATACTATATTCTACAGAAAACATTTCTACAGAAAACAAAGGGTTAATTATTTCGTCCTAAAACAATTGTTATGCGTTTTAGCAGTTTAACATGTTTGCTTAACCTTAACTTTCATCATCTTTAAATGCCAGTTCTTCTGTGAACTTTACTGCAAGTTGTTTCAAACCTAAACTTTTCTGTCTTTGCGGAAATTGGTATTAATAAAATAGAAATTCATGTGCAATTTGTGTTTAGAAAATCTTAAAGCATTAGGGCTGTTTCAACATAGAAGCATAGATTAGACATAGTATGTAGTAAAAGTTTAAAAGAGATAAACTTTTAAACTAAAGTGTGTACTTACTTGTATATGTTTGTCGGCGTGCTATTTGATATTTTTCGACTATTAAATCATAACATAAGTGATCTTTCTGGACTACTAATTTTTTATAGCTGGCGTTTACCCGCATTATATATATATATATACATATATATATATAATTCAACATTACAATGGTCAAACAGTAGACATTAAGACTTCAATTAATCAATAAACAGTTACACATGGAAGTGAACGATATGTTATTACATACGGCTTTACTTCGGAATTTAATCCATACAAATATGGCAGGTCACAATGAAACAAAGGATCAGAATACAAAACAGAACACAACAAAAGGAATTATAACAATAAATATAAAATAAAATAAACGATATCTATAAGGGGAACATAAGAATAAAAAAAAGTCTTATATTTAAGAGTTCCATGTAGGTCCTGACGTCCCAATACAATTTACGAACATCTTTACCCTGAGAGTTTCTATCAAAAGTCCATGACAAGTTGATAACTGATCGGAATTCATAGTACCTGCTTTGCAAATAGGACGTATGGTAGTTTTAATTATGCTTATTCCGAACAAATGTTCTGCTAAGCACTCATCTATACGGCGTAGAGGTCTGCATGGGCCGAAATTTTCAGGCCCGGGCCCGGCCCGTTGGAAAGGTTTGCTTACCCGACCCGGTATAAAATCGAAACATTCGGCCCAGGCCCGGCCCGGCCTGTTTCTTTTTTACTAGTGTACGGCCCGGTCCGGCCCGGACAAAACGCGATAAAATCAGGCCCGATCCGGCCCGGCCCGATTGAAAAATATGTAAAATTACAAAAAAAAAAAAAAAAACATGCCTTTTTCTACGAAAATATTTTTAGTATGTGTTTTGCAGAGGTTTTATATAGCTAAGCAATAGAATGTTCTTTAACAAAACTGCTGAATGTTTACAAGATTAATAATAATAATGACCCTCATCTGTCATGAACGATTCCGGTTAGACCGTTTCAAAACAGAAACTTTTGGCAGCCATTTTTTTTTTTTCCCGTTTGTTCAACTCACTGAGCTGGTTCAACTTACGGAAACATACATATTATATGTTTTGTATCGATCGTATTCTTAATTATTTCCTCTAAAACCTTGAAAAACTATTCAATTGTAATGTTTAAAGGTCTAAATTATATATAACGGATCACTGGCTATTATAAACATGAACCTATAAATAGAGTTATGTAACTTCATGATTGTAAGCAACGCAATACCAAATAAAAACAAACCAAAATTGTTGCCATTCAGAAAATACAAATTACAAATGGACAACTCTTTAATTCTTAATGAACGACTCTTTGACTGTTTCTTAAAAAAAAAAAAAAAAAAAAAAAAAAAACGCTTAAAGTATTTCTAAAACATATTAAAGCCTCTTAAAATATTTGTAAAAACATATTAAAGTCTTTAAATATTTTATCAAGCTTCATTCTTTGTTTATATTGTAAGGTATGATTGGCGTCGAGTTCAGTACGTAAATGTCGCCAGTTGATTTTAGTTTTGAAATTAGTGTACAGTTATAGTTGGGATAGAATGTTTGGTTGGGCAAGTAAAGGTCACCAGTTGAAATGAGTATTGAAAGTAGAGTAGTCTAAGGTAATAATGTCGAGTCATGATAAAATGTTCGGTTGAGAATGAGAAAGTCCCTAGCTGGATCCTGGATATTTTGGCGATGTTGTGGGTGAGATAGCTGGTTGGAAGTATCGAGTAGATGTAAATTTGGATTAGCATGGATTGTCTGTAATTATTGGATAATTAATTAGAAAATACGCAAGCAAAGTGATGACGTCAGTGGATGCAAGAAAAAGATTTCCTGTGTTAATCGCCCATTGGATTTTTTGTAAAAAATTATTAAAAATTGAGGAAAATTATTTCTCGATTTTAATCCCCATATTTCGGTATAGATATGTATTAGTTATCGTGTGCATGCGTTAGATTAAGTTGTTTTTGCTCTAAAATTGATAAAATTTAAATTTTAAATTTCAAAACTCTAGAAAAAAAATGGTAAACTTCCATATTCGATTCAAACCATAAACATTTCATTTCAAAGGATGATATTTACACAAATATCCAACTAATATACTAATTAAAAGGAAAATGATAAATATTCTATCATAATTTGAAGTCAAATTTGTTTTCAAATGTCTAAATAAATTCTCTGATATAAGATACTCATATGTTGCAGCGGAATAGATTTAATATATCTGTCATGGTTGGCGGAAAAAAAAATATCGCCAAATTATCTGGCTAACATATTTAATTCCTTTCAAAAATCATGGTTATTTTAACAACTTATATTAAGAGAGCGATGAATAATATGAAACAATATTTCGTGCAATACATATTACGAAAATAAACATCTGGCATGTATATTTTCGTATTATGTTTTTAATCGCCAAATACGAAAAACGCCAAAGATGACACAGTTTTGAAATTTAAAATTTTGTCAATTTGACAGCAAAATAACTCAATCTAACACATGGATACGATAGCATATTTATACCCAAATACGGGTATTAAAATCGAGAAATAATTTTCCTCGATTTTTAATAATTTTTTACAAATAATCCAATGGACGATTAACATAGGGAATCTTTTTCTTGCATCCACGGACGGTCAGTGACGTTACACTTCGCTTGCGTATTTGGAAACAGGATCTTCGATAGTCTTAAAAAAAGTATTTTGGTAAAATGAAGTGAATCGTTTTTTACTTTCTCTTACCCATAGGGTCACGAAAGTATTGTTTTGGGGTCAAATTTTCGAACGTGAGTTTTTGTTATACTTACATGTTTTTTGCCCCCCCCCCTCCCTCCCCCCCTTCTTGCCCCTCCTAATAACTTTACACAATCGAAAATATCCCCATTCGACTTGCAGACCTTTAAAACCTATCTGTACCAATTTTGAACGGCCTAACTGTATTTCTATTTGTTTTTGCTCCATAGCCCCCTTACTGCCCCTCCTAATAATTTTACAAATTCAAAAATATCCGCAATCGATTTGTAAGTATCGAAAACCTCTATGTACCATTTTTGAACGATCTGACACTATTTTTATTTTTTTGCCCCCCCCCCCTCCCCCACTTCTTGCCCCTCCTAATAACTTTACACAATCGAAAATATCCCCATTCGACTTGCAGGCCTCTTAAATCTATCTGTACCAATTTTGAACGACCTAACTGTATTTCTATTTGTTTTTGCCCCATAGCCCCCCCTTACCCCCTCACCCCCCTACCCGCCCCTCCTAATAATTTTACAAATTCAAAAATATCCGCAATCGATTTGTAAGTATCGAAAACCTCTATGTACCAATTTTGAACGATCTAACACTATTTTTATTTTTTTGCCCCCCCCCTCCCTTCCCCCCCTGTTGCCCCTCCTAATAACTTTACACAATCGAAAATATCCCCATTCGACTTGCAGAACTTTAAAACCTATCTGTACCAATTTTCAACGGCCTAACTGTATTTCTATTTGTTTTTGCTCCATAGCCCCCCCCCCCTTGCTGCCCCACCTGGGGGCTGAATTCCTAAAATTCCAGAAATTGGTTTTTAGATAGTTGCCTTAGCTATATTTTAGAGCAAAATTTTTTTTATCTATTTTTTTTTTTTTTTTTTTTGGATATATAGGATTATGCGAAATCACGTTTTACGCATGTGAAATCACGTTTTACCCCCCTCCCCCGGCCCCCCTTGGGGACCGAATTTCAAAAATTCCAGAAACCGATTTTGAGACATTTGTATTAGCTATATTTCAAAGCAAAAATTTTACGGATATCTGTTTTCTTGTTTGAAATATGAAGGATTTTGTGCAATCACGTTTTGCTCCCAGAGAAGTTACAAACATACATACATACATACATACAGGTGAAGCTAATATAAGCGTGTTAAAAAAGCGAAACATATTCCATTACAATCCAATCTTTCCTATGTTTTATACTTATATAATGATAAAAGAAATTCTACCTCATAATTGTTATCAATCGAACGAAAATTCTATATAGGAGGGAGAGAGCGGTTTGTTGCTGTCATTATAAATTTAATGTACATTAAAATCATTTTTCATGTTATAGCCAAAGCGTGCTTGTAGTAGACAGTTATGCACCGTTAACTCGTCACACTCTTGATGACCCGTTTAGTTGGATATGCAGGAATATTTATGTCACTATGCGTCAAAATGTTAGAAAAGAAGGCGAGGGGGAGATGAGAAGTTTTCTGTTTGGGACGAGTTATATTTGGACTCCATCATGACCCAGTGGTCTTTAAAATGCGTTGATTATGTGTAGCAGAGCTTATCATCCTGTTTAATTATCTATTGGTGCTGAAAATATCGTTAATTGTGCAGCGACATTTAAGAAAGAATATGGAAAGATATACAGTAATATGCGGAATTGGTGTCAAGAAAAAGTGTTTTTCATAAAACGTTCCCGGAAGGAATGTCACCCACAAAATATCTCCTGGAAAAAATGGCCCCAGAAGAGTTTTTTTTTTTTTTAAATATATAATCTAACTAGCAGGCTTTGCCCGCTTCGCTGGGCACTATTAAATGAGTTGTTAAAATTCCATATCATTATTAATAACCTAAGTTCAAGTTGGTTTTTCCGCTCGCAACGTGAGGAATCGAGATTCACACTGCCATTGGTAGCAATTTACCCGCTTCTTACTTTCCCTTCCCCAGCGGGTAACTTCGAAGCTTTGTGAAATCCGACCAAAGCACATAATGCGTACACTTAATAAACACCCACACACACTAAATTCGCCATTCTAAGATAATTCAAAGCGAATTCACACGGGAAAACATGCTTTTACACGTGTCTATTGCCCTCCGACCCCGGGGGGTGTTTCGTAAAATCCCGTTACAATAAGTGTTGGATACATACAAAAATTTACGCACATTGGAAATATAAATTTAGTTTTATACGAAAACCATCTAACACAAAATGAAATACATTTCCAGCAACTTCCAAATATAGCCATATCCAAATATTTTGGGTAGCCCTGTAAATGAAATATGAATGATTTCAATACCACAAACTATATAAAGCACGCTTTTATGCATATAAAAAAAATCAAAACGTGTAAATATGCAAAAAAACAAAAAAAAAACAAGAGATGAATATTTAGCTTAAAAAAATACATTATTTACCATATGGGTATGAGGAATTAATTTCAGTTCCAGAGCAACTTTCCTGGACATGGTAAAATACTATAGTAAAGCACTTCCACTAACAATAGTAATCTGGTGTGTCACTCACACGACTTTCTCTTACCTTGAAATTTAATACTATAAGTACAAATTGGAGATCAAGGGTTAATATAACGAGTACTATGTAAACCTATGTTAAAACAATTCAAATTAGGCTTCGAAACAGCTTTATTTGGCAAATAATTCTATGTGAGTGCGGCGGGGGGGGGGGGCTGCCGTCCCCTCAACCCCCAGTTTAATTTCTGTGCCTACTTTTATATAGAATATAAATCTGTTATTAAGTTCAAAAGTTCATTTAAAATTATTCAGACAACTTTTGCATGCATTATTCCGCGAAACTTATAAGTCTTGAACAAACTTTTCTAGTAACAAACATATTAACTTCAAAATATATCATTTGTATCGCCTGAAATTATTTGTTTTTAATTTACTCTAACAGACAAAGACAAGGACCAAACTACAAAACTTGACTTCGGTATTCAGGAAGCCTCAAAACGTGTAAATAATAATAATAATAAAAAAAAAACAAGCGATGAATATTTAGCTTAAAAAATAAATTATTTACCATACGGCTATGAGAAATTTTTTTAATTCCTGAGCAGCTTTCCTGGACATGGTAAAGTATTATAGTAAAGCACTTCCACTAACAAATAAAAAAGAATGTTATGGCTTAAATATTGGCAATCTTGTATATCTTCTGAAAGTTATGTACACATCACAAGATACACATAAATGCAATCCTACATTAATAACACACGGCACAACCTAAAGTACACTTCCATCAATTTTCAAGTATTGTCGCACTATAATCTAATTCTTTTGGGTAGCCATGTAAACGAACAGTGAATGATTTCTATACCATATTCTACATGAAACATGTTTTTACGCATATAAAAAATATACATTCGTTTCATTTGGTTTAGTGCAGTCTATAGTTGTTTAAACCCTACTTACCCGCGGTTTCCCCTCATAGACGTAATGTGTTTGAATTCTCTTGGGTGTGTCTGTACACGAACCATTTGTTTGATCTCGACGAAAAATTTAGTGTAGCATCCCTATATGATACACATTTAAAATTCCAAGTTTGGACTTTCTGCTACAATTTATTCTTGAGATATGCTTATAACAGCCAGACAGCCAGACAGACCAACCTCTAAATACATGATTTTTGGAATCAGCGGACCTCAAAATGTGTAAATATAACAAAAACTCGCTTTCGAAAATTTGACCCAAAAACAATACTTTCTCTTCCATATATATGGTAAAGAGAAAGCAATACGAACATGTAATATTTTATACTAGCAGGTCTACCTGGAGCTGGCTGCGTTGAAGTGGTGCTTATAAAATTTTTGAATAAAAAAACAAAGTAAAGAAAGTATGAGAAGGAATTTAAATTAAATTAAATTTAAATTTAAATCTCGCAGCTTTAGATTACTACGACTTAACGTTTTAAATAAATGAATTCCAAATCATCCCACGAGGTCTATAAAACATGTTAACGGATCTATAGATAATGTGTGTAAAAATTTTACCTTTACATAAGAATGAACGCATTTTTGGAGCTATTATTATTATTATTATTTTATGTGTAAATACTAAACATGGGAATAAACACAAGTTAGTTATTGTGTCAAATTATTAAATGTTAAAATTCAGAGAAAAGTTTAATAATATAAAAAGAAAGCAATAAAACGAATCACTACATGCCCTTCACTCAATAAAATCCTAATTATAACAGTTTGAACTCAGTCAGAGAACTTAAACGAAATTAATTAATAATTAAAAAAAAAAAAAAAAAAAAAAAAAAAAAAAAAAAATGCCTCCTCTTTAATTTTTTGGCTATATATATATAAATTTTCACGTGTAATAGATAAATATATATAAATATTGGGGAAAAAAATTAATGTGCATTTATTTTTTTATTGTTGGCACCAACTTGTTTTCTTTTTCTTTTTAAATAATTTTAAAATTAAAATGGAGTTTTTATTTATTGAACTAATTTTTTGATTGAACCATTGAACTAAAAAAATGCGTTGTTAGTATTAATTAAAATAGAGTTTTTATTTATTGAACCAATTATCCAATTGAACTAAAACATACGCTGTTAGCTACAGTTTGTCTTGATTATTAAGTGTACCAATTTTTGTAGCGATTGGTTGAATGGTGTAGCTTTGTATAACGAATCAAAAACCGCGCTCCACGAGATATTATTACCACGTTTTTTTTTTTTTTTTTTTTTTTTTTAACCATGTTTTTATTAATTTAGATTCTTGATTGTTTGTTTGTTTGTATATTTGTTTGTCCAGTACAAATCTTGCAATCGATTTTTAACTAACTTCTCGACTAGCTAGATATTTGAAACTTTTAGAATTGCTCAAAACGCGGCGACAATGCATTTTTTAAATACTTTTAGTCAACTGGTTCTGGTCCCCGCTGCCCTTGGCAGCGTTTATATGCTTCAACAGAGAATTTATTTAACTAACTTCCCGACTAGCTAGACATTTGAAACTTTCAGAATAGCTCAGAACACGATAGCAATGTATTTTTTAAATACTTTTAGCCAATTGTCTCGGGTCCCCACTGCCCCCGGTAGCGTTTATTATATGGTTCAAAAATCATGTAACTTCCCGATTAGCTAGACATTTGAAAGTTTCAGAATAGCTCAGAACAAGGTGACAATGCATTTTTAAAATAATTTTAGGCAACTGTTTCGGGTCTCAGCTGCATTCGACAGCGTTTATTATATGGATCAACAATCATGTAACTTCCCGACTAGCTAGACATTTGAAACTTTCAGAATAGCTCAGAACATGGTGACAATGCATTTTTTAATACTTTTAGCCAACTGTTTTGTTTCTCTGCTGCATGCGGCAGCGTTTATTACATAATTAATGAGAAAATTTATTTAACTAACTTCCCGAGTAGCTAGACATTTGAAAATTTCAGAATAGCTCAAAACACGGTGACAATACATTTTTTTAATACTTTTAGCCAACTGTTTCGGGTCCCCGCTGCCTTAGGTAGCGTTTATATGATTCAACAGAGAATTTAAAAACATGGTATGTAAAATGTTCTTTTTATCTTGTAATTATTTCTATAAAAACTGAATGATCTGCAGGACATAATATTATGAAATTAGTACTCCTTGATGTCTAAAAAGTTTGGCGATCCCTGAACTTGAATATCGAAATCAGAGAGACTATGTCTGTGGTTCTATATTGACGATGCAGAAGCTTCGCGTTTCGTTGATTACGCATTGTTCTCTTTAAAGAATCTTTTCGCGGCAGAGGTGTTTATATTGTTGCTGACAAGTCCACAGTTGCTTCTACTTCAATCTGAATTTTATAAAACCATGTTTATATATATATATATATAATTTAAAAAAATGTTTAGTTTACAATTATTTATTTAAACACAAAACATACCAATTTAAGTAAGAAATTGTCAGAAAAATTATTTCAAAATTAGTTAAATTTACTCAATATTCTTTGATATAATAATCTATATATTAATTTGAAACATGTTTTTGTCTGTCTCCACTATATTGAGAGAACTACTTGGTGTAAAAATTTGGTTGAGGTGTCTAAAAAAAGGTCTTGGTCTGTAGATGTGCTATGAGAAGAGAAAAATAAAAAAAAGTCGAACGGTCCCCCCCCGGGGGGAAACCGTTTCCCACCCGTTTCGGGTTAAAAACACGTTTACGAGCTTAACTAAGCTTCAAATTACTTCACGGTGAAGAAATTGTACATATGGGGACTAGAGTCGAATACTAAAAAATCAATATATGCGAATTTGGAATTTTCGATTTTAAAGGGGGAAAAAAGGGGGAAAGTAGATTTGGAAGGGAGGGGAAAGGGGGGAAATTAGTTTGAGAGGGAAATCCGTTCTAGACCCACACATGTAGCACCTCATTTTAAAGGTCTTGAAATTTCATGTCGATTGGGGATGTTTGTATACAGTATAGTGCGACCCCTGGTGGTGAAAAATGGAACTAAGTGATTTTGCTGTAGACCCTATCATGTTACATCTTATTTTAAAGGTCTTTGTATTTCCTGACCGTTGGTGATGTTCGTACAGAACACAGTGCGCTCCCTGGCGGTGAAAAGTGCAACTAAAGGATTTGGCAGTTGACAAAACCATGTGACACCTTATTTAAAAGGTCTTGGAAATCCAAGGCGATTGGTGATAGAGGTCTTGAAATTTCATGTTGATTGGGGATGTTTGTATACAATATAGTGCGCCCCCTGGTGGTGAAAAATGTATCTAGGTGATTTTGTAGTAGACCCTATCATGTTATATCTTATTTTAAAGGTCTTGGTATTTCCTCACCGTTGGTGATGTTCGTACAGAACAAACTGCGCCCCCTGGCGGTGGAAAGTGCAACTAAAGGATTTTGCAGTTGACACCACCATGTGACACCTTATTTGAAAGGTCTTTGAAATTCAAGGTGATTGGTGATGTTCGTATACAACATACTGCGCTCCCTGTTGGAGGAAAGTGGATTTTGCAGTGCGTGCGTAGCATGCCTGCTATACGGTGTCGCAGCCACAAGCAGCGGTAACACGAGTCAGAGGTTCGTTCGGTTCAAGGTTAATTTTTGAGAATTTTTTCATGTTAATAGCGGCCTGCATATACGTGCCACAGGCACTGGGATACGAACCCGAGTTCCGTTCTGTTTGAAGTAATTTTTTTTTTTTTTTTTGTTACAGATTATTATTATTATTATTATTATTATTATTATTATTTTTTTTTTTTTTTTTTTGTGATGTTTTCATTTGAAAATAGAAATTCAAACAAAATCGAGTTAAAGATATAAAACCATACAAATTTACGATGCATTTAAGGTTATTATCACGGGCCCGGGCAACACCGGGCGGGTTCTTTCGGTTGCAGGTTAATTTTTGGGAATTTTTTTATGTTATTAGCGGCTCACGTATGTGCTGCCGCAGACACCGGTGTCACATGACTGAGTTTCGTTCGGTTCGAGGTAATTTTTTTGTTACAGCTGATTATTTTTTTCGCGATGCCTTTATTTAAAAATAGAAATTCAAACTAAATCGAGTTAAAGATGTAAAACCATACAAATTTAAGGTTCAATTAAGGTTATTATCATGGGACCGGGCAACGCCGGGCGGGTCAGCTAACATGTAGCCTTAGTATTAAAAGAAACAGAAAATAAAAGATAGCAACTGTTTTATTTGGAGTCAGTTTGACGTCACATTGACAGTACTTTGTAGAAAGGATGTCATATATAGTATTTCAATTTATAACCATTTTTCCGAATTTCTTTTTTCTTTTTAAGTGAAATGTTGTAAATTATATTAGATGTTTTAACTTGAAGTACATTTAAATAATGATACGACGATTTTTCAAACATTACGGTCAATAAAGTGACCGTCGAAGCCGACGGGTTCCAGCTAGTTATACATTAATTTTCAAAGTTCATTCCAATTACTCTAGTAAGTAAAAAACGTATTCTTCATCAATCGATCGATGTTTGACATAATTATAAAAAAAAATATGTTAATTTATCGGTCTTTTTTTTTTTTTTTTTTTTTTTTGCTGGAGCATTAGAAAAAAAAATTTCTAAGGACGTTTTATGGAGGACAAAATTTTCTAGAATTAGTTAAAATAATAATAAAATTTAGATTTGTTACATTTTAGTTTCAAATGAAATTTTAGTTTCACATTAGTTTTCTTTGTTCTCTCTCTCTCTTTTCCAGTTTTGTAAATATATATATATACAGGGTGACAAGAAATAACTTGAACACACATGATACATTATAACTTTAATGCCAATGAAAATATTACGACCAAACTTCAATAAATATGAATACATTATTTTGTCTATTATATTTACAAATATTCAAAGTGGCTACCTTTAGCCTTAATACAGAGCTTTAAACGTGTCACAAAATTTTTGGCTATGGGCCCGCAACTCACTTACTGATATTTTATCCCATTCCTTGCATAAGAATTCCTTTAGGGATGCCAAAGTTTTATGAGGTTTAGCACACACCCTTGTCTCCAAGATTGACCAAACAGAATAATCCATTAGTTTCAAATCTGGGGGATACGGTGGCCTATCTTGAGCTCCAATTAAGTCAGGAAAATTTGTTTTGCACCAATCTTGAGTGCCTTTAGCTCTGTGCGCAGGTGCGGAATCCTGTTGAAAGATCCATCTTTTGTTTCCAAAGAACTTTTTTTTGCGACCAAGGTAAGACAACATCTTCCAAAATGTGTTTGCGATACTGGTAGTTACAGATATTTGGTTTGAAACTTCGTCCAAGCTATTTCTTGTCACCCTGTATATATTAGAATATAATTCAATACGTAAGATTTTGCAAGAGTTCTCTTATACACATACACACGCAAAAAAAAAAAAAAAAAAAAAAAAAAAGAGGAGACCAAGGAATCAAAGTTATTTTTAAAATTTCGACAAACTTTTAACTGTAAATGGTAAGAAATTTTTTATTCCATTTACGATTAACAAACATATAGTCCGTCTTAATTAAATTGTCAAGGTTTACTATAAAATTATCCTTATACTCATGATTATTCGTTAATTTATTCTACGCTTAATCACAATACTAATTCTAAAACAACTAGAAATGCACGTTGTAAAAAATAAAAATAAAAAATGGCTGATATTTTAATTTCTAAAGATTCCATTGTAAAGAGCATTTTATAGTGTCGCAGTCAAGTTATCTTACTCACTATACTATAACTGGTTTATTATTCTCAGATTCATTAGCATGTTTTTATTAACTCGCTTTCTTGTTTGTTTGTTTGCCCAGTACAAATCTTGCAATCGATTTTTAACTAACTTCCCGAATAGCTAGAATTTGAAACTTTTAGAATAGCTCAGAACTCGATGAAATTGTAATACCTCGAATCCCGATTTTCGAATTTTTGATTAGTTTTCCTTTAATTAATTAAAATATAATAATAACCTACTAATAGCTTTAAAATTAGCCATTTAAATATTAGCTATAATTTAATTGTTGGGAAAAAAAAAAAAAAAAAAAAAAAGGGTTACGAGTTCATTTTCTTTCGACATAAAAATAAATACATTTAATTAAACGTGAGCGAAAGACATTATAAAAAGTCAAATTAGGCATTTCACAAAAATTGACGTCATTATAACTTTAAAAAATTTCTACACATTCATAAAGTGCTAATGTAGTTCATGATGCTAATATATGTTGTTCTAAAAGATTAATAATTTATTTTTAAAACCAACGTTTTTTTACGTCGCTTTCAACTCACTTTCTTGTTTGTCCAGTACAAATCTTGCAATCGAGTTTTAGCTAACTTTCCGTCTAGCTAGACAATTGAATCTTTTAGAATAGCTCAGAACACGATGACAATGCATTTGTAATTATTCGGGTAATGTGTCAAGTTTATATGATTCAACAGAAAATTTAAAAACGTGGTATATAAAAAGGATTTTTTTTTTTTTTTTTAAATCTTGTAATTATTTTTACAATGAAAAAGAAGTCATTGGTAAACTAGTTACATATCTTTCAAAGGCAGTTCTATATTCAGCATTTTTCTGATATATTATTATTCAAAACAAAACAAAAAAATTTAATTAAAAAAATTAAGAATAAAATAAAATAAAATGTAATACTTAAATTGTTAATTTTTCAAATTACATCTTTAACAAAATTAATCGTACATCTATTATCAATGATAAAACATGCATCATGTTTCCTTTTAAAGATATACACATCTCTCGCACTTTTAAGTATCATGCTTCTCTTGGCAGAAAAGTATTTAATATAATTCTGTTTCAAAGCCTACCCTTTTTAATAATTCTATTTCTTGTTAATGCAATGATTCTACTTTGGTAAAAGATGCTGGCAGGGACCATGGACACATAATTACAGGTAATCTTAATATTGTTTATGATAGTTATTTAAGAAAAAAATATCGCTTATGGTATTAAATATTGACTTCTCTCGAAAATTAATATTCAACAAATTATTAAACCATTTTCTTATGATATTGATTCGTTTATCTATAAAATTTCTATATCATATACTTAGCCTATAGCATTTTTTATTAGTGAAATGTTCAGAGATGTTAAAACTTATCTTAATTATTTAATTATCTTAATTATTTAATTATTATTATCTTAATTATTCTTATACACTATTTACCAGTTTGACACTTTTAGACGTTTTGTCAAATATCTAGAAAAATTCTTTAGGAACTATATTGAAACTTTAGGAGTATAAAGAATATGTTATACCTCATACATATTTCAGTAAAAGTTTTGTCGTGAAGAGAGAAAAGGGATCAGTAAAAAATTAAACAAAAATCAAAATGTTTTGGATCATCCTGTAAAAAATAATGCTCATTTTGGCTGTAATATGTGATTAAGAGAGTTCTTTTAATTATCTCTATAAAATTTTATGAGGCTACCACATATATTAACATATATTCATGGAGATATAGCCGTTTCTTTACAAAATTGCAAAAAAAAAAAAAAAAAAAGGTGTTTTTTAAATTATAACACGTAGGGTATATTACCCAGCGTAAAGCCATTTCTAGGAAACTTCGCATACAAGATTAAACACAGCATACAGCAATCAGAATGCAAAAATATTAAATATCTTTCAGTTTCCTCCTTCAGTTTCTTCTGAGCAGTTTTACTAAATATTTTTTAGATACGCATGTGCAAGCTTTTAAAAAATTTCATTTGTATAATTTAAGGGGACTCTCTACTTATCGTCTCCGAAAGCCGAACGCAATGTTATTCTATGGGAAATTTTGCCCCGTTATATCTCGTTAACTAATACATATTTTTAAATTCAGTTTTCCCATTCAGAAAACTCATAACTATTAAAAAGATTATCGCATTTAAAAAATTGATTTTATTAAATTTAAGATTTCATTTTTAAATTCAAAAATGCAAAATTTCACATTTTGAAAATTCGCATTTTAAAATTTCAAAATAACATATTAAAAATAAAAAAAAAATCAATTTTTAGAAAGCGATAACCTGTTTAATAGTTATGAATTTTCTGAATGGGAAAATGGAATTTAAAAATATATATTAGTTAATGAGTTATAATGGGGCAAAATTCTCCATAGAATTACATTGACTTTGGTTTTCAGAGACGTTAAGTGGAGAGTCCTCTTAACCCTCTGACTGCTCAATTTGTGGACCGAAATCGCTTCAAAAGTTGTGTATTTTTTTTCTTGCATATTTTAAGTCGATATATATTGGAGAATTGAAATATGCATTTTTTCTTTCTAGAAAAGAATTTTTATATAGATTTTCATCATGAGAAACTAAGCTGTCAGAAAAACCAATTTCAGATGTTATCACACACACACAAAAAAAAAAAAAAATCAATAAATTTCAGTTTAATTACAGTTAATTTCTATTTATTATATAATATAAAAAAAAAAAAAGTAAAACGTATAAAACTTAAGAAAATATCATGAAAATTAATGAAAATATAATGAATCAGGATCAGATTCATCGCTATCTGATTTATCGCTGTCCGAAAAATCTCTATCATTATCAAAACTAAAATCACTTTCAGAATCTGATAAATCATCAGAAAAATATTCTCTGTCAATCGCTGGACGTTTTCTACCAGTCATTTCTGATTTTAAAAAGGCGGCAAACATAGTGAAGTTAGAGCGGTAATTATCAAGTACCTTCAAATACCGCAATTTGGTGGACGACTATCAACCTATATTGGTCAAAACCTAAATTAAACGTCTAATACTGCATATAATTTATTTCACTTTTAAACGGTGAAACGGCGGGATGCACTCCTCAATAAAGGAAGAAAAACACATTGTGGAGTTTGCGTTCCTGCAAACTCCATCTTAACTTAAATACTTAGATTACTAAGAAAACCAGAGACTTGAATTGAACAAACAATAAGAGTTTATTTGAACCAGATTAATGGGAGGGCGGCCTGGTAATAAAACTTAGCTCAGTCAGCGTATTACTAAATCAAAATATATAAATCAACAATTTAATTATCTTAAATATCTCACCCCAGCAGATAGTCGAAAGTGTAGAGACGGTCGCACTCGTACTCCGCTATCACGACTTCACTATGGATCAGAGGATTCCCTTCGGACCCAACTTGACCTTTCCGAATGTTAGTAGTTGTGCACACCAACACTCATCACTACTTAACTTCACACAGCTAAATCTCCACGACTCTACTTCCCGATATTCAGCAAAATAAGATTCATCACATCCACTATACTATCCTATAACATCCACACCATCTACTAAAACCATCTCTATTTTTACCATGTTTTTATTAACTTCGATTCTTGTGTGTTTGTGTGTTTGTCAGGGACAAATCTTGCAATCGATTTTTAACTAACTTCCCGACTAGCTAGATATTTGAAATTTTCAGGACAGCTCACAACACGGTGACAATACATTTTTCTAATAATTTTAGTCAACTGCTTCAAGTTCCGCTGCCTTCGGCAGCGTTTATATGATTCGGCAGAAAATTTATTTAACTAACTTCCCGACTAGCTAGACATTTGAAACTTTCAGAATAGTTCAGAATAAGGTTAAAATGCATATTTTTAATACTCTTAGCCAACTGTTTCGGGTTCCCGCTGCCTCCGGCAGCGTTATCAGTACAAAGATTGCAATCGATTTTTTCCTAACTTTCCGACTAGCTAGACATTTGAAACTTTCAGGATAGCTCAAAACACGGTGACAATACATTTTTTTAATACTTTTAGTCAACTGTTTCAGGTCCCCACTGCCTTCGGCAGCGTTTATATGATTCAACAGAAAATTTATTTAACTAACTTCCCGACTAGCTAGACATTGGAAACTTTCAGAATAGTTCAGAACATGGTGAAAATGCATTTTTTAAATATTTTTAACCAACTACTCCGGGTTCCTGCTGCCTTCGGCAGCGTTACCAGTACAAAGCTTGTAATCGATTTTTCACTAACTTCTCGACTAGCTAGACATTTGAAAACTTCAGGATAGCTCAGAATACAGTGACAATACATTTTTTTTATACTTTTAGTCAACTGATTCAGGTCCCTACTGCCTTCGGCAG
Organism: Salticus scenicus; assembly: GCA_963930645.1. Classification (NCBI taxonomy): domain Eukaryota; kingdom Metazoa; phylum Arthropoda; class Arachnida; order Araneae; family Salticidae; genus Salticus; species Salticus scenicus. Next base: position 231,588,671 of record OZ005650.1, read on the forward strand.
CGTTTATATGATTCGAACGAAAATTTATTTAACCAACTTCCTGACTAGCTAGACATTTGAAACTTTCAGAATAGTTCAGAATACGGTTAAAATGCATTTTTTTAATACCTTTAGCCAAATGTTTCGGGTTCCTGCTGCCTTTGGCAGCGTTATCAGTACAAAGATTGCAATCGATTTTTCCCTAACTTCTCGACTAGCTAGACATTTGAAACTTTCAGGATAGCTCAGAATACAGTGACAATACATTTTTTTTAATAGTTTTAGTCAACTGTTTCAGGTCCCTACTGCCTTCAGCAGCGTTTATATGATTCAACAGAAAATTTATTTAACTAACTTCCTGACTAGCTAGACATTTGAAACTTTCAGAATAGTTCAGAATACGGTGAAAATGCATTTTTTAAATATTTGTAACAAAATGTTTTGGGTTCCTGCTACCTTCGGCAGCGTTACCAGTACAAAGCTTACAGTCGATTTTTCACTAACTTCCCAACTAGCCAGACATTTAAAACTTTTATAATAGCTCAAAACACGAGAGCAATGAATATTTTTAAAAAATTATCCAATTGCTCCGGGTTCCAGCTGCCTTCGGTAGCGTTTATATGATTGAACAGAAAATTTAAAAACATGGTATATAAAAAGATCTTTTTATCTTGTTTTTATTCAGCAAAATAAGATTCATCACATCCACTATACTATCCTCCAACATCCACACCATCTACTAAAACCATCTCTATTTTTATACTTCTTCCTACACCCTCCTTTCACTACATTTCAATCCGTTCTTTTAAAAATCACTTCTAATTTATCTAATATTCAAAATCTAAGTCTTTTATTGCAGCTCCCTGCCGACACAACACTAACTCGACCTCAACCTTCACCGAGTCACTGGCGACGAAGCGACTTTAACCGTCCCCACTTTCTACTTTGCTGGATCCAGCTTAATTAAAACAACCGTGGTGACGTTCTGACGTCTCAACCTCACAGTCCCCCTCCAAGAAAAAAATTTAGTCGGGAAAATCCCCAACGGGTTTTGTCGAGTAAATTTAAATAGCTTCATTCCATATCTAACTATATCAAATCTCTGAAGTGTGAGTGCAGCCGTCACTTAAATTTTAACAGGGTGAGAATAACTTAAAAAAATTTTTTTGTTAAATCCCTGAGCGAAAACTCGGGGACGCAAAAAAAAAAAAAATTAATTTAAAATTTTAAATAAAAGGCGTACTTTTACCCCGAGAACTCCGGGACCCTGACTGAGCTAAAACCAGGAGTACAGTAGGATTAACACACGTCTCCCTGTTATGCCAGGGAGGCAAAAAATAAAATAATAAATTTAAACTTGATCTTTCTTGGCTGTACATAGTAAGTCGCTTGTGACAAATGCGACATTTAAAGTTTGTCGTACAAGAATAAGTGTCCTTTAAAAAAAAAAAAAAAACATTACAAAATCTTTATTAATAGGAGTTTACTGGCTGGACTGATAGATGGAACTTTACGTCTGCAAGGGAGATGACTAAACCAAGAATAGGATGAACTTGCTTCATACTAGGGCTGACGTCAGAATCCACAGGCTGTGAACATCAGATAACGAAAAAGGATCAAAGGGTTTGGAAACAGCTCATCAACAATAGGAAGAGTTTGAGAGTGCAGATGACAATTTGGAGCATCAGAAAATTTCGTCAGATAGATTCTGTAAAATAAGAACTTTGTACAGTAATAACATCAAAGGGAGAAGTTAAAATCCTCTTCTAGAAAAAACGGAGAGATGTTCGTCTCTATTAACATAGTACACAAATTAGAAACAGAAAAATTTCTCCCTCCTGAGCTTAAGCATAAACGGAAAAAATTTAGCAGTTAGTCTTTTTAATGTTATATGGTTAAACATGCTTTTTATGCTTATAGCTAAAAAAAACATTTTTCCCCCTCTAAAAGTACATACAGATAAACTTTTACACAAATATTCAAAAGTTTTACAAATACAAATATGCAGCTTATAAATACATCATTTATAAAAATACAAAAGAAAAAAAGGGGGGGGGAATTTACAAAGGGTAAAAAAAAAACAGTTTATATTACCAGTTTTCTGCAGGTGATGGCTACAAGGTAACAGAACTTAATACATACATAAAATAGATATTTAAGAGAGAACAAAAATGTTGACATTGAAACAGAACATGAATTTTGATTTGAAAGTTCATGCCTAAATTAAATTTTGTATTTTTAGTTTGGGAAAGTCCATAACTTTCGTAAGAGTTCTTAAAATATAAAGTCCCAAAAAGGCTTCAAAGTATGTCGAACAGTTTGTACAGCTCTGACAGAAATGCAATTGTAATAGTAAAAAATATAGAACGGTGTCACCTGATGCGAATTTGCAGCTGTAACTTCAGCAAGGTTAGAGGTCTTGGTGAATGTGCTCGTTGTACTCGTCAGCTAGGCCACTGGGTTGCAGGCTTTCAGACCGGGGTCTAGGACTATCCCAAAAGGCTTGTACAAAGGCTTGTTCGGCAGGTGATTCATATGGCTGAGCATGTTGTCGGAGTCTGGCTTGACGCCGGGTATTGAATCGGTGGTGTAAAAGGAACTCGTCTGTGCCGACCAAGTCAGGAGCTGCTAGGAATTTCTCCATGTGCCGTCCGCTAGCTGATGAAGAGGGTGGAGGTCTTTTTCGAACCCTTGCCTTTCTCTTAGGTCGGAAAGAATCGGTGTGCACTGAATCTGGAACTGTTAGTACCTTCTGTGGTGGATGTGTTCCAGAGGACTTTGAGGAGGGGGCTTGTGGGCGTTTTAACCCTTTGTTCCAGGCTTTTATCCTTTTAATCTGCGGTATAAAAGAGTTATTAGTAAAAGAATAGTCGCGTTTGCGACCAGTTTGCCTAGGAAATTTCACATTAGTAAAGTTCGATGAACCAGTACGAGCTCGCTTTTGTGCGACGGATCTGCTAACACTAGATCGATCAGTGGAAGTGCCCTGAACAGATTGTTCGGGTGTTGTAGGAGTAGGTAGTTTATCAGCTGTACAAGAATCAGGAGCACTAGGCTGGGGAGTGAGGTTAGGCGTAAGGACGGACTGTTCGTCAGGTGGGTTTGAACCCGGCACGCTTTCACTATCAAGAGTTTCAGCATATGATTGAGTGCGCTGTTTAAATATTCTTATCTGATCAACGTTAATGGTAGTGGGGGTGCCGTTAAAATCAAATGTCAGATTATTATTTTGTACCTTTAAAACAGAGAAAGGCCCAATGAATTTTGGCCCAAATTTAGCTACTTTAGAATCTTTTTTTGAGCTAAGAAAATGTGATTCTAGGAGTATTTTATCTCCCACTTTCACTTCTAAAATTCTACATTTAAGGTTATAATATACAGCTTGCTGCTCTTGAGCTTTTTTCAAATTTCTCTGAACTTCTGGTAGCAATTCTTCAATATTTCGCGTAATAAATTGAGATGCGTTTTGCTGTACTAATACCAGTTTTTGAAAGGGGGTCAGAATCTTTCTGCCCAAAAACTATTCAGCGGGAGTTTTTCCTGTTGCATCACTTACCGCTGTACGAATCGCATAGCCAAAATGATAGAGAAACTGATCCCAATTTTCATGATTTTGACCAATGAACGTCGCAATCATATTAATTAAAGTTCTATTAACACGTTCGGCCTGATTAGCTTGCGGCCGATATGGAACCGTGAAGACGTGTTTAATTTCGAGTGCATCGCAAAGTGCCTTAAAAACATTACTTATAAATTGAGGACCATGGTCCGTTACAATTTGAAGGGGGGCGCCGTAACGAGAAATATAATTATTAAAGAAGGCAGTGGCCACTGCTTGTGCCGAAGCTTTACGTAAAGGCACAAATTCAACCCATTTACTAAAATAATCCACCATAACTAACACATAACGAAATCTATTTGGTTTAGAGAGGGGGGAAGGACCGATTAAGTCGAGTCCAAGAATTTGATTTGAAAAATCATCTTTAATAGGAATTAATTTACCGGCCGGCTTTACATTTTTATAATTATATTGCTGGCACAAGCGACAACTCGAAACATATTCATTAACAAACTTCCTCATTTTAGGAAAGTAACAGGCATCTTTGAGCTTTTAATAAGTTTTCCTAATGACAAAGTGCCCCGAAATTGGAGAGTCATGAAACTCAAATAGGATGGCTTGACGAAGAGATTGGGGAATTACAACTCGTAATTCGCCATAAGATGATAATAATTTTGAATAAAAAAGCAAGCCATCGATTAAAGAAAAAGATTGGGACCAGTTTAAGGCAATGGCTGATTCAATTAATGAAACTGACTCAGGATCTTCTAAATACTTATAGATTAATCCAAATTCGGGATCATTTTTTTGTTCTTGGATTAATTGATCTCTCGAATTTAACACAGATGCTGGCATAAGTGCTAAAGCTATACTTTTTCCTTATCAGATACGAATTTATCGTTTAAGGTAGTTACTAGATTTGTAGAAGCACATTGGTTTACTTGTTCACTTTCAATTTCCTTTACACGAGTTTCAGTCACGTCTGCTAAAATTTCGGATTGAACCGGTTCAGCCTTTAAATGTGAATGATGAATATATGAGGCTTTAACAGTAGAATTTAACTGATCATTCTTTTCATTTAAAGCAAGGGATTGATTAACCCCATTAGATTCAATCGTATTTTCTTGAGTTTGAGTAGTACGTGAAAGAACGTCAGCTACGATATTGTCAGAACCAGGTCGGTGTTCGATGTTTATATTAAAGTTAGATAACTTAAGAGTCCATCGAATCATGCGAGGGGAGAGGTTCTTTCCAGTTGTTAACCGAGTTAATGCCGCATGATCCGTAACAACTGTTATTGGAAGTTGCGTAAAATATAAACGAAATTTTTGCAGTCCCCAAAGCACTGCTAAACATCCACGTTCAGTTACTGGATAATTTCTTTCTGCAGCGTTAAGCGTTCGGGACGCATATGCGATTGGGCGGCCTTCTTGGCTTAAAACGGCCCTAATTCCGTAGGAAGAAGCATCCGTAGCTACTTTAAATTTAATATTATAATTAGGATGAGCTAGTACAGGAGGAGCGCTAAGTATAGTTTTTAACTTATGAAATGCTTCTTGTGCTTCATTTGACCAGTGAAATTTAACTCTTTTCCTTTTGAGTTTAAAGAGGGGCTCGCATATGTGAGCAAAATTAGGTATAGATTTCCCATACCAGGCACACATGCCTAGAAATCTCGAAACTTGTTTGGAAGTTGTAGGAGGGGGCATGTTTAAAACTGGCTGAACTTTTTCATTATCTACAGAAATACCAGCAGGCGTTATTTTGACGCCTAGGTACTTAATTTCCTGTCGTGCAAAATGGCACTTAGAAGAATTTAAAGTTAATCCTGCATTTTGCAATAGAGTAAAAACAGTTTTTAAATGATTTAAATGCTCATTGTAAGATGAGGACGTGATTATTATATCATCGAGATACACATGCACAAATTTATTCAAAACAGGTTTAAGTATAGTTTCCATAGCTTTTTGGAATGTTGCCACAGCCCCTGAACATCCGAAAGGCATTCGTTTAAAACCAAACGTGCCGTTTTTAGTTATAAACGCTGTTTTTGATATATCAGCGGGTTTCATTGCAATTTGAAAGTAACCCGATGTCAGATCGAGAGTAGACATAAAATTTGTCGTTGTGATATGTGCTAACAAATCATCAATTATAGGCAAGGGATACTGAGGATATTGTGTAATAGAATTTAGTTTACAATAATCGATTGCAAATCTCCATGCCCCAGGATCGGTAATAGGTTTACCATTTTTCTTACGACATAAAACAACAGGAGATGCATAAGGAGAAGTTACAGGCATATTAATATCATTTTCCAACATTTTGTCAATATGCCAATTTATAATATCTTGTTTGGCTTGATCATAACGATAAGGCTTACTAAAGACTGGTTTATTAGTTCCAGTGTCAATTTAATGGCAAACAACATGGGTTAAGCCAGGTGTATCAGAAAATAACTGTTTAAACTGATTAAGAAAATTAACAAAATCAATTTTTTCAATATGAGTGAGGGCACTTTCCTCTAGATTAACAATTAACTCTGTCGGCTCGACAGGTTTAGAATTTGACTTAGAATCATCAATATGTAAAGATTTATTGGCAAAATTTATTTCAACATTATTTGCTTTCACAAAATCTAACCCTATAATGCAGGGATGCTGAAGATTGTCGATGACGTAAAAAGGCCAATTAACACTTAAATTATGAATTTGAACATTCAGGCGGACTTCGCCTCTGTTCACGCAGGACTGGCCTTGAGCCGTTGTAACATTTAAATTTGTCCGCTTTAAAGCTTTAAAGGCAAAATACTTTTTATAAGTTTCATGTGCTAGAAAGGAACGTTCAGCACCAGTGTCCCAATAAGTAGGTATAAAAATATTATGAATTATTGCATTTAAATTAGGAAGGTCCACCGGACTGATACAAATTGTGTCTAAACAGTGGCTGTTGACCCTCCTCACAAGAGCCACTTACTCGTTTAACTGACGACTCTGGTTATTACGAGAGTTACGAAAATTTCTGTTATTTCTATCAGCTCGAGAAAAGTTTTGAGACTGATTTTGATTAGAACGATCGTTCCGAGCATTTTGAAAGTTATTCCACCTTGGTTGCGGCGATTGACGGTCATGTTGATATCGGTTGAAATTTTGAGGGGGGGTGGGGGGGTGAAATTTTCATGCCTAAAATTTTGCATATTTCCATTACCCCGTTGGCGATTAAAGGTGTTGTCCGCCCTTGGAGGGTGACGTTCTTGGTACTTCGCTAAGGTTTGAAACAGACTGCCGTAAGAGGTGACAGGTTTCAGATCAAGGTAATCTTGAATAGGAATAGTCAAAAGCGGGGTTATAATTTCCATTGCAGCGGCAAAAGATAACACTAAATCCAGCTGCTTTATAATGTCGAATTTACGTAACAAAAATGTGGTTGGTTTATCATAAAACGACATCTTTGTCGTATAAAGTTCTTGACGTAGTTTGGTTTTATCAACAATAGAAGAGAATGAATTTTTAATTTTAAGCTTCAAATCCTCATACGTAGGATTTTGGCCTAGAGCTCTAGAGGCAATGATGTCATACCAGATTTTATTATCTCCTTTTAAGGAGATCCCTTCCGTGGAGTATCAAAATTGTGATGGCATGTCTCCGGACCACCTCTAGGGGTGTGTCCCAGACCGTCGCCAATTGCCCATCAGCGCAGCACTAGTGCGACGTAAAACCCAACCAACCAACCTTTTAAGGAGTATTTTAATAAATTAAATTTATCAGCTTCGTCAATTTTACATATATCAAAATACTGTTCAAGATCCTCAAAAAATTTAAGTACATTGTTTGAGCCAGTAAAATAAACCCGAGCGGGGGGGGGGGTCGAATTGGTTTGGGCGCCACTGTGGAGTTTGCGTTCCTGCAAACTTCATCTTAACTTAAATAATTAGATTACTAAGAAAACCAGAGACTTGAATTGAACAAACAATAAGAGTTTATTTGAACCAGATTAATGGGAGGGCGGCCTGGTAATAAAACTTAGCTCAGTCAGCGTATTACTAAATCAAAATATATAAATCAACAATTTAATTATCTTAAATATCTCACCCCAGCAGATAGTCGAAAGTGTAGAGACGGTCGCACTCGTACTCCGCTATCACGACTTCACTATGGATCAGAGGATTCCCTTCGGACCCAACTTGACCTTTCCGAATGTTAGTAGTTGCGCACACCAACACTCATCACTACTTAACTTCACACAACTAAATCTCCACGACTCTACTTCCCGATATTCAGCAAAATAAGATTCATCACATCCACTATACTATCCTCCAACATCCACACCATCTACTAAAACCATCTCTATTTTTATACTTCTTCCTACACCCTCCTTTCACTACATTTCAATCCGTTCTTTTAAAAATCACTTCTAATTTATCTAATATTCAAAATCTAAGTCTTTTATTGCAGCCCCCTGCCGACACAACACTAACTCGACCTCAACCTTCACCGAGTCACTGGCGACGAAGTGATTTTAACCGTCGCCACTTTCTACTTTGCTGGATCCAGCTTAATTAAAACAACTGTGGTGACGTTCTGACGTCTCAACCTCACAACATGGCCGCGAAAATCGCGGGATGAGCAGCCAGAGGGTTAATAGCCAAAAGTATTGAGCTACTTATATGAAAACCTCAAACAAATATTGTGTAAATTCAAAAAGTTATAAGAGTTAGAATGAACAGTTCCCCTCAATTGCTGGTTGTAAATAAATATCGATAAAACCTATTATCATTTCCTTTTTTTGAGAACTGAAATTCTGTTGATTCTATCTCTCATAACTTTCTGAATTTACACGATATTTGTTTGAGGTTTTCATATAATTAGCTCAGCACTTTTGCCTATTAAATTATGTAAATGAAATTTTTAAAAGCTTGCACATGCCTAAACATTACTTAGTAGAAATGCTCATATTTCGTAAAATATTTAACATTTTTGCATTCTGTTTACTCTATGCTGTGCCTAATATAATACACCACGTTTCCTAAAAATGGCTTTTCACTGGGTCTAATACCCTATGTGTTATAATTAAAAAAGTGGTAATCTGTTTTGAAATTTTTCAAATAAACCATCATATCTCCATGAATATATGTGGTAGCCTCATAAAAATTTATACAAATAATTAGTAGAATCCTCATAATCACTTGCTACAACAAAAACGTATTTCAAGCATTGCTTTTTACAGGGTAATTAAAAATATTTTGATTTTTGTTTATTTTTTACTGTTTCCCCTTTTCTCTTTAGGATAAAAATTTTGCTGAAATATATGAGGTATAACATGTTCGTTATGCTCCCAAAGTTTCAAGATAATGCTTCAAGGATTTTTTTTTTTTTTTTTTTTAGATATTTGACAAAACGTCTAAATTTGAATGTGTCCAAATACTTATTGGTAGATAGTGTATTTTATATTATAACAAATCAAATCAATTTAATTCTATAAAAGAATTCCAAAATGGCTTTGTGATTACTTATGTAGATAAATCCCTAAATAATGATGAATAATATATGAGTACCATTAATATTCTTTGTTAAATACTTCAATTTCCAATAATAATAATTTTTATTTAACTTCTACTGAATATTATTATTAGTAATCGACATGTTCCTAAATTTTATAAAATATTTAAACTTCCATTTAATAATTTCAGTTATTCTTATATAGTACTTACTTCTAAGTTTCGCATATCTCCTATTAATATTTGTTACCATTGTTTGTAATACATAACAGCAATAATGCAAAAAAAAAAAAAAAAAAAAAAAAAAATAATAATAATAATAATAATAATTCTGGATGTTTTTAAACAAATTTATAATTTAACGACTTACTAAATATTATAATATTCCTTGCCTGAAAATAGCTACCAATTCATAGATCATATTAAAAATCTCAAAAATGTTAAAAATATTATGACTTATGATTTCAAAGACCTATTTGATATTATTCCATCTGACCTCTACCAAATTATTTCAATAAATTATTTTATCGTTTGCGTCAACTATTTCTAAATCAATTTTCAACTATTATTGGTGTAACAAGAAAGCACCAAAGAACTGGTGTTTTAATGCAATAAGTACGAAACTTTGAATAAACACCATAAAATGCAATAAACTCAACAATTGTTTCGGGTCGAAAGAAAACACGACCCTTCGTCAGGCGAACAAAGTAGCCACGAGTGCTACAATCAGAACGACAACGTAAAGTTTTATACTTATTATTATTAATGTACTTTTGAAAAGTTTAAACCTTTTATATCACACCGTTATCTGAAGTAATCTATTTTTCCCAAATTCTTATGTACTTACTGCCATTCACTACGGTATGCTTGTGAATCTCAACATAATTTAATTGTTGCCATTTTTTTTTCGACAAAATTAAGAAAAAAAAAAAAAAAAAAAAAAAAAAAACGATTTATTTAAAATGAGGAAAATAAATTAGAAAATTAGAAAATAAATTAGAAATATCAGTCGTATCGTTACAAATAAGGTACCAAATGAAAGGGAAAATTTTTGTGAATCCGATGGATTAAACAGCCTATCGATCGGACAATTAGATTTTTTTAAAATTAACTAAAGTATGAATTTTAGGTGGCAACAGCTGAAGATTGTATGGAAACCGTTAGGAGAAATAAAAAAAAAATCTGCTTCACATTAAGTCACATGTTTTTGAAGTGGGATTAAAAATTGCAGTTTTCAATTTTTTTTTTTTTTTTTAATTTTCTCTCACAAACACAAAAATATAATATACAGCCTGTGTTCCACAAGACCAACTTGCATTTCAAATTTCATCAATGTCTTTGGTTAATAAACAAAAAAGTTACTTTTTTTTTTTTTTTTTTTTTTTTTTTTCCAAATTAAATTTTATTCTAACTTCGAAAAGATTTATATGATACGATACATTAAGAGTCTGGGTTTTAAAAGTTTTTTTTTTTAAATAGATTATTATAAAAATGCCAGGTAAGAGAAAGTAGTGTGGGTTTGATAAAAAACAATTTTTATTGTTTTAAAAATTCTCGAGAGTATCCACATGTGATAAGTTTGTAAATGGAATGCAATGTGATAAAGATTGCATAATAAAACTGATATTTTAATTCTTATCTAATAAAATTTTGATGGAAGAAAAAATTTTAATCAATATATATATATATATATATATATATATATATATATATATATATATATATATTAATTGGAATAACTATGAACTCTTTTTTTTTTTTTTTTTTCTTTTTTTTAACTCACATAGATTAGATAGATTATTGTAACAGATTAGATAGTGTATCTTCATTACGAAATTATTTATGACAGTTAGTGCAAGAATGCAATTGCCATAAGTTATAAAACACTTTCAATTGTACTTATTACCCGTTCACAATCCTTCACTTTATATCTATAATGTACATTTATATGTTTATCATGACAATTTAAACCTTTGAGGGACAAAAAAATATTGCTCATTTAACATAAAAATCCCCCTCAGAGTTATTAAAAAAAATTTATTAAGGAAAAAAAAAATCCAGTGCGAGTTTTTACAGTTAGAAATCAAAATTAGGTGGCATATCATGCCACCTAATGTTAATGCTCTTCAAATATAGTTTGATTCTTTTAAAAGTATACTCTAATTAAAAATTGCACAGTAATTTCTACTTATATCTCTTATTCTATAAAAAGGTTTTGTGTAGCACTGGAACCCAATCATTATACTAATCATGCCATATTCTAACGAATATGAATTTTGCTTCTGAATAATATTGGTTAATTTCGTTTTACGTTATCTGCAGTATATTATGCTTGAAAGAAATATCTCTCTCAGGCTGTAATATATCCGAATCCTTTTTGAGTTCTGTATATAAATATATTTCAATGATGATTAGCAGATAAAAAATATTACGATCATTTTTATAGTATGCATTGTATTTCGTAAAACCTAAGAGGAGAAAAGGCACTGAAAAAAAATTTCATTTAAGGATTTTTATTTGTTTCATGATTCAGAAATGATAAAAAATTTAAGATCACTTAATATCCTTATATGAAAATACGAAGTATAAAATAAATAAATAAATAAATAAAAAGGATGAATGATGAAAAGAGTACTGAGGGTTTGGGTCTTTTCAGACCGGTTAGATAGCAAGCGAGTGCGTATCTTTCTTGGCGTTAACATTATACTCACCACCAGAATTAAAGCCAAAGCAACACCTACTTTCTTATCCTAAGATCATTTATATGATTTTATTTAAAAAGTTGTTGGCAAGTGACTGTAGCCAAACGTTTCATGAGAGTGGTATGAGATTTCTCATAACTATTTTTTACTTTACATTAGTTTCAATACAATTACGTTACTTTAAGTTACTTACAATAAGTTACTTTCTCGTTAAAAAAGAAATAGAAATTAATATCACACTTGCCAACCATCTAATTAATAATTGCAACATTGTTACGTCCCTTTAAAACACGCCCCTTTTCCTACACCGCTTTATTTTTAGAGTTAATTTCTCCAAATGTAGTTACGATTGAATAAGATTAAAATTATTCTAAAAAAAAGACTGGTGTGAAAAATAAAAAGGCGGGTAATAAAAATGTTATGATTCCCAATGAGAGGTTGGAAGATATGTAATTTAAAGAACAGTCAATTTTATAATTTTTCATCTGTGTTTAATACAAGATTTCACACTTTAATTTTGTTGAGAAAGAAAAAGGCTGTAAAAATAACATCTGGATATCACAAGCTATATTTCAAGTGGCCCACCATACTCATTCGTTTAAACTACGTGCGAAGTTTCTTTCCTTTTCTTATTTCTTTTTTTAAGAAATTGTCAAAAGACGTCTGGTAATACTAACTTGAAGGATATATTTAATGAATAGAATTACCTACTTAATTAATTAAAAAAAAAGGGGGGGGGATCAAATTTTCGAGCGTGACTTTTTGTTATATTTACATGTTCTGAGGTGCCCTGAATACAAAAATCATGTTTTTAGCGATTGGTCTGCGTGTGTGTATGTCTATGTGTCTGTGTGTCTCTTATCAGCATATCTCAAAAATAAATTATAACAAAAAGTTCAAACTTGGTATTCTAAATGTGTATCATATAAGGGTGTCGTTAAACTTTTAACGACGTTATAAAAATTATCATTCAAAACCATGTCGCTACTTTGGTGACGTATGTTAGAACACAAATAGTCATTAATAGTCATTTTCAGAATATTAAATTGAAATAAGGTAAATATCTTACCTTATCGGTCCAGAGTCGTGGGGACTGCAGGCCACTGTTGGTTCATTCCAATTCATTGGTGTGAATTGACGACACAAATCGGAAAAAATAGGATATCAATTACTGAGACATACATTTATTACAACAAAGACGAACACGAAGAACACACTGAGTAGAAAGAAGAAAACAAAAACATTAATATCGGCGCGCAGCGCCATCTACAGGTTTTAGATTTGACCAATAATTAATACATTGGCCCCCGGATGAACATTAACTTTATGTTCATTTCTAATTGTAATTATCAAAGAGAATTTAAAGTTCACCCAAAAGTCATAGTTTGTAAATATAAGTTTTTAAAGTTTATTTTAGTCTCTTTCAAAAATTTCAACTGGATAAATCAACTGGAAAGGACGTCTAAATGCACCTGTAGCTGTTTTTATCTCACAAGATCGTACCTTTCCATCTCTACCGGGAAACACTTGAGTTACTACTCCTAATTTCCACAAGTATCTTGGCAACTTAGCATCGTGGATTAAAACAACATCGTTTGGCGAATATTCTCGAATACTGGAGTGTCGACTTGTCATGGCGTTTTTCAGCTGAAGAAGGTATTCCTTCTTCCATCTTGACCAGAACTGGTCCAATATTCGTTCTTTTTGATTGAAACGTTTCACATATGTTGGAGAAGTTCCAGGAAGCACATGTGGTTTCATATGCACGATAGGTAGGGTAGTAAGTCGCTGACCTACCAAGAAGTGTGCTGGCGTAATTGGAGAAGGTTCTCCTGAGTCTGCATAAATGTATGTTATGGGTCGCGAATTTATTGAAGCTTCAATTTCACATATAACTGTATGTAGTTGTGTGTGTGTTAAAGTGGTTTTGCCAACCAACTTTCTTTATGCAGTTTTTACGGATCGCACCAGTCTTTCATAGAAGCCTCCCCACCATGGCGACATTTCCATGATATATTTCCATATTATTTTATTACTACTATAGTAATCTTTAACGTCGGGATGGCTGATTATTTTCCAGACGTGCTTTAACTCTATATCAGCTCGATGAAAGGTTCATGCGTTATCGGAGTATACCGTATGGCAAAGACCACGCCTTGCTACTATTCTTCTGAATGCTAGTACGAATGTTTCCGTTGATAGGTTCTCTACCAATTCTAGGTGCACTGCTCTAGTTATTGCGCATGTGCACAACAAAATATAATATTTGCTATCATTATTTCGGATGTATAAGGGGCCTGCAAAATCAAGGCCTATCACTGCAAAGGGCTTTTGTTCATTGATGCGATTTGCAGGTAACGGAGCTGTTATCTGGGCTCCAGCTTTAGAATTAAATTTTATGCAAATTCTGCATCTTCTTAATACGCTTTTTACTGCCTGTCTGCCCTTGATTACCCAAAATTCCTCCCGTAATTGAACTAATGTATCATTAATGCCAAAATGAAAAACCTTTTCATGCGCATTTTTTATTAACAAATCAATTAATTTACCCTTTGAAGGCAACAGCATAGGGTGTTTTTCGTTAAAGGAATAATTTGATTTCTGAAGCCTTCCTCCGATACGCATTATTCCCTCGGAATCCAAAAATGGTGAGAACTCAATTAAATTTGAATTTTTAGAAATAGGTTCCCCATTTATCAAACAGTTTAATTCATTCGGAAAACTAAATTTCTGTGTATATTTAACCCACATTGTTTGCGCACTACCAATTTCTTCTGCCGATAATGGACCCTTAACTTTCTCTTTTTTAGGATTCGCGTTGTTAAGAAATCTCTTTATCCATGCCGTAATTCTGAGAACTCTTAAAATGTTACTATATTTTTCAAGATCCAATATTGGTTCAACTGTTTCTATAGAGATTTTAAACTGAATTATTTTTTCAGGTGTTTTCCTTTTTTCTTCGGTAATATATTGCGTGTCTACCTTTTCCCCAATATCATTACCTTTACCATTTAGCTCAGATAACCATTTTGGACCTTTAAACCAAAAATCATTATTAACTAACGCATTTGCGCTAATACCACGAGTAACTAAATCTGCGGGATTATCCTTTGTATTACAATATGACCAATTTTCGGGTACTGACAATTCCTGAATTTCAACTACTCTATTTTTAACAAAGGGTTTCCACTGTTTCGCCGATCCCTTCACCCAGTGTAAAACAATAGTAGAATCTGTCCAATAAAATTTCTCGATGTTAATTTCTTTAAATATATCACAAATATATTTCGCTACTCTAGCTGCTATCACCGCTCCCATTAACTCCAATCTTGGTAACGTTAGTTTCTTTAGCGGCGCAACTCTAGCCTTCGACATAATCATACTTACATAACATTTTTTATCATTACTGATAACCCTAAAATATGCAACACAACCATATGCAAGTGGTGAAGCATCTGAAAAAATGTGTAGTTCTACACACGAATTTTTCAAATCAACATACGTGAAATAGCATCTATCTATTCGAATTTCTAATAAATCCTTAATTTCGTTACACCACTTTATCCAAATTCCCTTAAGATCATCCGGCAATTCGTGATCCCAATCCATACCTCTTTCCCACATTCTTTGAAGAAAACACTTTATCCTAATTAAAAAGGGAGATATAATCCCAATAGGATCAAAAAATTTTGCAGCTGTATGTAATACATATCTTTTCGTACATACCGATATATCCAAATTTTCAACTATAGATTTCAAAGCTAATCTTAATTTATCACTATCTTTATCCCACACCAATCCAAGAATATTTATTACACTATCATTGTTTACCTCCGAAAAACAACCATTTTTATCCCACATGTTCTTTAATTTCTGTGAATTCGTACTAAACTTTCTCAATTTCATTCCATCCTTAGCTAAAATATTTACCGCAGTAGAAGTTAATTCATAGGCACCGTTTACGGTATCGGAGCCATAAAGCAAATCGTCCACAAACAGAGCTGAATTTAACATTTCATAACTATCCGGATAAATTTCCCTATATTCCTTAATGTGTTTCTTAATTGTTGCCGTTAAAAAGAAAGGAGAAGTTGTACAACCAAATGTAGCTCTGGTCATTCGCATTATTTTATAATTCTGAGTGTCCTCGTCAAACCATAAAAACTTCAGAAAATTTCTATCGGGTTCCGCGATTTCTATCATTAAAAACGCCTTTTCAATATCTGCGCAAAACGCAATCTTAAACATTCGAAATCTATTAATTACATCCAAAATTGGAGGTGTAAGACATGGCCCTTTTACGAGACAATCATTTAGAGATTTACACCCCGAAACTCTACTGGAACAATTAAAAACAATTCGTACCTTTGATGTTTGTTTTTCCTTTCTAATAATCGCACGATGTGGGGCGAAATACTCCCTTTGAGAGCGACCGCATTGTTCAACTATCCCTCGTTGTTCTTGTTCTGTGATTATCTGCCTATACTGCTCAAAAATCCATTTATCCGCTTTTAATCTTTTTCTCAAATAATTGAATTGCCGTCTAGCATTTTCAAAATTATTCTCAAATTTATCAATACCATGGTCATTCCATAATAAATGAGTAACATAATGACCCTGTTTATATTCTGTTTATCAAATTTATTTATTATTTCCAGATCGGAAGTAGAAATCAATTTATCATCATTTAATCCCAAAAAATCCAACGACCATAACCTTTGCAAATCATTACCAGTACAATCGGATGATTCATTTATTTTCATGCATGGATGGTTTTCATGTAAACAAATAGAGTTACCACATTCAATCTTTAACACAGAGGCGCCAGTAATTAAGTTGTCTGGATTGTTTCCTGAATTATTATTGCCTGACAATGTCCATCCCAATAATGTATTTACAGCAAACAACGAACGATTAATTTTCTTTTTATTTTTTTGCAGTTTCCAAAATAACCCCGCGCCGATTAATATCTCTGGAGCCTTCGAATGGAATTGCGAAAATTTATTTCCTTCCCCCTGACTCGAAACCAAAAGTTTCCGACAAGATGCGTCATCCAGTATCTTTAACTTCGTAAAAGATATTTGATTTACGACCAATGCCTCTACATAACATTTCTGTTTGTGGTTTTTTAAATGAGACAATTCGAAATTTACGACTGAATATTCATTTGATTGGGGTTGATCACAAGAAAACGGATATATGATTAGAGTTTATTTTCTAATCACCGGCAATTTTAATTCACGCGCGAGTGATATGTTTATGAAGTTTCGTTGAGACGCATTATCAAATAATATGGCACACTTTAGAGAGTTTAAATTAGAATTATTTGTTATTCTTGCGAAGCAAGTTTGTAAATATATTTCATTATTCTCAAGCGGATTTTGTACAGGACACTTATAGGACAATACAGAATTATCATTTTCGCAAGCACTGTTCTCAGAAGTATTTGTTTGGGTATGTTCGATGTGATTTTTATCTTTCATATGAGCCGTTGTTGGAGTTTCCGATTTTTGCTTATAGCAAATTAATGTATTGTGTTTTCCTGAACATGTGTCACATTTGAGACCCGATAAACAAAATTTAGCTGTATGTTTACCTCTTTTGAAACATAAATAACAGATTCCCTGTTTGCGTAAAGACAATTTTTTGTCCTCTAAATTTAATTTACACATTTTACTGTCATGCTCATTTACTGCATCAACACAAAATATACATTTACTAACAGTTAATTTAAAGGCTGATGCCTTTTGCATTGTGTTAGAATTTTTATATCCCGAACCAGATTTCCGGTAGGAAGCATTATTATTATTTTCCGATGATTTTGAATCAAATCTGGAATTTGAGTTTTTATACCCGCTATTGTGAGTTTCTACTTCGCGTTTTAAAAATAAAAAGGTTTTTTCCCTAGTCTGAACTTCTAATTTTAAATGTTTTAACAAATCTTGTACATCCCATTCCTCGGATTCTGTTTTCATTTTATTATAGTCTATCATAATACTGGTAGGTATTAATTTTGTAACAATTGGAAATAAAAAAATTCCGTAGGATTTTAAATCGACTCCTAAATTTTCGAGAGATTTAATATTAACATCAAGGGCGTCGTGCAGTAAGCGTAATTCTTTAATTTCATTTGGAGATTTAACAGGGTTCAAATTTAATAACGCGTCAATTTTATATCTTATTATAATATCTTTTTTTCCAAATCTAGATTTTAATAAATCAATTGCAGTATTGTAATTTTGATCTGAGAGTGCTAAACCCTGAATAGCTGTTAAAGCTTGGGCTTTTAAAAAGCTGCGTAAATATACGAATTTCTGAACATTAGATATATCCTTGTTTTCATGTATTGTTACTTCATACTGGTTCCAGAACTCGATCCAGTTTTCCGGAGAACTCTCATAAACAGGAATTGATATCTTGGGCAATCTCACGGAACTTGCATTACTTCTTTCTAAATGCAAATTGGGTGTTTGCTCATTTCTTGGCTGTGATAAGATCGGAGTGACATTTAAATTTTTAATTTTCTCTATCTTATTCATAATTTGAGCTTTTACATCAATAATTGAATCCCTATATTCTTGTCTCGATTCTATTTCAGTTTGTAGCTCGTTGAGATCCGTGATTTTGGCCTCAATTTGATCTTCAACTTCTATAATTTCGTTATTCTTGACTTGCAGTTTTTCTAACTGGGATTCAAATTCGAAAACATTTAAACCTTCGTCGGGTTCGTTTAACTTTATGTTTATCGTATTCATCAATTTAGTACACAATCCCTTTAGGGTAGATCGTTTTCTTTTTAATTTTTCTAGTTCGGTTGCCATATTGATTTAATTTAGAAATTTGGACTATAGAATAAGAACAACGCTAATTCACATTTTAAGGGCCTGGCAGTCCCTGTTCGGGCGCCAAAATTTATGTCGTTAAACTTTTAACGACGTTATAAAAATTATCATTCAAAACCATGTCGCTACTTTGGCGACGTATGTTAGAACACAAATAGTCATTAATAGTCATTTTCAGAATATTAAATTGAAATAAGGTAAATATCTTACCTTATCGGTCCAGAGTCGTGGGGACTGCAGGCCACTGTTGGTTCATTCCAATTCATTGGTGTGAATTGACGACACAAATCGGAAAAAATAGGATATCAATTACTGAGACATACATTTATTACAACAAAGACGAACACGAAGAACACACTGAGTAGAAAGAAGAAAACAAAAACATTAATATCTACGCGCAGCGCCATCTACAGGTTTTAGATTTGACCAATAATTAATAAAGGGTGCTACACTAAGCTTTTCGTCGAGATCAAGCAAATGGTTCCTGTACAGGGACACCCAAGAGAATTCAAATACATTGCGTCTATGGGGAAAATTGCAGGTAAGTAGAATTTAGCATCTATAGACTGCTCTAAACCAAATGAAACGAATATATATTTTTTATATGCGTAAAAACATGTTTCATGTAGAATATGGTATAGAAATCGTTCACTGTTCATTTACAGTGATACACAGAAGAAAAAACTAGATTATAATGCGACAATACTTGAAAATTCATGGAAGTGTACTTCAGGTTATGCCATGTGTTATTAATATAAGATTATATTTATGTGCATCTTGTGATGTGTACATAACTTTCAGAAAATATACAGGGCTGTCAATATTTAAGCTATAACATTCTTTTTTGATTTGTAAGTGGAAGTGCTTCACTATAATATTTTACCATGTCCAGGAAAGCTGCTCAGGAATTGAAATTAATTCCTCATAGCCATATGGTAAATAATGTATTTTTTTATGCTAAATATTCATCGCTTGGTTTTTTGTATATTTAGACGTTTTGAGGCTTCCTGAATACCAAAGTCATGTTTATAACGTTTGACCTTTGTCTGTGTCTGTTAGAATAAATTAAAAACAAATAATTTCAGGCAATCCAAATGTCGTATTTTGAAGTTAATGTGTTTGTTACTTGAAAAGTTTGATCAAGATTGATAAGTTTAAAGGAATGTTGGTGTGAAAGTTGTCTCAATAATTTTAAATGAACTTTTTTATTTCATAACTGATTCGAATTCTATATAAATGTAGGTACAGTAGTGAAATGGGAGGTTGAGGGGGGGCGGCAGCCCCTCTCACACAGCATTACTTGTTAAATAAAGCTACTCCGAAGCCTAATTTGAATTGTTTTAACATAGGTTTGCATAACAGTACTCGTTATCTTACCCCTTAATCTCCAATCTGTACTTATAGTATTAAATTTCAGGGTAAGAGAAAGTTGTGTGAGTGACATACCAGATTATTTAATGAATTTAACAAAAATACTATATATGAGATTTTCAATGTCACACACACACATACATATATATAATACTATCTTGTACATTTTGGATTTAATGTCAACTGTAACCTGGCATTAGATTCTATTGTTGCAACAGATTAAATCTTTTTTACTAAATCAGTTAACCTGTTGCAGTGAAAGTAGTTTTACAGGCAAAGTTAAAATAAAGAGGTAGTTCATTCACTTTCAGTGAGGTCAGCCTTGGAAACAAAGCTGGCGAGTTGGGGACGAATTTGGAATATTACCACAGATTAAGTCTTGTCCTCTACATCAGTTATGCTATTGCAGCGACAGTAGTTTCACTGGCAAAGTGAAAATAAAGAGACCATTCGTTCACTTTCAGTGAGGTCAGCCTTGACGAAAAATTTGGCCGGGAGGGGACCAAATTTGGCGAAAAATAATAGTGTAGGGTTCTTGAAGTTTCGAAGCACTCCAAGCTAAGATATCGAACTTTCCATAGGTTTCTGTATTTAGCTACCACCAAGCACCAAGCCCCGTCGCCAAAGGGTATAAATATGAGTGAATTGACTTCTAGGTCATTCCATATAAATTCAAGGAAATGAGTTGCTCGACTATTTTTGTTTCTTTTGATACTTGTGTTCCATATTTTAGGCTCATATGAGTGATGTTCAAAACAACTTTTATTTTTCCTCTACCATTAATCTGGTATTTTATACAGGTCATCAAAAATCGTTCTCCTGTTCAAAAATGAGATTAATAGACCTTTATATTTTGGCACAAATCTCTTTTAATTAAATTTATGAGTGCTAATTTCAAATATTAGTATCAAAGTATATAAGTTAAAGGTGTCCCGTGCAAATTTATATTGCTGTAACTCAATATCAAAAAATCTGGTATGAAACAACCACACGACTTCCATTATCCACTATTACATGTAGGGGAGAGTTCCCCAAAACGGGATAGGCGGGCAAAACGGGATATTGAGCCTCGGATCTTGACTGGTGGTGCTACCTCGCAGGAGAAAGGCTAAACTGGTTCCCGACCGCCATGACAGCATTCTCAGTTGATCTCTCAACCAGGGCCGGCTCGACCATATAGGCAAACTAGGCGATGACCTAGGGCGCTCAAATCTAGAGGGCGGCACAATCCAGACAACAAGATCTATTTTATTACTATCTAACGGCACTTTAGAATAGATAAAATGTAGTCTTGGAAACACAGCACTCATGTTATGTGAAAATTTTAAACACTTACAATTTTTGTCTAGAAAGGGCTAAAAGGTACAAGTCTGCTGCTATGACTTGGAAACATTTACTGAGTTTTTCTTGGTGTATTTTCAATTGTACGTGTAAAAATGAAGTAAATGGATGATCCTCGAATTGACTTTTCAGGGCATCAAAGTCAATCTAATGTATCTAATGAGAAGCACTAGAGAAAGAGTCACAAACAACTGGCTTGATTTTACCATAATAACGATCTATTTATTTCAAAAACTTACAACGTTGAATTGAGTTTTGAAAACAGTCCTTCATTAAATCTGTCCATCTAATTGTTAACAGCTTTACACTGTATCTAAAAGTCACCGAGTAATTATTTAATGGGGCTGTACGTTATTGGAACTATAAAGTTTTGACTTTCCATTCAAGGGTCTAAATTGTACATCATGTTTTTATAATCTTGAACTGACTTTAAAAAGAAAAAAATAATAATAAGATTTGAAGGAAGCTAGCTCTTAACTAGAAAGAAGTTTTAGCTCTTTAGACTAGGTGACTTTGTAGGGGCTATGCGTGGGGGCTTTTTGGAATTTTACAAAGTGATTCTGTTATAGTTTCTTTTTCTAGTAGCTCAACTTAGTAATAAAATGTGAAATTTCGTTTTCAGTACAGTTGATACTTGAGATTAGCTGTTAACAGAAAAATAAAATTTTTTTGGAGTAC
This sequence comes from Salticus scenicus, assembly GCA_963930645.1. Lineage (NCBI taxonomy): Eukaryota > Metazoa > Arthropoda > Arachnida > Araneae > Salticidae > Salticus > Salticus scenicus. Next base: position 231,610,640 of record OZ005650.1, read on the forward strand.
AATTTTGTAAGAGAAAATTAGAGAAAAAATATCATTAGCAAAGCAAATTAGGCTCATTTGAAAAGTTATTTTCGTCCAAATCCTGAAGAAACACTATCAGGATAATAATTTGAAAAAACAAAAGATTATTCCACCTGAATCTGAATAAGCAAAAATCTTGCTTCATCTTCCAAAATAATCAGTAAATAAACAATAGTTTGATATGATATATGAAAGAAATAAAGACTGAGGCTATGATAAACAGAACATGGAAAATGCTTCCGGTTTCACTTTGAGTTTATGTATCCTTGCAATGAGAGAAAATTCTATTGGTAAATTTACAGCGAATAGACGACATGACTCTCTGACGTCATTCAAAGTCCTTGTTTGTTTGTTTTATTGATAACATATACATCAGATTTGTATGCTTGACTTATAGTCCGCTTGTAAATCTTCGTCAGATAACGACAGATAGCACATGACAGAATTACAATACGAAGAATTGGAGAAAACACCCAGGGCCAGCGCGGGAATCGAACCCGCTCTCCTACACTCGAAGGCGATTAGCAATGTGGTGACATATCCACTCGGCCACAGAGGGCCCAGCATGTATTTAATGCATATATAAATATATTTTAGTAAAAATAAATAAATAAAAATTTTTCCTGACGATTTTCTTTTATTTAACCTGTAGGAGTCTCCTTTTAACCCACAAACAGTGGAATGTAGCCTATCATAGCACAGCTTTTTCCCACAAACATTGAAAGCTCCGCTTCGCTCTAGTTGTCCATTCTCGACTAACACAAGCCAGATCATGAAAAAAATGTTAATTTCCTATTAGAAAATAAGTGAAGAAAGTTTTCGTAAGTACATAACAAAAGACGACGCGCCAATGGTGAAAATGTGACCCAAACTCCACTACTGATGCACTACTAAAAACAAAAATTTTTTTCTTGGAAACTGTAAAAGTGATTTCGGATTTGATAAACAGGAGGCATTTTCAGAAGAAATTAATATTGCGGTATCATTCCCATCGGAGTCAGAGCCAGCCCGATTACGAAAAATGAAAAAGAAGTTTAATTATGCAGTCAGCTGATAAATCAACAAGTAAGGCTAAACATCATTTTAAGATTAATTTTTATATTTCTTTTCTTGATACAGCAAGAAATTCGAATGATGAGAAGTTCAAACAGACCAAAAAGATAAATCGTGTTTTCTGATGCCTTTCTAACGATTGTGAGTCGTAAAAAAAACTTTCAAAGTGGTTTTTAAATTATGTAGAAAATTAGGAGATTAGCTGACTCAAGAAGACTGTAAGGATGTTGATGAAAGTACATTACAGGAAGTTTTAAATAATTTTTGTGAAAACAAACATTGCATATTGAATTTAGTAACAGCAATAAAATTGTTGCTGACACTTCCTGTGTCTGTGGCCAGTGGAGAACCCAGCTTCATGTAATTGAAATTAATAAAAACTTATCAGCGTTCTATAGTGACGTGAGAGCATTTGTAGGACTATCACCATTATCAACAGATCAAGATGAAGCTAAAACAATTCATTTGAAGGATATTGTTTCTACTACCGCTAAAAGTAGCGCAGAAAAAACAATAATATGCAATATGTAATAAAAATAAATAGTTGATTATTTATTACAGTATTTGTATGTGTATAATTGTCTGTTTGTCTTACATTTTTTAAAAATTTGTTTTAATGGGGCGCCACGAAAATTTTTCGCCTAGGGCACCAAATTTGCTTGGGCCGGCACTGCTCTCAACGCTAGCCACGTGTTTCGCAAAGAAATATTTTTTCATAGTTTTCAAGTGAGATTTTTACTTACTTTGTACTTTTTTCGACTGCAGAACAACTATCCCTGTGCTTCTCCGTCCTTCGGAACAATTCCGGTAAGTACTGTGTTTTGTTCATAGCTCTTTTAACAACAATTTCATGTATTTAAATATTGCTAGTGAGTGACGGTTCAGGGGTCAGCCATTTATGTTGTCAAAAGCATCACGGTCGGGCAAAACGGGACACTTTTGGGGTGCCCAAAACGGGATACAATTTTGATGTGTCCCGTTTTACCCGACCATTTCCATTAATGTTTTGGCAATGTGTTTAAGTTATTTTAATTGAAATAAGTAATGAATTAAAATATGTATAATCAATTACAACAATTTATTTTAATTTTAAATAATTATATTTTCGAAATAAAATAATTTACTTTACTTTTGGGGTACAAATAATTGGCCTGAGTTATGTACAAAATTTAGTTATAGGTTAAAACTGTAAGTCAGAAAAATGTTTTGACCAAAAATTTAGATTTTAAATTAAAAAAAGTTGAGTTTTTTAAAAAATCTTATTTAGGGGGGCGGCTTATACAAAGATAAACCAGAAAACCACACGTTGTGCGCACTATAATATTATAAAAACATAAGCTAATCACAACTAAACTTTGACCATATTTTCTTTGGCAATTTTTAAAAAGCTAATAATTTATTTTGGTTTCAGAATACAAGATGCCTCGCAATTATCAGCGAACTTCATCTAGAAATAGCTGGGACGAGCTGAGCATGGCAGAGGCTGTTCGAGAAGTTTTAGAAGGGAGGATGGGTTTTCTGAAAGCTGCCCATTCATTTAATGTCCCTAAATCTACACTGGAGAGAAAAGTGAAAAAAGCTCGCTTAAATGCTTTGACACCAGAAGTGGCTGCTGTAAAAAAGCTGGGCAGGTTTGAAAACGTCTTTACTGCAGATCAGGAAAAAAAGCTAGCTCAGCATGTACTGATATTAGAAGAAAGGCTCTTTGGAACTACTCTAACCGACTTGAGAATCCTAGCTTTTGAGTTAGCTGAAATTAACAATATTCAGCACTGTTTTAACACCGTTAAAAAAATGGCGGGAGCACTGGTTGTACGATTTTCTTGGAAGAAATAAAACGCCTAGTCTGAGAAACCCTGAAGCTACATCGATGGCTAGAGCAAAAGGTTTCAATCGCGTTGCCGTAAAAAAGTTTTATGACCTATTGGCCTCTCTCTATGAACAATATAAGTTTGCTCCCAATGACATTTACAATGTTGATGAGACTGGGATTCTTACAGTTCCTAACAAACCTTTTAAAGTTCTTGCATTGCCAGGTAAAAAGCAAGTGGGAAGTTTGACATCAGGTGAGCGAGGAGTCTTGGTCACAGTAGAAACTTGTGTAAGTGCTGCAGGGAATTATCTTCCACCCATGTTTGTCTTCCCCAGGCAAAGGGAAAACCCAAGGCTAATGGATGATACTCCACCAGGCTCTTTCGCGGCGTACAACAAGACAGGCTGGATAAACAAGGAATCATTCATTGTGTGGTTCAAGAAATTCGTTCAGATAGCAAATCCTTCCCATGAAAGACCTGTTCTGCTGTTGCTTGATGGTCACTGCAGCCACACTAAAAGTATCGAACTAATAAATCTGGCAAGAGAAAAAAATGTTATCATGCTGACTTTCCCTCCCCCACTACTCATCGGCTTCAGCCATTAGATGCTACAGTTATGTCTCCATTAAGTACCTTCTACGAGCAAGAAGTTCGCAAGTGGATGTTCAACCATCCTGGCAGAGGGATTACTATCTACGAAGTAGGAAAGATGTTCAATGCTGCATTTCAACGAGCAGCTCTTGTCCAAACTGCTGTGAATGGGTTCAGGAAAACAGGCATTTTTCCATATACCCCAGATGTCTTTTCTGAATATCTCTTCGCTCCTTCTCTTCCAACAGATCACCCGTTACCGGATGCTCAGAACAGGACGTCCCAACAACCATTAAATCTGCAACAAAACGAGGCCAGATCCGATGGATCTTCAAGTTCAGTCATAGCATCTAAGAGTTTGCAGTCATCAGAACCACTAGAGACAGTATTGAATGAATCACCTAGTGATGGGGGCACCGATAAAACTAGCACAAACGCAGGGCTTATCCAACCGTCCACTTCATCAGGAAACAAAGGACTTGGGCTATACTATCGTCCTTCACTGTCATTTTCTATATCACCCAAAGAAATTTTACCTCCACCACGAGTGACTGGACCAAGACCTCAAAATAAACACAATAGGAGAAGAGGGAAAACAGCAATTATAACAGGAAGCCCATATGAACTTGAGTTGGAAGAAGAAGAGCGTGAAAAAAAAGAACGAGAATGAACTCAAGAGCTGAAAAAAGGGCTGCCAAAACAAGTCTCTTGAATGTTCCGAAGAGAAAACAAACGAGGCGTAAAAGAAAACTAAGTGGAGATGCAAAACAGGTAGATAAAGTTAAAAAATGTTACTCTGAACCTGAAAAAACCACAATCATGATTTGCAAAGATCGAAGAAAATGGACCTAACATAAGAAAACCTAAAAAAAAATCATCAGTTAGCGAAGGTTGGATGTCGTCGTCTTCAGAAGATGAAGCTGAAAAAGATGAAGCATGTATTTTCTGCAACGCTCGTATCTTGAATCGAAATCTGGAGAAGGCTGGATACAATGCTCGAGCTGCCAGGGATGGGCCCACGAAGCCTGTTCCAGAGCAGAAGAAGAAGACGACACATTTTTATGCGATTTCTGTGTTATGTAATTCTTCAAATTTACAATTAAAAAGTTTCTTCCTATAAAAACGTAGCCTATTTTTGTTCTAAAACTAAATCAAAAGTAAAATAAGCAAAAACCTAATAACATAAAAATCCCTATCCCTTTTTACCCACCCTTGGTAGGGTAAAACGGGATCGTGTAAGACTTTGTGAAACCAGTATTTTTCACATAAATATTATTGAACAAATGTGACAAAGGTATTTTAAGTAGTTGAAAAGGTGTATACTTTTAAATGACGTCTAGCTTTGGAATGTACCTTGTACACAATAAGAAATAAAGCGAAGAATAGATAAGCTATCCCGTTTTGGGGTACTTTCCCCTAGTTATTTTTAAAGAAACTCACTTTAGAGACCTGAAATTGAGCTAGGGTAGGTACTCCAGTGATTGACATGCTCCAGTAATTGACATCTTTCCCGAAATAATTAATAAATAAGAAAAAAAAATAAAAGAACATGTTTTACATATAAGAATTTTAACATTGTATGTCAAGCACTGGAGCATAGGGTGCCAATAACTGGTAAAATGAAAAACTAGCAGTGCCAAACACTGGTGCATAGGATGGTAATTAATGGGAAAATGAAAAACTGGTAGGGTCAATTATTGGAACATTGAGTGGGTGTACAATAAAAATTCATAATAAAAAATATTAATTATTTAATATGTATATTTTAACATATATGTGGTTCTGAAAGTCTTTCATGCCATATATATTAACTTAAGATTTCTAAAAATAATTTATCATGACTAAAACTTTAAAAACATCAGAAATTGCTCTAAAAGTGTCAATCACTGGAGCACTTACCCTATTTATACAGGATGCCTATCAATTTTCCTGAACTAACCAACTATATCATTCGAAAGGACATCTAATAGAGTGTTTATATATCAACTTTGAAGAAAATCGTTGGAGCCGTTATTGAGATACGCACTTACGGTCCCAGAGAACGGACTTCCGGTTTTCCAATTTTCATCCAAATTTTGAAAATTCATCTGCACACCAGACTTGTACCAATTCTGAAGTTTCGTAGTTCTATCTTTATTAGTTTCGGAGATATGATAGCCAGAATATTCCACACATACATACACACACACTGACCAATTGCCAAAAACGACTTTTTGGACTCAGCAAGCCTTAAAACGTGTAAATCAGGTGAAAACTCGACATCGAATTTTTGGACCGAATACAATACTTCCAATACCTACGGTAGTAGGCTAATGGAAGTAAAAATAATTACAATAGGTCAAAGTTCAAGGTCAAATGTAAAATGTTTGTTAATTTCGATAGCGAATAACTCTTATAGGGAAATAAACCACAAAAAAAAAAAAAAAAAACTAATATGCTTGTGGCCACCATATGACTTTCTTCTATATTTTCCTATACAAATTCATTCAGTAGAAATAATTTATTAAAATTATCATTTATTAAAACTATTTACCATAATGAATGCTAACGATTTTCATCTTGAGAAAACTAACACTAAATATAAGAAAAGAAAGACATTTTATTTTGTATAAATAGCGTTAAAAATGCGTTTTCATAATGGTTATCTCATCTATCAAGTTTCGTACAGTTATATGCAAATGAAGTAAAAATATAGCCTTCCTATTCTTGGAGAAAATTTCAGTATAGCAGCGCCACCTATTGGCTGAGATGCACCCAAACTGAATCAGCACAATATCGCATAATGGCCTTCTTACATATCAAGTTTTGTTCGATTATACGCATTAGAACCTGAGATATAGCCTTCCCTTAAATTGCAGAAATCGACGCATAGTAGTGCCACCAATTTAGAGATTGGCACTAAGAGTTGTTAGACATTAATTTATGTCGAAATGCATCAACATGTAAATTTATATGGAATTCTGAGCAGTAGTTCCTGAGACATAGCCTTAAATTGTAGAAATCATTGTATAGAAACGCCACCTGTTGAGCAATCGGGACCAAAAGTTGATACGCATTCACTTATGTCAAAATGCATCTGCATATAAATTTATATGCAATTTAGTGCAGTAGTTCCTAAGATATAGTCTTCCCTAAAATTTTGGAAATCGCGGTACAGCAGCGCCACCTGTTGAGAAATTGACACCAAGCTGAAAGGCATTAATTTAGGTCAAGTTGTATCGAAATATAAATTTATATGCAATTTTGTGCCGTAGTTCCTGAGATATAGCCTTCCCTGAAACTGTAGATGTAGTGGTATAGCAGTGTCATCTTTTGACCAATTGACAACAAATGTAGATAGGAACTAATTTAGCTCAGGGTGCATCTACATATAAATTTATATGTAGTTCTCTGTAGTAGTTCCTGAGATACAGTCGCCACAAAATTTTTGTCGCACAGATAGACAGACAGACATTTTCTAAAATATCGATAACTTTGTTTTAAATTTTGTGCATGTGGGGGCATCGCTTCCGCTTCCCCACCTCGGAGGGAGGGGGGGAGGCGGGTAAATTTTCAAGATGGGTACCGAAAGGTCTCATCAATACCTTTAAAACGAATGGTTGAAATATAAATATGTGATAATTTAAAACAAATTTATCGATTTTTTTTTTACTTTTAACGAAAAAAAAAATGAAAAAACATCTTTTTTTTTATATTGTTACTGAGTGAATTTGTATATTAAAATATAGAAGAAAGTCTTGTGGTGGCCACAACATACTAGTTTGTTTATGTCAGAGCACCGTTTCCCCCTCTGGGAAGGAGCATTTTCATTATGGGTAGGAGCATTGCCTAACTCTCCCTCCTCCGAGGGGAGCAAATTTTCCTAAAGGGTATCCTTCAAAATAGCTTGTCAATACCTTAAAAACGAATGGTTGAACTATCGAACTGCGATAATTTAAAATAAAGTTATATATATATATATATATATTTTTTTTTTTTTTTTTTTTTCATTTTTAACAGAAATAATCTGGTATGCTACTCACACGACTTTCTCTTACCCTGAAATTTAATACTATAAATACAGGTTGGAGATTAAGAGGTAAGATAACGAGTACTGTTGTGTAAATCTAAGTTAAACAATTCAAATTAGGCTTCGAAAGAGTTTTATATGATAATTAATTCTCAACCCCCCGTTTCATTAATGCGCCTACATTTATATAGAATTTAACTCTGTTATTAAAATTAAAAGTTTACTTTAAATTATACAGACAATTTTCACACGCAACATTCATTGAAACTTATCAGTATTGATGAAACTTTTTCAGCAACAAACTTATATTAACTTCAAAATACAACATTTGGATCTCCTAAAATTATTCGTTTTTCAGTTATTCTAAGAGTAGTATAACACTAAATATCCAAAATAAGTTGAATTTTTTTCTCAATATTACATAAAAAAAAAAAAAAAAAAAAAAAAAAATACTTGTGGCACTCGGGGACTGCCGCGGTAAAGTTATTGCATAGCATTTTTTATCAACTTATGCAATTATAAAAATTTATTTATTTTATTTTTTACCCTTCCGCTCCCTCTCCCCTTTCCCGCCCCTCCCAATAATTTTAAAAATTCAAAAATATCCGCAATCGATTTGTATGTATCGAAAACCTCGATGTACCAAATTTGAATGATCTAATTCTATTTCCTCTGCACCCCCCCCCACCACCCCGGCCCTTCTAATAACTTTACACTTTCAAAAATATCCCCATTCGATTTGCAGGCCTCTAAAACCTATCTGTACCAATTTTCAATGGCCTAACTGTATTTCTATTTTTTTTTTGCCCATATCCCCCCCTTACCGGCCCTCCTAATAATTTTACGAATTCGAAAATATCCGCAATCGATTTGTAAGTATCGAAAACCTCTATATACCAATTTTGAACGATCTAACTGTATTTTTATTTTTTTGCCCCCCCTCTCCCCTCCCCCCTTCTCGCCCCTCCTAATAACTTTACACTTTCGAAAATATCCCCATTCGACTTGCAGGCCTCTTAAACCCATCTGTACCAATTTTGAACGGCCTAACTGTATTTCTGTTTGTTTTTGCCCCATAGCCCCCCTTACCGCCCCACCCCCTACCCGCCCCTCCTAATAATTTTACAAATTCAAAATCATCCGCAATCGATTTGTAAGTATCGAAAACCTCTATGTACCAATTTTGAACGATCTGACACTATTTTTATTTTTTTGCCCCCCTCCCCTCCCCCCCTTCTCGCCCCTCCTAATAACTTTACACAATCGAAAATATCCCCATTCGACTTGCAGGCCTCTTAAACCTATCTGTACCAATTTTGAACAGCCTAACTGTATTTCTATTTGTTTTTGCCCCATAGCCCCCCCTTACCACCCAACCCCCCTACACGCCCCTCCTAATAATTTTACGAATTCAAAATCATCCGCAATCGATTTGTAAGTATCGAAAACCTCTATGTACCAATTTTGAACGATCTGACACTATTTTTATTTTTTTGCCCCCCTCCCCTACCCCCTTCTTGCCCCTCCTAATAACTTTACACAATCGAAAATATCCCCATTCGACTTGCAGGCCTCTTAAACCTATCTGTACCAATGTTGAACGGCCTAACTGTATTTCTATTTGTTTTTGCCCCCTTACCGCCCCACCCCCCTACACGCCCTTCCTAATAATTTTACAAATTCAAAAATATCCGCAATCGATTTGTAAGTATCGAAAACCTCTATGTACCAATTTTGAACGATCTGACACTATTTTTATTTCCCCCCCTCCCCTCCCCCCTTCTTGCCCCTCCTAATAACTTTACGCAATTGAAAATATCCTCATTCGACTTGCAGGCCTTTAAAACCTATCTGTACCAATTATGAACAGCCTAACTGTATTTCTATTTGTTTTTGCTCCATAGCCCCCCCCACTTGCTGCCCCACATGGGGGCTGAATTTCTAAAATTCAAGAAACTGGTTTTTAGATAGTTGCATTAGCTATATTTTAGAGCAAAAATTTCACGTTTATCTATTTTTTTTTTTTTTTTTTTTTTTTTTTGAGATATATAGGATTATGCGAAATCACGTTTTACCCCCCCCCCCCGCCCCCCTTGGGGACCGAATTTCAAAAATTCCAGAAACCGATTTTTAGACATTTCTATTAGCTATATTTTAAAGCAAAAATTTTACGGATATCTGTTTTTTTGTTTGAGAAATGAAGGATTTTGTGAAATTACGTTTTGAAGTGCCGAAGTCTGCCGAACTGTGTTAGGTTTTTTTTCGTTACGGAATTTCTTGATTCGGTCGCCGCGCTCAAAACCCGCGATAGAAGCTATGCAATAGCTTAAAAATCGATAACTTTGTTTTAAATTATCGCAGATCGACGGTTCAACCATTCGTTTTAAAGGTATTGATGAGATCTTTTGAAAGATACCCATCATGAAAATTTAACTCCGCTGGAGGCGAAGCTCCTACATATACAAAATTATTTTCCCAGTTGACTATCATGAAAAACGGCAATTTTTTGAGTGACGCAAGCGGAAGCCCAAGCTGAACGCTGCGAACTCATATATACGGCTAGTTTGACATCAAAGAGATTTGTAAAAGCCGACACTTAATGACACTTAATACCTCAGCAAATATGCCGTATTTTGTTCTGATCTTTTCAACATAGTCTTTTATCTTCGGTCTTAATCTATCCTGAAAATTTTACATTTCTACATGCAATATGTTTTGAGATCTGAATCTCAATTTAAAGCGAAAAAGGGAAAACGGTTGGAGTAATGAACTCAAATTCTGAAAAATATCTCTAAAACGGCTCGAAGGATTTTTATATAATTAATATATGTTGTTAATAGGATCTTTCTGAATCTAGTAACGTTTTCGATTTTTCCAGGAAAACTCTTGTTTTTTATATAAATCGCTTTAAATATGGAACTATATTACTCCGCCAATTGCATGCGTTTCTTCGGGTGAAAACGCTGTTATGAGGTTCTTACTTGTGAGGTATGTGGGTTGGTTGGTTGACCGACTTGAATGCAACCAATGAATTATTTAGATTTTTTTTTAACGCAAAAGTACTTTATTACATGTTTAAAATATTTATTGTATATATATTAAATCAAATTTCTATTTATATATTTTTCCTATATGTTTATGAAGAATATTTATGGATTTTATGGATTTATATTTATGGATTTATTCAAAAAATATTTTTATTCATTTTTTAAATTAAGAAAGTGTTTTATAATTTTATGTATTCTATTTAATCGTTATTTAGGATGAATTTATAATTTTTTTAGGCGAAAATAACATTTCTATGTATTCATCCGCACGATTTTCTCTTCAGACGGAGATCACATACAGCCAGAAAACTACTAAACTAATATTGTGATCATGTGATCTGCAAATTTTTCGATTTCGAGTATCGTTTTCGTTCGACTCGCTTGATCCGTAGGCTATTATTATATATATTTTTTTTTTAAATCTTAATATTTTGCAGACTGAATAATTATTGCTTTAAGCATGTGTTTAATAAATATTTTATCATATACTAAGGCAATATTATTTCAGTCATTTGATATTATTTATTACTCAAATCGGAATATGAAAGACAGACCATATCTTGTTCTCCAGTCACCCCGTAAGTTCTATATTTTGCATTAGTTCTAGCTATTAACTTTTAGGTGGAAATTTTAATTTACGTGTCTTCGCGATGTAAGATTTATTATATAGGCCCTTTAAAATTCAGATTTCTCCCTTTACTCAAATTTTATAAATTACCAAAATGATGCAGTATTTATTTTTTGGTACTTACGAATTAACTGCATGATAGATTATTTTTATTATGCTATTAATTCAAGATATATATTTTAATATTTGTATTAATGCGTGTATATGTAAAAATATTATAAAATTGATCCTATGAAATATATTGCATTTTCTTATACATTTCTGTTCATAAATAACCAGATTTACAGGTACAATGTCCTTGAACTGCTATGAGCTCATATTTAAAAAATTGCTTTAAAAACTTTTTGTTTGCTCTATTTTGAAGAATATAATAGATAAAAGCATAATTTAGATATAAACTGTATTTTGATAATTTTTTTTTTTTGTGAAATAAAAGTGAAAAAAATTTTCCTTTTAGCGTTTCGCCAAAATCGCAATTATTGTTATGTCTTATTGTAAATACACAATAAACAGTTTAAAATGTGTTTATTTGAGGTGAATATTATGTTTCTTTCGTGCATTCTAGTAGGAATAAGCATAATAAGGTGCTTTTCATAAAAAGTTTTAAGAAATTAGGTTTCAGATTTCGAGGTACGATGTCGCACGAACGCAAAAACTGCTATCCGCGTTTGTAATGATCGATAGATGGAGCTTTCTCAACTGCAGTTGTTAGTAAATATAATAGCCACGTGTATTAATTTATTGCTCTTTCTTGTTGTTCTATCGTTGTTTGAGCGTGAAAGCTATCAGTGGTATGATATATTCACCTTAGCCCACCAGAGGGCGAGCATTTCATTACAATCGCGGATCAGCTCATATTTAGAAAATTGATTTTTTTTAAAACTTTTTGTTTGCTCCATTTCGAAGAATATAAAAGATAGAAGCATAATTTAGATATAAATTGTATTTTGATAATGATTTTTTTTGTGAAATGTGAAAAAAAGTTTCCTTTTAGCGTTTCGCCAAAATCGCAATTATTGTTATGTTTTATTGTATATACACAGTAAACAGTTTAAGATGTGTTTATTTGAGGTGAATATCATGTTTCTTTTGTGCATTGTAGTAGGAATAAATATAATAAGGTGCTTTTCATAAAAAGTTTTAAGAAATTAGGTTTCAGATTTCGAGGTACGATATCGCACGAACGCTAAAACTGCTATCAGCTCATATTTAAAAAAATGATGTTTTTAAAAACTTTTTGTTTGCTTCATTTTGAAGAATATAATAGATAAAAGCATAATTTAGATGTAAACTGTATTTTGATAATGATTTTTTTTTGTGAAATAAATGCGAAAAAAATTTTCCTTTTAGCATTTCGCCAAAATCGCAATTATTGTTATGTTTTATTGTAAATACACAATAAACAGTTTAAAATGTGTTTATTTGAGGTGAATATCATGTTTCTTTTGTGCATTGAAGTACGAATAAACATAATAAGGTGCATTTCATGAAAAGTTTTAAGAAATTAGGTTTCAGATTTCGAGGTACGATGCAGTGGCGCACCCAGAATTTCTGTCTGGAGGGGGCTGAAGAATAATTGGGTCCTACAGTACAGTAATAGGTTTATGTCCATATACGCAGCAACGGCGGCTCATGAACCGAAAATAGATGAAGAGCTGAGGAATAACATTTAAGTAGTTTTAATGCATAATTTTAATTAAAAATACTCATTTTATTTAAATGTAAATTCATACTCTATAATTGAATACAGTGTAAAATATTAGGTGAAATGGCTCTTCACCTATTTTCGGTCCATGAGCCGCCGCTGGTACGCAGACATATGTATAGTAAAGAATCTGTTTTAAATTTTTTCTTTTGAAATAAATAAATGAATGAATGAAACTGAATTTAACTTGAATAGCAAAATCGTGGAATTTATGTCCATATATAATGTGCAAGTAATTCGGCCAGTTGGGGTTGAAATTGAACTTTCGAACATAAAGTTGTAGATTCAACTATGATCAAAAACTGTCTACGATCAAAATCTTCTAGGTCCATCTACGATCAAAAGAATATGACAAGCTGGTGAACATAAAATTAAATTTACTCGAAATGAAATGCCCCCCCCCCAAATATTTCCATTGAAAATAAAATTTGATCAATTTTAATGCCCTTTTGTGATGCTTTATTTGTATATGCAGTAACACTTAAGTAATTAAGAAATCTTAATAATTATAGCCAAATAAAAGCTTCAGTTGTTATAAGTATGAATTAGAACAGAATTTCAGTGTAAATTTTTACATGGCTATTTTTATTTAATTATCTGGAGTGTGGGGCGATGCTCTTTCAAGGTTCAATTAACAGAAACAAGTCGGACGTGTAGTCTTCGTGGGGGTAAGCCAACACAGCAAACAGAGGGCAGAACCTCTTAATATCCTAAAACATTAATTCTAATGTATAATATATTACTTAGAATAGTTTGTTCAGTTAGTAAATATTTCAAGCGTTACCTTTCTGAGTAATATCATTACAGGATATTGTATTCCAATAATATAATATATATTTATGAAATTTGAATTTTTATAACAGGCAGAAATTTTATTATCCAAGAACGGAGCTTAGATCTCAGTGACATCAGAAGCAAAAATGAAAATTGTGCTTGGACCCTACTGTATTTTCTACATACTCTTATAAAAAAAAATAATAATAATTAACCCCATCCTCCCAAGCATCTGTAAAATATCTCAAAATATTGTTATCAGGGTATTTTCCTATTTTGAACAGTAAACTACGCTTTTTGGCATTTCTCTAAATCGGTATATTTTTAGAAAAATAATTTTACTCATTTGTGATCAGATCAATTAAATTTTATCTTCAGCAATTGATGCGAAATTTCACTAGCATGTATTTGTACTAGATGCATTTAAAGGGTTTAACACGAATATGCAATGTCCATTTTTAATTTTTAATTTAGTTTTAGAGGAACGACAATAAGAGCAGGGCTAATTTTTATTTCATATCAAACGAGAATTTTCATTTGCCGATGTGAATTATTAATTTTGCTCAGGGACTTCCACAAAGATGCTATAAATACTCATAAATTAAGATACAAAATTGTATGAGCTTAGTATCCCATTTTCCTGAAAAATACATCCCAGCTTATTTCCACGTCTGATTGCTTCCTCTGTCTGACTTTTTAGATACTCGATTTCGTGATAACAGTATATTCTTTAGTTTAGGACCTTAGAAGCCCATCCCTAAAAATTGCAACTTCTTTCAACTAAAAATCAAAGAACTAGTTCATTGTTTTTGTTTTTGACAGTAAGGATTTCAAAAATTCCTAATATTTAATGTATAATTTATAAACTATTTTTGCTTACAATATCTGTGTTTGAGTCATATTTTTTTTTTTTCATGCACATCTGAAATTTTTTACTATGTCAGCTCGTTCTGGAGGGGGCTTCAGCCCCCTAAGCCCCCTCCGTGGGTGCGCCACTGGTACGATGTCACTCGAGCGCTAAAATTGCTATGAGCTCATATTTAAAAAATTGATGTGTTTAAAAACTTTTTGTTTGCTCCATTTTGAAGACTTTATTAGATAAAAGCATAATTTAGATAAAAATAGCATTTTGATAATGATTTTTTTGTTTTTTTGTGAAATTGTGAATTGCAAAAAAAAATTTCCTTTTAGCGTTTTGCCAAAATCACAATTATTGTTATGTTTTATTGCAAATGTACAGTAAAAAGTGTGAATTTTTTTTCATTTGAGGTAATTAACGTACTCCTCTTGTGCATTGAAATATAAATAAGCATAATGAAGTGCTTTTTATGGAAATTTTTATGAAATCAGGTTTCAGATCTTGAGGTTCAATGTCGCTCGAACGCTGAAATTCGTATGATCTCATATTTCAAAAACTGATGTGTTTAGAAACTTTTTGTTTGCTCCATTTTGAAGAAAATAATAGATAAAAGAATAAAGTAGATATAAATTGCATTATGATTATGATTTTTTTGTTTTTTTCTGACATAAATGTGAAAAAAATTCTCCTTTTAGCATTTCACCAAATTAGCAATTATTGTTATGTCTTATTGTAAATATACAGTAAAAAGTTTGAAAATGTGCTCATTTTTTATAAATAACATATTCCTTTTGTGCACTGAAGTATAAATAGGCATAATACGGTGCTTTACATGAAAATTTTTAAGAAAATCATTTTCAAATTTCAGGGTATGATGTCGCTCGAATGCTGAAACTGGTATGAATTCATATCCAAAAATTATGTATTTAAAACTTTTTTTTTTTTTTTTTTTTTTTTTTTTTTTTTTTTTTTGCTGCATTTTAAAGAAATATTGCATAAAAGTATAAAGTAGATATAAAATATATATTTTATTTATTTATTTTTTATGTTAAATAAATGTAAAAAAAAAATTTCCTTTTAGCATTTCACCAAATTAGCAATTGTTGGTATGTTTTGTTGTAAATATTCTGCAAAAAGTTTAAATATGTGCTCATTTGAATGAGTAATATATTCCTTTTGTGCATCGAAGTATAAATAAGCATAATAAGGTGCTTTTCATGTAAATTTATAAGAAATTATTTTTCAGATTTCAAGGTACTATGTCGCTTCGCTAAAACACTAAAACTGGTATGAGCTCATATAAGAAAATTTATGAGTCTGAACCCCCCCCCCCCCCTCTTTTTTTTTTTTTTGCTCCATTTTGAAGAAAATAATAGATAGATAATAGAAAATAACAGAAAGTATTAAATAGATATAAATTAGAGTTTGATTAGGATTTTCTTGATTTTTTTTTTCTTTGTAAATATACAGTAACTTACTTTTCATAATGTGTTTAGTTAAAGTGAATAACATGTTTCTTTTGTGCATTTACATGTATAAATATGCATAATAAGGTGATTTTTATAAAAATCTAAATAAATAAATGCATTGCCAAATTTTTTTACACAGATGCACGCACATACAAAAAAATCTAAATCAATAACCTTTTAAAAGTAATGATATCAATACAAAAACCCTTCACGGGTTAAAAGTTTGTGACGCAGCTACTTTATGGCTATAAGAATTTGAAATAGGGGTCTTAAAAATAATTATATCAAATTTTAAGTGACGCTTTACTATTAGTTAAAATATACATAGATTTTCTCATTTGCTTTTTTTCTTCTATTTATATTTACAATGCAAACGTAATATTTTTTACTTCAACATAGGCAGATATATAAAATATACTCACTGATGCTTTTTCATTCGCATTTCAAATTCAAAATAAAAGGTTTTAAAAGGAATGATATCAAAATTCCAGTGACGCTTCGATGTTACTTTAAAAGATTTGGTTTTAGATTCCTTTAAAATTAATTTTGATGGTCTAACAAAGTATATTTACACATTGAAACAGTGCTTTTAATTTTCAAATATACTGTCACATAATCACACTTTCACTGAGTGTGCATTATAAATTAAAATTATTTATTTCAATCAATTGATTTGTCTTTTGCGTCACGCTATCCAAAACTGCAAGTAAAATTTGTACAAACGTTTTCTTTGCATCGCAGTATGCCTTTGCTTAAATTCTTACTTAGTTGGATACTATGATACCAAATGAATATACATAATTACATAAATTACATAAATTTTACTTAAGTTTTGGATAGCGTGACGCAAAAGACAAATCAATTAATTGAAATAAATAATTTTTATAATGCACACTCAGTGAAAGTGTGATTATGTGACAGTATATTTGAAAATTAAAAGCACTGTTTCAATGTGTAAATATACTTTGTTAGACCATCAAAATTAATTTTAAAGGAATCTAAAACCAAATCTTTTAAAGTAACATCGAAGCGTCACTGGAATTTTGATATCATTCCTTTTAATACCTTTTATTTTGAATTTGAAATGCGAATGAAAAAGCATCAGTGAGTATATTTTATATATCTGTCTATGTTGAAGTAAAAAATATTACGTTTGCATTGTAAATATAAATAAAAGAAAAAAAGCAAATGAGAAAATCTATGTATATTTTAACTAATAGTAAAGCGTCACTTAAAATTTGATATAATTATTTTTAAGACCCCCTATTTCAAATTCTTATAGCCATAAAGTAGCTGCGTCACAAACTTTTAACCCGTGAAGGGTTTTTGTATTGATCTCTATTACAAAAAATGTATATCCGTTTCATTTGGTTTAGTGCAGTCTATAGATGTTAAACTCTACTTACCTGCAATTTCCCCCATAGACGTAATGTATTTGAATACTTTTGAGTGTCCTTGTACACGAACCATTTGCTTCATCTCAACGAAAAGCATACTGTAGCATCCCTATATGATACACATTTAGAATACCGAGTTTGGAATTTCTGCTACTATTTGTTCTTAATATATGCTGATAAAAGACACACAGACCATTCACTAAAAACATGATTTTCGTATTCAGGTGACCCCAGAACATGTAAATATAACAAAAACTCACTTTCGAAAATTTGACCCTAAAACAATACTTTCTCTAACGTAAGGGTAAGAGAGAGTAAAAACTTAATATATCGCATTTTTTAAAACGTCATGTCAGCAAATAAAATTGGCTTTCTTCAGATATTTAACGTTACAGTACTTTTTACTTTCTCTTACCTATAAGTTAGAGAAAGTATTGTTTTAAGGTCAAATTTTAAGCATGAGTTTTTGTTATATTTACACGTTTTGAGGTCCCTGGATCCGAAAATCATGTTTTTAGCGAATGGTCTGTGCGTGTGTGTGTCTGTGTGTCTGTTATCAGCATATCTCAAGAATAAATAGCATCAAAAAGTCCAAACTTGGTATTCTAAATGTGTATGATATAGGTATGCTACACTAAGCTTTTCGTTGAGATAAAGCAAACGGTTCGAGTACAGGAAAAGCCAAGAGAATTCAAATAGTATATTACGTCTATGGGGGAAATTGCAGGTAAGTGGAATTTAACATCTATGTATAGACTGCACTAAACCAAATGAAATGGATATATATTCTTTATATGCGTAAAAACATGTCTCATGTAGAATATGGTAGGGTAATCATTCCCTGTTCGTTTACAGGGCTACACAAAAGTAGTTGATTATAGTGCGACAATAGCTGAAAATTGATGGAAGCGTATTTCAGGTTGTGCCGTGTAATATTATTATAGGATTATATTTAGGTGCGCACCATGTGGTCTGTACATAATCTTCAAAAGGTATACAGGACTGCAAATATTTAAGGGCCCTCTTCACTCACCGCCGCCGGAAGCCGAAACTAATGTTATTCAATGGGAAATTTTTCTTTACAAATAACTTATTAACTAATACATATTTTTAAATTCTGTTTTCCCATTCTTAAAGTTCCCAGCTGTTAAATTGACGCACCTTTTCTAAAATATTATTTTTTTAATTTTTTATATTTTATTTTGAAGCTGCAAAATACGAATTTTCAATATGTGAAATTTTTTCATTTTGCAATTTCGAAATAAAATATTAAAAATTAAAAAATTACATTTTTAAAAAAGGTCCGTCAATTTAACAGTTGGGAATTTTCTGAATGTGAAAACAGAATTTAAAAATATGTATTAGTTAATAAGTTATTTGTAAAGGAAATTTCCCCATTGAATAACATTGGCTCGGGCTTCCGGCGACGGTGAGTGAAGAGGGCCGTTAAGCGATAACATTCTTTTTTATTGTTTCTGGAAGTGCTTTGATATGATATTTTACTATGTCCAGGAAAGCTGCTCAGGAATTGAAATTAATTCCTCATAGACATGTGGTATATAATGTATATTTTTAAGCTGAGTATTCATCGCTTGTTTTTTGCATATTTACACGTTTTGAGGCTTTCTGATTACTGAAGTCAAGTTTTTTAACGTTTGATCTTTGCCCGTGTCTGTTAGAGTAACTTAAAAACGAATAACTTTAGGAGATCCAAATGTTGTATTTTGAAATAAGTTTGTTGCTGGAAAAGTTTGATCACAATTGATATGTTTCAAGGATTGTTGCGTGTGAAAATTGTCTGAATAATTTTAAGTGAACTTTCAATTTTAATAGCAGATTAAATTCTATATAAATGTAGGTGCAGTAAGGAAACCGGGGGTTGTGTGTGTGTGGGGGGGGGGGGTAGCCCCTCACAGAACTAATTATCATATAAAACTCTTCCGAAGTCTAATTTGAATTGTTATAACAAAGGTTTTCATAACAGAACTCGTTATCTTAACCCCTTAATCTCCAACGTGTATTTATAGTATTAAATTTCAGAGTAAGAGAAAGTCGTGTGAGTAACCCACCAGATTATTTACAATAGAAATCGTCTGAATTCATCATGGAAGATAATTTTAATAAATAATAATTTTGATAAATTATTTTTACTGAGTGAATTTGTTAGGAATGTATAGAAGAGAGTCATGTGGTGGCCCCAACATACTAGTTTTTTCATATATCCTTATTAAAGTTTTTCTCATGTCTTTGTTAACTCTCCGGGCAGCTGATACGTATTTTTTCGTTCATTGAGCAATCATTTAATACACTTTATAATTAAAAAATACATAATCATGATTCTTAGATCGTTTTTAAAGTATGAAAATCACATAAAATAGTCATAGGGTTTATCTTGACATCTATACACTAAGAAAAAATTCTGTAATTGACATCTAGAATCTAAATTGTGGGTCTAGAAAAAATAGTTCCATGTCATCCTTATAAATTCTAGTCCCCCTGGAAAGCGAGTTCTAGAAGTCCCTATTAGAATTCTAGAGCTTTTGTCTATATTCTCGAGGGCAAAGTTATTTGAAAATCTCTGCAAATAAATGAGCATACAAGAGGTGGGTTTCTGCAACTATAATCTTGGTTTATTACCCAATTCTAGAAAATCAAGCGAGAATTTCTCGCAATATAAATGATTCAGAATATTTACAGTATTCAGAATATTGTTTCACCATCTAGAAATGTGTACACTAGAAATTCTCGATAATTTCATCTGTTCAGTTTATTGGCGTGCCTTATGTGCATAGCTCGGAAATCATATATTTCTAGTTAAGGGATTTAGAAAATGACCAATTATTCATTCTAGAGAAAGGCGGAATATTTTTTTTCTCAGTGTAGTCACATTTTAATTTCGAACTTAAATAACTATTGTTAGGACATTTTAAAAACCATGCAGTGAAAATAACATTAAAATTTTGCCCTTTTCTAAGACACTCAGCGGGAAATTATTACTGGTTATTTTTACTTTTTCTATATTCAATAGAAGAAAGTATTGGATTCTTAAAAATTTTCGACCTCGGGTTTTTGATGGATTTACACGTTTTGAGAGGTGTAGAACAGGATTTGACCATTTTTAGAAAATGTCTCTGTCTGTCTGTCTGTCTGTCAGTCTCTGTGTGTGTGTCTGACAAAATATTGTGGCAACTGTATCTCAGGAACTACTGCACAGAATTTCATACAAATTGGTATGTATTTGCACCTTGACATAAATTAGTGCCTATCAACTTTTGGTAAAATTTGTCTTACATGTTGCGTTGCCATCCCCGCTTTTTCTAAATTTTTAACATGGTGGTATAGGGCAAAATTTTGTATAAATGTGCATAAAGAAAATTATTTTTTAATAATCATTATGAAATTTACAAGAATTATTTATAATAGAGATAGACAACTGGGAAAAATAATTTGTATGTGCAGGAGCCTCGCCTCCCCCCCCCTGGGGGCATGTCCCCCCTCGAGAGGAGTAAATTTTCATGATGGGTATCTTTCAAAAGAGCTCGCCAATACCTTTAAAACGAATGGTTGAACCATAGATCTGCGATAATTTAAAATAAAGTTATCGTTTTTTTTTACATTTTTAACAAATTTTTTTTTTTTTTAATGATGTAATATTGACAATAAAATTAACTTTTTTTTTGGATATTTAGTGTTATACTATTTCCCTAATATGGAAATCATCTGCATTATCATGGAAGATAATTTTTTTAAATAATAATTTTAATAAATTATTTTTACTGAGTGAATTTGCATAGGAAAATATAGAAGAAAGTCATGTGGTGGTCACAACATACTAATTTATTTTTTTATTTTTATGGGTTCTTGCAGTTTATGGTGGCATTTCATTGCCAGTTTTCTTGCATTCTACAACTTTGTTACAATAAATAAATAAATAATCATCATTCGTGATACTTATACCATTTTTAATAAGGGATATACCAGAATGTACCTGAATAATATACATCAGTTTTAAGCATTTTAAAAATACTTATGACAGTGATACCGTCGAGAAACAGGCAGATGAACCGAAGTCATAAACACTTTTTTAAATTTTGGATGTGAAGACTGAAGAATATACCTTTTTGAATTTCGGGAAACTATTTTTATATTAGTTATTGTGTTTATACCGCTTTCATTTTGCATTAAGAAATTATTTATGTGTGACTGACAGCTGCTTAAATTCATATTCCGAATTCTAAACAGGTGTTTTCAACGCAAGGCCAAATTACAACTGTATAACGCATTCGAAATTTCTTGGTAAATAGAGTTTTCTATAAATATACTTACATTGCTGCTTTGTTTAATAAGAAACGTTTACACCAAGAATTTCTACATGTTGTGCTTACTAAGTGAAAAATGCAATACACAAATAATCATAAAAACTAGTATGTTGTGGCCACCATAAGACTTTCTTCTATATTTTACTATACAAATTCAACAATATTTAAAAAAAAAAAAAAAAAAAAAAAAATATATATATCCGATTTTCCCCCCCGTTTTTTTCGTTAAAAGTAAAAAAAAAAAAAAAAAAAATCGATAACCTTGTTTTAAATTATCACAGATTTATAGTTCAACCATTCGTTTTAAAGGAATTGATGAGACCTTTCGAAAGATACCTATCTTGAAAATTTACTCCCCTCGAACGGGGACTTCCCCCCCCCCAGGGGGTGGGGGCTGGCGAGGTTCTACATATACAAAAAAAATTTCCCAGTTGACTATCTCTATTATAAATAATTCTTATAAATTTCATAATGATTACTAAAAAATAATTCTCTTTATGCACATTTATACAAAATTTTGTCCTATATCACCAAGTTAAAAATTTAGAAAAAGCGGGATGGCAACGCAACCTGTAAGATAATTTTTACCAAAAGTTGATAGGCACTAATTTATGTCAAAGTGCAACTACACCAACTTTTATGAAATTCTGTGCAGTAGTTCCTGAGACACAGCTGCCACAACATTTTGTCACACACACACACAAACAGTCATTTTCTAAAATTGGTCAAATCGTGTTCTACAGCTCTCAAAACGTGTAAATCCATCAAAATCCCGAGGTCGAAAATTTTTACGAATCCAATGCTTTCTTCTATTGAATATAGAAGAAAGTAATAATAATATTGATAATAGCAATGATAATGATAATATTGAAAGCATTGATATTTGTAACAGATTTTAGTTTCACACAACTATACATTACTACATTTTTACAGATTTTTTCTTTTCTTCTATATACAATAAAAGAAGGTACTGGACTCACAAAAATATTTGTCTTCCTATTTTCGATTAATATACACGTTTTGAAAATTACTGAACTCGATTTGACGGTTTTTAGCGATTATTAACATATTATTCGCGATTTTTGTAAAACTTGAATTTTGATATTTTTCCAATACTGTTCATTTTCAATAATAATTTAAAAATAAAATGTTTATATTGCAATTATACGTAATTTTCTGTAAGAATACTACCTATTTCAAATTATCCGGTAAGGAAATGGGTATTCCATATATCTCCCTTTATAACTATTCCATATTACCCGCTTGGTCCATATTACTCTAAAAAAGATTTTTTTCTTTTTTTTTCTTTTTTTTCTCTTTTTCTTTTTTTTTTTTTTAACTAAAAAATTTTGCATGTAAACTCTGTTTTTTGTAACATAAAACCACCAAAGTACACTAACAACACTCGAAATCTTGCAATAGTCGAATCCACAATGATCCTAAATACTTCAGTTTATTATGGTGAGCTCAAATAGAAATGATATTCCATATTCCCCAGTTTTTAGTTCCCCATCATACTATAGGTATGGGGAACTTAGGCAATCGTGAAACTTTTCGATCTCGGTTTTTTGACTTTTTTACACGTTTTCAGGTGTGAGGAATCCGAAAATGACAAAATTTGTATGGTGTCCGTCTGTAAAGTGTCTGTTAGTTTGTTAGTCCGTTAGTGTGTTAGTCCGTTAGTATGTTAGTCTGTGTACACAACATCTCACGAACAAATGATCGCAGAGAGGCCGGACCAAGTTTAAAATTATTTATGACACTGGCAAGAAAGAACCCTATTCATTTGCAACATTCTAATTAAAAAACTTCAGATGTTATTCGAAATTTACGATTTTCTGAACATGGAAGAATAGGGCAAATTTTCACTTAAACGTGCGCATAAAAAGAAATATTTTCATCATAAAGATGTAAGAACAGCTTTTAAACAAGTTGGCATAGGTGGACTCTGCTCATTTCCCCATCATATTTATGTTCTCATAAATTTCTAGTGCGAGACATATTTTAATCATGTTAAAAGAAATGAATTTGACCAAAACTTGATACAGTGACAGAATGAAATCCCCGCCTAATAGGCTATCCACCGTTCACTTCGATATATTTATCTTATTCTAATCTATTAATTTATTTTATCAGGGTCAATTCCGTAGTTTAGTTTTCATGCTACTATTTCCAATGCAATAATCCTCAAAATTCATATTTATATGAAAATTTACAATTTCGCTATGTTGATAAAATCGTAAATTACGAATAATTTACGAAATTTTCTTATTAGAATATTTATATTCAAGCATGTTCAAACAAATATCATAAATGCAATTTTGAAGTTGTCTAATGTATTTATGATCCTCAAAATGGAAGTTTATGCTCAATTTTGCCTTATTCTGACATGTTAAGTAAATCGTAAATTACAAATAACTTACGAATTTTTTAAATTGGAAAAACTCATAGCCTATGATATTCATGCCAGATGCCAGTATCTTAAATAACATTTCGAAAGTGGTTTGACATCTTTACTATGAAAATATCCCTCAAGATTGACGTTTATGTGAAATTTTGCTCCATTCTGCCATGTTAAGAAATTCGTAAATTTCCAATAACTTACGAAAAATTTTTTATTGGAAAATTCATAGTCATTAATGTTCAGCCAGTGTTCTAAATAATATTTCAAAAGTAGTCTGACATCTTTACGATGAAAATATCTCTCAAAATTGACGTTTATGTGAAATTTTGCCCTATACTGCCATGTTAAGAAATTCGTAAATTTCCAATAACTTGCGAAATTTTCAAAGTAGCATATTTATAGGTACTGATGTTCATTCCGGCATCAAAACTGATATTTTAAAACTGGTCTGACATTTTTACAGTAAAAAGTTTCCATTTAATGCACGTTTAAGTGAATTTTTGTCTTATTCCCCCACATTAAGAAAATCGTAAATTTCTAATAACTTACGAAGTTTTTTAATTCGAATGTTGCAAATGAATAGGTTTCTTGCCAGTATCGAAAGTAATATTTTAAAACTGTTCTGACCTCTCTGTGATCATTTGTTCGTGAGATATCGTGTAAACAGTCTAACAAACTAACGGACTAACACACTAACAGACACCCTACAGACAGACACCATACAAATTTTGTCATTTTCGGATTCCTCACACCTGAAAACGTATAAAAAAGTCAAAAAACCGAGGTCAAAAATTTTCACGATTACCTAAGCTCCCCATACCTATAGTATGATGGAGAACTAATATCAGTTTTGATGCCGAGAAGAACATCATTAACTATAAACGTGCTACATTGAAAATTTCGCAAATTATTCGAAATTTTTCGAATTTCGTAACATGGCAGAATACTTCAAAATTTCGCATAAACGTCGGGTTTTAGGGGTATTTTCATTCTATAAATGTCAGGCTACTTTTAAAATATTATATAAGATACTGGCATAAACATCCTTGATTATGAATTTTTCAACTTAAATATTTCGTAAGTCATTCGAAATTTACGATTTACTTAATATGGCAGAATAGGGCAGAATTTTCGAATAAGGCAGAATTTTCGTATAAACGTCCATTTTGAGCGATATTTTCATCGTAAAAATGTCAGAATACTTTTAAAATATTATTTAGGATACTGACATGAATTTCCCAGACTAAGAATTTTTTAATTTAAAAATATCGTAAGTTATTTGGAATTTACGATTTACTTAACATTGCAGAATTGGGCTAAAATTGAGCATAAACGTCTGTTTTGAGGATCGTGGGTGACAGGCGCCCGCGTTTCAGCGGATGACCAAATCGCTACCGAAGGCAGCAGTGGCCTGAAGCAAGCTTTTGAGCAATTTGAGTATTTTATTTTATTTTATTTTTATAAAGCTATATAGAAAAGAGTTTTCTTTAAATTTAGTGACCAGCGAAGCGGGCAAAGCCGGCTAATAGGGAAATATAGAAGAAAGTCTGTAAAAAATATGTCCTATTTGCTGCGAGAAATTCTCTGTAATTTGAGAAAATACGCGTAATTTACGAAAAAATTACGTTGTCAGAACGTATTTTCTCAAATTACAGAGAATTTCTGGCAGCAAATAGGACATAATTTTTACAGTGTAGGTTATACTGAGTAGGTACTACCTAATAGGTACATACTAGGTTTTTTTTTTTTTTCTTTCTTTTCTTTTTTTTTTTTTTTTTTTTTTTTTTTTTGTAATCTTATTCTTATTAGGGTCAGTTTCGTATTTTAATGTGATGCAACTGCACACTCTTTTCAGTGTAATAATTGCGATATTTCAAGTTTATGTGAAATATTGCCTATTTTGCAATTCTATACTAACATTTAATTTCGAATCACTTAAGAAGCTCTTAAAGTAGAAATGTTTATATCGAATAAAGTTCATGAGAACATAATAAATAATATTTTAAAACTAATCCGACTGATCCGCGATTGTAATGAAATTCTCGCCCTCTAGTGGCCTAAGGTGAAATTGCAATACGCGGATAGCTTTCGTCAAAACGCCATTACGTTCTGTATATTCAATGTTTAGTTTCACTTATTTATTAAATAAAAATGAATAAATCCGGTAAAAAAGACTACACATACTGTTGTGTACCACAATGTAGTTCCAAAGGATACAGAAACCCAGAATTAAGCTTTCATTTATTTCCAAATGACAAATATAAAATTTCTGTTGTTTCGGCTAATGGAAGCAAAACTTTAGTTAGTAGAAAATCTGAATGGGTTAGACTTTTACGAATTGGGAAATAAGTATCTCCGAGAATGACTGTTTGTTCAAAGCATTTCACACCTCAGGATTTCACAAGTAATAATATGTTTAATTTTGCTTTAATTATAAAATCTTTCAGATAAAGCTGATCTTTTCCTTCGCTAACGAGCAAAGCAAAACGATCACATTTCATGGATGTGATGGAACAACTATAGTGTTGGTCCACAAGTGCATTTGGCGATCTTTCTTTGGTGATTATGGCGAAATGCCATTTTTTGCAAATCGTTGCGATGGATTCCAAGCGTAAACAAAAGCGTATTGTATTGCAAAGAATCTAGAAAGGTATCGTTATCGTTCAAAACGGTGCCAAAGAAAAATCACCAAAGCCAGTTTTGGACCAACTCTATAGTTGTACTTTTTTTTTTTTTTTTTTTTTTTTTTAATGTACGGCTGTTGTAAGATAACATATAGATGCAGTTAAAATACAGTGGAATTATTAAATAATAAAACGCAATAATTTTCATCGCATCCTATTATTATGTTTTATTTCATACATATTCTCTTTAGTAATTATTTTTATTGCATTAAAATAAAATGGAACGACGACTTATTGAGAAAATAACAATATTACAGTACAACAAAACCGCAACGTAATGTTTGCAGGTATTGTTTTTACCCGCTTTGCAGGAACATTCAACATCTTTAATGTCCCACGCATTTTCATTCTTAATTAACGAACAATTAATTCTGTGGGGTTTTTCTTTTACAGCAGTTGATCTGAGGCAAACTGCTTCTATACAAACAGCATTATCATCTTTTGACGTCACGCCGCACATAATCAGATGATTTGAAACTAAAAAATTTTCAGCTTCATCTACTTCCGATCGAACTTTGTATAAACTGAAATATTTTTTCCAAAGGCAATCGATTTTCCATGATGTACAGATGGACACCACATACGTTTTGGGATTTTTGGAGTCATCACACCTCAAAACGTGTAAAAATGTCAAAAAGCTGAGGTCGAAAATTTTCACGATTAAGTTTCTCATGCCTATAGTGCAACTGAGGAACTAAAAGAAGTATCGGTTTGATCCACAGGAAGTTCTTTATAAAGGTATAAATTCACATGGGATCAGAAACATATTAACCCTTTGCCGACCCTATTTAATTTCACTTCTCTAGTCACCGTTGCCAAATTTAGGGCCTTTTTTATTCAATATCCACCACTAAATTTTAACTGTAATGGTTGCCTTATCACTTCGAAGGTTATTCATCCACAATATGTATCAAACTAGTTGGCATAGGTGGACTCTGCTCATTTCCCCATCATATTTATGTTCTCATAAATTTCTAGTGCGAGACATATTTTAATCATGTTAAAAGAAATGAATTTCACCAAAGCTTGATACAGTGACAGAATGAAATCCCCGCCTAATAGGCTGTCCACCGATCACTTCGATATATTTATCTTATTCTGATCTATTAATTTATTTTATCAGGGTCAATTCCGTAGTTTAGTTTTCATGCTACTATTTCCAATGCAATAATCCTCAAAATTCATATTTATATGAAAATTTACGATTTCGCTATGTTGATAAAATCGTAAATTACGTATAATTTACGAAATTTTCCTATTAGAATATTTATATTCAAGCATGTTCAAACAAATATCATAAATGCAATTTTGAAGTTGTCTAATGTATTTATGATCCTCAAAAATGGAAGTTTATGCTCAATTTTGCCTTATTCTGACATGTTAAGTAAATCGTAAATTCCAAATAACATACGAATTTTTAGTTCCCCATCATACTATAGGTATGGGGAACTTAGGTAATCGTGAAAATTTTCTACCTCGGTTTTTTGACGTTTTTACATGTTTTCAGGTGTGAGGAATCCCAAAATGACAAAATTTGTGTAGTGTCTGTCTGTAGGGTGTCTGTTAGTGTGTCAGTTTGTTAGTGTGTCAGTCCGTTAGTTTGTTAGTCTGTTAACACGATATCTCACGAACAAATGATCGCACAGAGGTCAGATCAGTTTTAAAATATTACTTTCGATACTAGCAAGAACCCTATTCTTTTGCAACATTCGAATTAAAAAACTTCGTAAGTTATGAGAAATTTACGATTTTCTTAACATGGGAGAATAGGACAAAAATTCACTTAAACGTGCATTAAATGGAAACTTTTTACTATAAAAATGTCAGACCAGTTTTAAAATATCAGGTTTGATGACGGAATGACCATCAGTAACTATAAATGTGCTACTTTGAAAATTTCGCAAGTTATTGGAGATTTACGAATTTCTTAACATGGCAGTATAGGGCAAAATTTCACATAAACGTCAATTTTGAGAGATATTTTCATCGTAAAGATGTCAGACTACTTTTGAAATATTATTTAGAACACTGGCATGAATATTAATGACTATGAATTTTCGAATATAAAAATTTCGTAAGTGTTTGGAAAATTACGAATTTCTTAACATGGCAGCATAGAGCCAAATATCACATAAACGTCAATCTTGAGGGATATTTTCATCGTAAAGATGTCAAACCACATTCGAAATATTATATAGGATACTGGCATGAATATCATAGACTATGATTTTTCCAATTTATATAATTCGTAAGTTATTTCGAATTTACGATTTACTTAACATGTCAGAATAAGGCAAAATTGAGCATAAACCTCCGTTTTGAGGATCATAAATACATTAGACATTTTCAAAATTCCATTTATGATATTTGTTTGGACATGATTGAATACAAATATTCAAATAGGAAAATTTCGTAAATTATTCGTAATTTACGATTTTATCAACATAGCGAAATTGTAAATTTTGCATATAAATAAAAATTTTGAGGATTATTGCATTGGAAATAGTAGCATGAAAACTGAACAACGGAATTGACCCTGATAAAATAAATTAATAGGTTAGACTAAGATAAATATATCGAAGTGAACGGTGGATAGCTTATTAGGCGGGGATTTCATTCTGTCACTGTATCAAGCTTTGGTCAAATTCATTTCTTTTAACATGATTATAATATGTTTCTCACTAGAAATTTATGAGAACATAAATATGATGGGGAACTGAGCGGAGTCCACCTATGCCAACTAGTTTAAATTGGAAAAAATCATAGCCTATGATATTCATGCCAGAAGCCAGTGTCTTAAATAATATTTCGAAAGTGGTTTGGCATCTTTACGATGAAATTATCCCTCAAGATTGACGTTTATGTGAAATTATGCTCTATTCTGCCATTTTAAGAAATTCGTAAGTTGCCAATAACTTACGAAATTTTTATGTTGGAAAATTCATAGTAATTAATATTCATGCCAGTGTTCTAAATAATATTTCAAAAGTAGTCTGACATCTTTACGATGAAAATTTCTCTCAAAATTGACGTTTATGTGAAATTTTGCTCTATACTGCCATGTTAAGAAATTCGTAAATTTCCAATAACTTGCGAAATTTTCAAAGTAGCATATTTATAGTTACTGATGTTCATTTCGGCATCAAAACTGATATTTTAAAACTGGTCCGACATTTTTACAGTAAACAGTTTCCATTTAATGCACGTTTAAGTGAATTTTTGTCCTATTCTCCCATGTTATGAGAATCGTAAATTTCTATTAACTTACGAAGTTTTTTAATTCGAATGTTGCAAATGAATAGGGTTCTTGCCAGTATCGAAAGTAATATTTTAAAACTGATCTGACCTCTCTGCGATCATTTGTTCGTGAGATATCGTGTAAACAAACTAACGAACTAACACACTAACGAACTAAGACACTAACGGACTGACACACTAATGGACTGACACACTAACAAACACCCTACAGACAGACACCATACAAATTTTGTCATTTTCGTATTCTTCACACCTGAAAACGTATAAAAAAGTCAAAAAACCGAGGTCGAAATTTTTCACGATTACCTAAGTTCCCCATACCTGTAGTATGATGGGGAACTAATATCACTCCGCAAAATTATTAGTTCCCCATCATACTACACAAATTTATATATGGAGGTTCGTAATGATTTCACCTGACGTATCTCGAAGCCCGATTTTCGAATTTTTGATTAGTTTTCTTTTAATTAGAAGTTTTTG
Organism: Salticus scenicus; assembly: GCA_963930645.1. Taxonomy (NCBI): domain Eukaryota; kingdom Metazoa; phylum Arthropoda; class Arachnida; order Araneae; family Salticidae; genus Salticus; species Salticus scenicus. The sequence continues at coordinate 231,641,152 of OZ005650.1, forward strand.
TTTCATTGAAATTGGATTTTGCTATAGTGTTTCCGTGTCACGCTGAAAAAACAAGGTTTTTCCATTTGAAAGTAAATATGAACCAAATTAAATATGAACCAAAATAATTTATGTCGGTCAACGGCTTAGTCGGTTAAAGCGTCACGTTGCGATTGTGGTGGTCGTGGGTTCGATACTCGGTGCCGTTTGTGTTACTTTTTTATGCAGACATTAATAGATAAGATGACAATTGTAAAAGAAAACATTTCATTGTCTACACAGTATCCTAAGAAATTCTTATTAGTATTTTTTAAAGCTTTTTTTAGTTACTTAAACACACAAAATAAAAATTTAAGCGAAAAAAAAAAAAAAAAAAAAAAAAAAAAAAAACACTGGAGCCCTAAAAATTATAAAACATATATTTATTCTTGGAGAGACATGGCTATAAAAAAATAAACGTTTCATCAATATGTAAATTTTAAAGAAAATATAGATGTTTCACTTTTGCAAAAGATGAAATAATTTAACTAATCAAAATATTCTAGATCGTAGAGCTACGCAAATTTGCATGGAGGCTGGTAATGACCTCTCCTGATGCACCTCGAAGCCCGATTTTCTAATTTGTGGTTAGTTTTCTTTTAATTAGAAGTGTTTATTATTATTATTATTATTATTATTATTATTATTATTGAAATTGGATTTTGCCATAGTGTTTCCGTGTCTCGCTAAAAAAACAAGATGTTTCCATTTTAAAGTAAATGTGAAGCGCCTTTTATGTCGGTCAATGGCTCAGTCGGTTAACGCGACAAGTTATGATTGCGGTGGTCGAGGATTCGATACTCGGTGGCGGGTGTGTTAGTTTTTTATGCAGATTTTAATAGATAAGATGCCAATTGTAAAAGAAAATATTTCATTGTCTACACAGCATCCTCAGAAATTCTTATTAGTATTTTTTAAAGCTTTCTTTTAGTTACTACTAGCAGGCTACGTCCGCTTCGCTGGTCACAATATTTAAATGATTTTTCAAAATAATTGAATCACTGTTTTTTTTTTATTTTTATATATCACATTATAAAAAAAAACTAAAAAAAAAAAAAAACCTACATTGAAATCGTCCTAAATCTTGCTTCGGGTACCTGCTGCCTACGGCAGATCTTTTTCCGCCCACACTGCATCGGGTCCAGGTTACCACTGCCTGTAGGAAGGTCTATTCCGGGTTACTTTAATTCGGTTATTTATCAGCGAAAGGTAGATTTGTTATTATTTAGGAACTACGATTTCAAAGATGACTGTATCTCAACATCTATTAAATATTTTAGTTTCCTTATTCAGTAGCAAAATTTCATTATTCGCGTAAAAATATATTTCTTTTTTTCTCGAAAACAATCAACTGGAAAATTCTTTGGCAACAATTAAATTTAAAACTACTATTTAAATGGCTAATTTTCAAGTTATTATAAGAAAATTATTTTCATAATTTAATTAATTAAAAAAAAAAAAAAAAAAAAAAAAAGAAAAAGAAAGAAAAATCAAAAATCTAACAAATATAAAAAGAATCTTGCATGTTGTTCTCGAATGCTTTTAAAAATATTTTGATTAGTTAAAATATTTCATCTCTTGCGAAAGTGAAACATCTATATTTTTTCTTTAAAATTTACTTATTGATGACACGTTGATATTTTTATAGCCATATCTCTTCAAGAATAAATATTTATTTTATGATTTTTAGGGCTTCGGGTTTTTTTTTTTTTTTTTTTTTTTTTTAGTTTAACTTAAATTTTTATTTTGTGCGTTTTAGTAACTGGAAAAAATCTGGAGTGACTCCACTGGACTTTCCGAACATTGAGTAATTAACAGTTTTGTAGATAAAGTAAAGAAAGAGGAGTTGTTAAACAAACAAAAGAGATAAAACCATAATAGAGTCTTTGAGTATTTTTCTCCATATATTACACGATGTTTTATTTAACGCTACTGAACTTTGAGCCCATAGATCATAATGATAAAGAATTTTTTGTTCTGTCCCTGTAAAAACCTATAAATGCTAGATTCACCAAAATGCTTATAGTTAGTGCAACAGTGATTTATAATATTCATATAAATTCAGCTCAATTGAATAAGGCGTTTAGATGCTATCGCACTTTTAACTAGTATGTTGCGGCCACCACATGACTTTCTTCTATATTTTCCTATACAAATTCACTCAGTAAAAATAATTTATTAAAATTATTATTTAAAAAAATTATCTTCCATGATAATGCAGATGATTTCCATATTAGAGATGTATAACACCAAATATTCAAAAAATGTCCATTTTATTCTCAATATATATAAAAAAAAAAAAAAAACGATTTTTTTTCTAAGTTTTTTTTTTTTCGTTAAAAGTAAAAAAAATCGATAACTTCATTTTTAAATTATCGCAGATCTATGGTTCAACCATTCGTTTTAAAAGGTACTGGCGAGCTCTTTTGAAAGATACCCATCAGGAAAATTTACTCCCATCGAGGGGGGACTTCCCCCCAGGAGGGGGGGTGGCGAGGCTCCTACACATACAAAAAATTTTTCCCAGTTGACTATCTCTATTATAAATAATTCTGGTAAATTTCATAATGATTATTAAAAAATAATTCTCTTTATGCACATTTATACAAAACTTTTTACTATACCACCATGTTAAAAATTTAGAAAAAGCGGGATGGCAACGTAACCTGTAAGACAATTTAAGCTGACAGGCACTAAGTTATGTCAAGGTGCAACTACATACCAATTTGTATGAAATTCTGTGAAGCAGTTCTTGAGATACAGTTGCCACAAAAGTTTGTCACACACACGCAGAGACTGACAGACAAATAGACAGACATTTTCTAAAAAATGTCAAATCGTGTTCTACAACTCTCAAAACGTGTAAATCCATCAAAAACCCGAGGTCGAAAATTTTTACGAATCCAATACTTTCTTCTATTGATTATAGAAGAAAGTAAAAAGTTGGTTCCACAGGCCATAATGATAAAGAATTTTTCTTTGTGTCCCTGTAAAAAAACTGTAAATGCTAAATTCACCAATATCTATACAGTTCGTGCAACTGTGACCTATAACATGTGTAAAAATTTTTTGTTCAGATTAAATAAGCGTTTAGACGCTATCGCACTTTTAAAAATTTGGCCCCATAGGTCATAATGATAAAGAATTTTTCTTTGTGCCCCTGTAAAAAAACTGTAAGTGCGAGATTCTCCAAACTCTATACAGATTGAGTAACTGTGACCTATAATATGTGTATAAATGTTTTGCTCAATTGAAGAAGGCGTTTAGATGCTATCGCACTTTTAAGGTTTTGGTCCCATAGACCATAATGATAAAGAATTTTTCTTTGTGTCCCTGTAAAAAAACTATAAGTGCTAGATTCACCAAAATCAATAGGGTTCGTACTATGGTGACTTACAATATGCGTACCAACTTTCAGCTTATTCGAACAAAGCGTTTAGACGCTAGCGTGTTCACTCACAGACATACACACATACATACATCATCGCAAAAATAGTGAAAACGGACTCATTGGACCTCGAAACGTATAGAAACATCAAAATCTCAAATTCGGATTTTTGACATGATTACAATACTTCCCTCACTATAGTGTTCGGAAAGTAATAAAAAGCTTTTAAAAAATCTAATCAGAATTTCTCAGGATACTGTGCAGGCAATAGAATATTTTCTTTTACATTTGACATCTTATCTATTAATTATCTAAAAAAAAAAAAAAAAAAAAAAAAAATACAGTAACACATCCACCACCGAGTATCGAACCGACGACCATCGCATTAACAACTTCACGCTTCGAGGTGCATCAGGGAAGAACATTATAAACCTCCATGAAAATTTGTGTAGCTCTGCGATCAGCCGTTTTCCTAAAATGCTCCGGACGTACATACACACACATTACACGCACACACACACAGGCAAAAATTTCTGAAGTCATTTTTGGCTTTCATGGTGTGAAACGTGAAAATATCGCAAAATTTTTTTATTCTGACAAATTTACAGACAAAAGTCTGATTTTATTAATATAGATAAATATTAAATATGTTGTAAACCAGTGAGATTGAACCATAGGGAAAACTTGGTGATAAGTTTGACAAAACTTTCGACGAGTTGGCGATAAATACTACTCTGAGAAATTTTTAACTCCAAGACATTTTAATTTATATTTAAGGAGTTGGCTGAAAAGCTCTTGAATGAGGGCAAAATGAGATTCCTTAATTTCATTCAGTCGAGCTATCTTATAAAGAAAAGCTCATAATGGAAGTTTTCAGTTCTATTGAGAACCGCTGATCACAGCTTTAACACTGTATTTGTCTGAAGCATTTTAATCTGTTGGAAATAATTCCTGTTAATTTATGTTGTATAACGTCGTGATATATTACATGAAAGTGATTTTTGGCTTTTGTAAGTTCCTGCATTTTTTGGAATTTTGTTAAAAATGAGTGTGGTATAATTGTCTCAAGGAATATTTTATTGATGCTCCGACTACATGTACCCTCTGTTCGGAATAATATTATATATAGGGTATTACAAAATACAAGTGTAATATTATCATTTCATATCAGGAGAAACAAAAGTAATGAACCCGAGCAGTTCATGTGGAATAATTGCCGACGTAAAGTGTAATAATGCATTCAGTCAAATACTGTTACATTCGATTTTGTGTTTCAAAACAGTAACAGCATATGATCGTAGTATCTTATCAATCTTCCCTTGTTCCATTATTAGACGTGGAATAGTGGCTCTTTGATAACCAATAAATTTTTTTCCATAATCAAAATGCTAAATATATCCAATATTTTAATCGTTCAAAGAGAAAAATTAAAGATAACTGAATTATTCTGCAATATTTTTTAAGCACAGTCATAAAAAAATACGTTGACATTGAGTGTGTCATAATCTATATTAACAAAATCACACTTTTGTCTGTAAATTTGTAAGAATCAAAAAATTTTGCGATATCTTCACGTTTCACACACCATGAAATCCGAAAATGACTTCAGAAAATTTTGCCTGTGTGTGTGTGTGTCATGGTGTCTGTATGTCTGTAACACTATTTTTGTCCGGGCATCACTTGTGAACGGCTGAACGGAATTCAACGGCGCTTGGTAGAAACTTAGATCTTTATCCAACTTAAAATGATGTCTATCAACTTTTCAGAAATTCCCCCGCGTTCTCTCCCTGGGGGGGGGGGGGGGGGGGCAAAAGACAAAAACACGTTTGTCCGGGTATTACTTGAGAACGGCAGGACAGAATTCAACGGCGCTTGGCAGAAACTTAGGTCTTTACACAATTTAAAATTATATTTATCAACTTTTCAGAAATCCCCCCACGTTCCCCCTGGGGGGCAAAAGACAAACACGTTTGCCCGGGTATTACTTGAGAACGGCTGGACGGAATTTAACGGTGCTTCGCAGGGATTTAGGTCTTTACCCAACTTAAAATTATATCTATCAACTTTTCCGAAATTACTCCTCTTTCTCCCTGGTAGGGGGGGACAAAAGACAAAAACATGTTTGTAAGAATAACTCGGCTCCTAACTACTTCACACTAAAGAAATTGCACATGGGTAGACTTGACATGAGTACAAATAATACATTATCTGTGATTTAGGAATTTTCGATTTTTAAGGGAAGGGAGAGGGAAAATCAAGTTTTGGCGAGAAATATCGAAAATTCCTGATTTTTGAGAAGAACTCTACCAAAAATGGAACAAAGATACTGAAAAAAGGCTATGCGATTTCCTTAGGGTATTTTCAAAAACACATTTTTGTTTTTTTTGTGGTTTGCGTTCTTTTTTTTTTTTTTTTTTTTTTTTTTTTTGATCATCCCCAAGGGGGTACAAAAGGCAAAAACACCTTTGTATGCATAACTCGGCTCCAAATTACTTCACAGTAAAGAAATTGCACAAGAGGAGACTACACATTAATACAATTAAAGCATTATCTGCGACTTAGGAAATTTCGAATTTTAAGGGGAGGGATAAGAAAATCCATTTTTGGCGGGAAATTTTGCAAATTCTGGATTTTTGAGTAAAACTCTGCCAAAAATGAAACAAAGATGTTAAAAAACAGCTATGCGACTTCTTTAGGGTATTTCCAAAACACGTTGTTGATTTTTTGTGATGGTGCCATATATATATATATATATATATATATATATTTATTTTTTTTTGGGGGGGGGGATGGCATGTGTTAAAATGGGCAAATTCGAGACACCCTTTTTTAGCGCTAAATTTGTCCTGGGGAATTTATGAGATCTGCGGTGACGAAGTTTGGTGCCTGCTTGGATTGCTTATATGTATCCGACACCTAAAGTGGATTTATCGAAATATCCCCGCTTTCCCCCTGGAGGGCAGGAAGCAAAAAATCGTTTGTAAGCATAACTTGGCCCTAAATTACTTCACGATGAAGAAATTGTACATGGTGAGATTAGACTTGAGTATAAATAAAACATTATGTATGATTTTGGAATTCTTGATTCTTAAAGAAGAGAAGGGAAAAATCGTTCTTCGGGGGGAAATTTCAGAAATTCCGGATTTTTTAGTAAAGCTCTACGAAAGATGTTACAAAGGTATTGAAAACAGCCACGTGTCTTCTTTAAGATATTTCCAAAACACTTTTTTTTTTTTTTTTTTTTGTGATTTTCGATTTTTTTTTTGGGGGGGGGAGTGGGGGGGGGAGGTTGTGGTTACGAAGTAGCAAATTCAAGGACCCCCCTCCCCTCTTTTAGCGCTAAATTTGTCTTGGGAAATCTATAGGATCTGCGGTCACGAAAATTGGTGCGTAAATTGTTTATATGTATCCGACACTTATTGTAACGGGATTTTACGAAATTCCCCCCTTTACCCCCTTGAGCTCGAGTGGGCTATAAACACGTATACAAACACGTTTTCCCATTTGAATTCGCCTTAAATAATTTTAGAATAGTGCACTTTGGTGTGTGGATGTTGATTAGGTGTATGCATTAGATACTTTGTCGAGATTTCGCAAAACTTCGAACTTAGCCACTGGGGAAGGGGAAGTAAGAATCGGGTAAGTTGCTGCCGAAGGCAGTAGGAACACGGACTTCTCACGTTGCGAGCGAGAAAAATCTCTACCGAATACAGCAGGAACTTTAACTCAGGTTAATGTATAATGATATGGGATTTTAACAACTCATTTAAGTATTGTGTCCAGCGAAGCTTTTTCTTTTTTTGGTTTGTTCAATAATCATCTTATTACTTTAAATATTTTTTTCACTTTCCTCTATATTTATAGAAGGAAGTATTGATTTCGGAACAATTTTCATTTTATGGTTTTCGCTGGATTTATTCATTTTATGATGTTTTAAATACGATTTGTCCATATTTTTAGAAAATGTCCGTCTGTTCGTTTATCTGTCTGCTATTTAATGAAAAATTATATTTTGACGAAATTTTACATAAATTATTGTTTATAAAATTTTAGTGCATGTCAGCCAACTGATGGCGCTGCTATGGTCCGATTTCTCTCATTTACAGAAAGACTATATCCCAGCTTCTATAGCGTATAAACGCACCGAATTTGATATGCGGAGATGGCCATCATGTTTACTTAATTTGAATTAATATTGACCGATACATAGCGCTACTATTAATCACCTTTTGAGATTTTTCATATGGTTACATTTCAACATCTGTTGATTAAATTGCACCACATAGTACACTGAAAAAAAAAAAGTGTTAAAAGTACGGAAAAAATCTGGCAGCTGGGATACCAGTTTTTCCCCGTCAAATATACAGTTTAAAACCGTAAAATTGTATCACTGACATATATTTTACACAAGAATCCTGTTAATCAAACAGGTTTTTTGTTAAAAGTACAGTTTTGTCCTGTATAGTTGACAGAGAAATATTGGCACCCCAGCTGCCAGATTTTTCCTGTACTTTTAACAGTTTTTTTTTTTTTTTTTTTTTTTACAGTGATATATGCAAAATCTTTGTTGTGAGAAACTATGTCATTTCCCTCTGATTTTAATACACAGTGTACCAAGTATGATGCAGAGAAAAGTTTTGTGATGGCTCGCAAGAGGCTAATGTTAACTTAAAATATTTTTTCAGGTTTTCACTAGATGAGTTTCTTTAAATTGTAATTTAACAAATCATGGAATTCCATCGTATAAATTTCTGAGCGCTGCAAACCAATTTTACTTTAAAACTAGTATGCTGCAACCCTTTCAAAACTGTATATTTAGTTGGACCTTGACTAGTTTTTGGAATTTTAAACACCCTATTATGATTCCCTACTTAACACCCTATTATGATTTTCTCTTTCGTTTATTTACTGATTTCACTTGAGGTAATCAGCAATAAAGAGACCGCGAGGCCCATAGCCCCAAAGAGCCCAGGATTTGAGGGCCCTCGATCAAAGACCAAAAAGGGAGGTTTTTCACAAGTAAAAAAATACTTTTATAAGCAATTTTTATATATATATAAGGCAATGTTTGTGTGTGGACAGCGTAGCACAAAGTCGGTAGCTCGGGCGTCACGTATTTCGACACGAAGGCGCCCTCCGAGGGGTCCTTGTGCACCTCGAAGCTCGATTTTCTAAGTTTTGATTTGTTTTATTTTAATTAATTAAAATATGAAAATATTAACTTCATAATAGCATAAATAATTAGCCATTTAAATTTTATCCATAATTTAATTGTTGCCAAAATATATATATATGAGTTCTTTTTTTTTTTTTTCCGACAGGAAAGTAAATATATTTACCTAAACGTGAACAATACGCAAGCGAAGTGATGACGTCATTGGCCGTCCGTGGATGCAAGAAAAATATTTCCTATGTTAATTGCCCATTGGATTTTTTGTAAAAAATTATTAAATATCGAGGAAATTATTTCCCGATTTTAATCCCCATATTTAGGTATAGATATGTATTAGTTATTATGTCCATGCGTTAGATTAAGTTGCATACTTGGGGGTTCGTGAGTTGCCCGAGAATGAAAAGCCAAACTTACAAAAATTCAGTAATTTATTCACAGAAAGTTCCAGAAAAATACAGGTCTATAAACCAAGTATCAGCTTCAATTCAACCAGTAAACACTGCTTATAAACAACAGCTGTCAATAGCAAATCCACAGTACAAACTGTATAGCAATAACACTTAAAGCAAGTCTCTTTCAAAGAGGCTCAAAACAATGCAAGCATTAGCGAAGCTGGCGGAGAACTGAACTGAACTAGCCTTGGCGAAGAAAACAGCCTTATATAACTCTGTAGAAAAGTGTGGAAAGTTCCGGAAATTTCCGTATCTCATCAGCCAATGAGATTAGAGCTTCCATATTTGATTTTTCCCTTATAAGGATTTTCTCGCCAAGGTTGCCAAAAAATCGCCAAGGAGGGAAAAAGTCGCCAAATTTGGCGCCAAATCCATTAGCTGCCTTATTGGGGCTTTTTAATGCGTTTTTAAGAGAAAATAAGGCTATTTCAACTCTAAAACGACTAGAAATGCACAAAATTAGCACTTTTCAACTTGCCTCTTGATCGGGAATGGGATACGCCTCAGGCCACTTGGTGAAATAGTCCATCACTACGAGGATGTATTTACTTCCACAGGAGGTCCGGGGCAAAGGACCCAAGATGTCGAGTGCAATCCGTTCAAATGGTGCTCCCACGTTAAACCGTTGCAGTCTTCCTCGACTTTGTTTCTGCGGGCCTTTACGTGCCGCACAAGCATCACAGGATTTACACCATTTCTCCACATCCTCCTTTGCCTTGCACCAGTAGAAGCGTTCCCGAACTTTCTGCAGAGTCTTCATTACCCCAAAATGGCCTCCGGTAGAGCTACTAATGCAGTTGTTCTAAAACATCTGGAATTTTTTATTTTGGTAATACCATCTGCCATCTGAAGCTTTTCCCATCATCAGATTTCCACTTTCTGTATAATACACCGTTTCTGATATGAAGAGAGTCCCAAAGTGCCCAATAACTTTTCGTAATAGGACTAAATCTGGAAATGTCCTGCCAGGTAGGTCTGCTGCTGGTCGTCTCCTTCAGCTGTAATATTGGCTTTATGTCAGGATCTTCCAACTGGGTTTGTCTAAGTTCTTCGTCACTCCATGGATCGGGATCTTGTTCTGATGGTGTTGAGATAGTAACTTGGCAGGCAACCTGATTTATTGGCAGGTATTTCTGTTCGGCTCTAGAACAGTACTTGCAGCTTTCCGAGCAGGGCTTACGTGACAAGGCATCTGCATTACCATGTAGAGTCCCTTTACGATGACATATCTCGAAGTCATATTCCTGGAGGCGTTATATCCACCTGGCAATCTGTCCTTCCGGGTTCTTGAACTGGAGCAACCACGTTAAAGATGCATGGTCAGTCCGGAGCAGGAATCTTCTGCCATAGAGGTAATGATGGAAATGTTCTATGGCTTTTACGATGGCGAGTAGCTCTTTCCTGGTGGTACAGTAATTTCGCTCTGGTTTAGACAGGCATTTATTCCAATAGGCAATGACATGTTCTTGACCATCAATTTCCTGCGACAGAACAGCACCGACACTCTCATGGCTGGCATCTGTATCAAGTATGAACTGTCTGTCGGGCTGTGGATACGTCAAGATAAGCGATGATGTTAAGGCCTCTTTAAGTCGCTTGAACGCATTTTCACAATTATCTGTCCACAGGAACTTCTGTTTGGCTTCCGGCAGCTTGTGGAGTGGTCTGGCAATATTTGAGAAACCCTTGACAAACTTCCTGTAGTAAGTGCATAACCCCAGGAAACTTCGTAGTTGGTGTGAATTTTCAGGGCGACTCCAGTTCTCGACGGCAGAGATCTTCTCAGGATCAGTTCTCACATCTTCGGCAGAGATGATATGGCCGAGGTAGCTCACTTCACAACGGAACAAGTTACACTCGCCTGGATTCAATTTGAGGTTAGCCATTCTGAGTTTCTCCAGCACCTTTCGGATGTTTCGTAGTTGGTCTTCAAAGGTGCCCCCCACAATGATAATATCATCCAAATACACCTGACAGGCTTCATAGGAAAGTTATTTTAGCACTGTCTCCATCAGGCGTTCGAAGGTGGCAGGTGCATTACATAATCCGAATGCATAACTTTAAATTGCCACAGTCCTTGTCCCGTGGTGAATGCAGTCTTCTCACGATCATCAGGATGTAATTCTACTTGCCAGTAACCACTCTTCAGATCCAAAGTCGAGAACCATTCATTGCCAGGAAGTGTGTCTAATGTGTCGTCAATTCTGGGAAGAGGGTAACTGTCTTTCTTCGTGATGTCATTCAAACGACGATAATCCACGCAAAATCTTGTTGAACCATCCTTTTTCCGCACCAGTACTATGGGAGAGGCCCAAGGACTCGTTGATGGTTTGATGACGTCATTGTGCTGCATTTCATTTAGAAGTTCAGTGACCTCTTCCTGTTTAGCAAATGGAAGTCTTCTTGGGTTTGATTGGAGGATGATTTCCTGTATCAATTCTGTGCTGGGTGATGTTCGTTCTCCCGACGTCTTCAGGTGTTCGAGAAAAAAGATCTTTAACTTCTTGGAGTAGCTTATCCGCAGCACACCTCTGTTCACTTTCTAATTCTGCATTCTTGAGTAGTTCCGTTGTTAATTGCTCAGAAGACCTGAATTCGTTTGATTGCGTGGGGCGGTTTATGCATGTTACAGGAGTGCAGGCTGCTAACACCTCATCCTTCTTCACCGTTCGGACCTTATCGCTGATGTTTGCGACTCTCACAGGAATAGTAGTCTTTGAGAGATGAACTAGAGATGAAGCTACCAGAACTCCTCTTGGGCTATTATCTGTATTCGGGTATTCAATCAGTCCATAGCGAAAGTATTGCTTTGTAGGTGGTGTTCCTGAAACTATTGTCTCTGTATGTGGAGGGATGGAAATTTCGGACTTGGCTGTTATCTGGCATATTGGCTGAATGTCTTGATTTTCAGTGTTGAACACAGCCCAGGTAGCACATAACGTTGTTATAGTGTTGAAAATAAGTCTGAACAGTGAAAAATTAGTTATAACAACGTTGAAACAACGTTATATGCTACTGGGGAGCTATGTCTTCAGAACTCGAATGCAGTTCATTATTCTTGAAGTCCAATTGAAAGTTAAACTTCCTCAGGAAATCAATTCCAATGATTACAGGATCTCTTATATCTGCCACATATGCGATATGATGGTAACTGGCATTCCCAAAAGTGATGATCAAGTTCATTTTTCCATATATTTTGATTTCGTCTCCGGTCACAGTCTGGAGTTTAACGCAGGGCGGAGTCCAGATGATCTTCTCTTTTAGTTCTTGAGCCAAATCCGTTCTAATGATGGTCACGTTGGCTCCCGTGTCCAGAATCATCCGGCAGGCGGTGTTGTTAACTTGGCCATAGACGTAAAGTCCATTATCGCCGCCACTCATCGATGAAACATGAAATACTGTAAACTGGGGCTCTTGGACTTCAGGCAACCTCCGCCCCGCGAGATGGCCTTCTCCTAGTTTCCCTGCAGTGATGGTGAAGCCGGATGATTTCCTTTAGTTGGTCGTACAGGGCAGTTCCTCTTCACATGACCATCCCCTCCACAGTCCCAGCACTTTATCTTCCGATCCTTTATTTCCTTATTATTTTCCAGGCTGCGCAATCTCTTCACGATCTCTGCGAGACTTCTCTTCATTTCATTTTCATCAGCAGGCGTATCATTTAATGAGACTGCTCTTATGGTATGGCGGTATTTACGGGAGGCTTGTTGGACTGCCTCTATCCTAAGTGCATAGCCTAAAGCTGATTCTACGTCTCTGATGTTGGAGAGTCTCAGCGCTTTTGGAATTTCTGGATCACGAACAGCATCGATAAAGTACTGAAGAGCTAAGTCGTTTCGAGTGTCAGCATGACAGTCTGAGAATGCTAGGTGTGACAGTCTCTGAATGTCCGCTGCCAGCTCTTGCAAACTTTCGCCCGTTTTCTGGTAACAAGATTTTAGCTGGAGGCGACTATAGTCCTTAGAACACTTCTCTCCGAACCGTAGCTCCCGTGCTCTAGTCAGGGCCTCGAAGTCGTTCCTTTCCTCTTTAGAAACATTTCTCAGGATCTCGGCTGCATCTCCCCGTAATGCTGCTGCTAAGTGGACTGACTTGGCGGTAGAGTCCCAGCCGTTAGCTTCAGCTACGATGGAAAACTGCGTCTTATATACATGCCAGGAGGAACTGCCGTCGTAGGTGGATAGCTTAATAAATTCCTGATTCTGGATTCTTCTCTCTTTCTTTACAGTTTCCTGAGGCATGGATTCTAACTTTTCTTCGAGATTCCGAATCTTGCTCTGCAGTTCATTCCCTATTACTTCTCCGTTCCACTCTTCTTTCATTTTTCTCTCAAGATCTTCCTCCATTCTCTTAAACTTGCTTTCTATCTCTGAAACCCTTCCTTTCAGCTCTTGATCAAAGTTTTTTTTAAATTTCCCCTCAAAATTCTCTTCTATCTTCATAAATCTCTCTTCAAAATTCTTTTCTACTTTCATAACATTTTCCTCTATCTTCATTGCTTTCTCTTCAAAACTCTCTTCTATTTTCAAAACTTTCTCTTCAAAATTTTCTTCTACCTTTATAACTTTCTCTTCTATTCCATCCATTCTATTTTCCATCACCGTACCCTCGATTGATTCTTTCACCGTTGAAAGCTCTCTCTTCATCTCATCTTGATTAGATTTAATTTCTTCGGTCAAACTGGCTTCCATCTTTTCCTGAACTGCTTTCATTTCCCTCTGTCCTGTTTCTATTTTCTCTATCAATCCGGTTTTCATCTCTCTCTGTCATTCTTTCATTTCATTCATCTGGGTAGGTAAGCTTTCCAGAAGTTTCTTTATCTCTTGCTCCATAGCTCTAGTTATCACCATTCAAGACAACCCCACTCCTGACACCAGAAATGTTGCGTACTTGGGGGTTCGTGAGTTGTCCGAGAATGAAAGGCCAAACTTACAAAAATTCAGTAATTTATTCACAGAAAGTTCCAGAAAAATGCAGGTCTATAAACCAAGTATCAGCTTCAATTCAACCAGTAAACACTGCTTAAACAACAGCTGTCAATAGCAAATCCACAGTACAAACTGTATAGCAATAACACTTAAAGCAAGTCTCTTTCAAAGAGGCTCCAAACAATGCAAGCATTAGCGAAGCTGACGGAGAACTGAACTGAACTAGCCTTGGTGAAGAAAACAGCCTTATATAACCCAGTAGAAAAGCGTGGAAAGTTCCGGAAATTTCCGTATCTCATCAGCCAATGAGATCAGAGCTTCCATATTTGGTATATCCCTAATAAGGATTTTCTCGCCAAGGTCGCCAAAAAAATCGCCAAGGTGGGAAAAAGTCGCCAAATTTGGCGCCAAATCCATTACCTGCCTTATTGGGGCTTTTTAATGCGTTTTTAAGGGAAAATAAGGCTATTTCAACTCTAAAACGACTAGAAATGGACAAAATTAGCACTTTATCAACTTACTAAGCCTCTTTGAGAGAATTTATACAAAAATAAACACAATTATTTACAATTTTGTAACAATATGTATTAGTTATCATGTCCATGCGTTAGATTAAGTTATTTTTGCTGTAAAATTGACAAAATTTGAATTTTTAATTTCAAAACTCTAGGAAAAAAAAAAAAAAAAATGGCGAACTTCCATATTTGATTGAAAACATAAACATTTCATTTCAAAGGATGACATTTACACAATAAATATCCAACTAATATGTTAATTAAAAGGAAAATGATAAATATTCTATCATAATTTGAAGTCAAATTTGTTTTCAAATGTCTAAATAAAGTGTCTGATATAAGACACTCATATGTTGCAGCGGAATAGATTTCATATCTGTCATCCTTGGCGGAAAAAAAATATATCGCCAAATTATCTGGCGAACATATTTAATTTTTTTTCAAAAATCATGATTATTTAACAACTTATTAGAGAGTCGCTCAATTTGTTTTTAAAATAGATGTTCACAATTGATAAATTACATATAATGGAAGTGAAATATTAAAAAATGTCAGGCATTATTTTCTAAAGAAGAGTCCACTCAAAGACTCAAACATTTTGCCGAAGGGCCCTCAAGATTCACTACTCTAATTTCTCTTTTAAATGTGCGTTAAATACTAAATGTTCGGAAAGTCTAATGGAGTCATTTCAATTTTTAATTTCTTTTATATACATAAGAAGAAAGTACTGGATTCATGAAATTTTTCGACTTCCAGTTTTCGATGGATTTTTATGTTACGAGATGTCCTGAACGTGATTCGACCATTTTTAGAAAATGTCTATCGTGAGCCAATGAACAGAATTTAAACTGGATATTTAATTGGGCCTTGACTTAAATCGGCACTGGTTACTTTTTGGAACATATCGTCAAACAAGCAGCGTTGCTATGCTGCAGTTTCCACATTTAAGTGGTGGCTATATCGCAGTTTCTATGAAGTATAAGTGCACAAATCTTGATATATATGAGGACCATTAAAAAAAAAAAAAAAAAAAAAAAAAAAAAAGTCAATTCAGTTTGAGTGCATATAGAGATAGGTGGTGCTGCTAAGCTGCAATTTAATTCCTTTTACAGGAGGGCAGTATCTCAGCTTCTATGATATAAATGCACTAAACTTGATATGTGAGATGGGTATTATAAAAAACTACACAGATTCAATTTCAGTATATAGCAGACGACAGGTGACGTTGCTAAGCTGAAATACGGGAAGGTTAATATCCCAGCTTCTATGATGTGTAAGTGCACCAAATTTGATGTATGAGATAAATATAAAAAATTATGGTTCAGTTTGGTGTATATCGGACCACAGGTGATGCTGTTATTACTAATTTTTTTTTCGACTTCTCAGATGGCTAAATTTCAACGTCTATTGTTTAAAATTGCACAGTTATTTGAAAAACTACATATTTGAAATCTTTATTATGAGAAGCGCTATGGTGATTAAATTTTTTATACATATTAACCTGTAAATGATGTTGCTATATATAATGGTATAGAAAAAAGTTGCATGATGGCCACAAGTTTTAATTACGCATTCCTTTTTACTTTCTCTTACCCATAGGATCGAGAATTATCTTACTCGTTATCTTACCTCTTAATCTGCAACCTGTATTTATAGTATTAAATTTCAGGGTAAGAGAAAGTCGTGGGAGTGACACACAAGATTATTATTATACATTTTTTTTTTTTTTTTTTTTGGACCAACTTGTTAATTTGAAATTTTATCTTTCAATGACATAAATGGAATTTCGTATCTCATCTTTTCTTAATCGACCGATTAAACTTTGAACGTCTCTCTTACTCTCTCGAAAGATTAAATCAATCGCAAAAATTAAATCAATCGAGCTAACCAGTAATTTTTATAAAAAAAAAAAAAAAAAAAATCTATTGTTATATTTCATGTGACAATTTGTTTTAAAATCCGAAATATTTGCTCTTTAATCTCTAATCGTCAGTGTCATTTCTCAATAAATATGACAATTACAACAATAAAGACTATTTCGAAATAAGATACGATAAATATAATCAATTAAAAAAGTAAAATAGTAATAAAAAAAATCGATATCATTTTGTTGAAGATTTAGATCGTCTCTCTCTCTCTCTCTCTCTATGTATAGATCAGTGTACTTGACAAGTTATCTGTAAAAGAGAAAGTGATGTTTCTAATTTCTAAAAACCAGATAAGATTTCAAAAAGCATATGATATAGAATTATCTGTCAGCGAAAGATGGAAGTAATATATATATATATATATATATATATATATATATATCGCTAAATTACGTAATAGATTTTTTTTTTCTTCCTCACCTTGCTTTTAGAATAGCATTGCACCTATTTTTATTTCGTATAGAAAAGCATTGTTGTAATATACATTATAGAATTCCCCTTTCATTCTCATCTCCGTCAGTGCGATTTCTTATATATGAACTGTTTTCCTGATTGGATATTCTGGTTGTTTTGCTGAAATAAGCTAAGCTTTCGCTTTTCTATAAATGACTAAAGCTAGGGTATGCACCCTAACTAGAACTTATGTGTAAAGACTACAGTTTTCGCTCAGTCAAAGAATTCCGTGTTTAGAATTAAGTCTTATATCTGAAATGATCAAAACACTTTCTTTACTTAATTTTTCTTCTATACCCTTTTCTTAAAACCTTAAAACCTTATACTATGAAAATGCATCAACTAGCTATTATTATTGTTATTTAATAAATTAGATATCAGAAAATCACCGTATCCTTTTCGACAGCCAGAGCGGGTCGTACTAGACTTCATAGCTATTTAGTCGAATGGTACTAAACAATTTTCAAATAACAGAAAAAATTATAATTTTCTCATTAAATGAGAAAAAAAACAAAATATATTACGCAAGGTACACACGTGTTAGGTACGCAAGAACGCAAAGTTAGGGTACGTACGTGCAAGATACTAAATCATAAGAAGTTATATTTATCTACAGCATAAAAATCCTAAAATATATACAGTTATTAAAATAATTCATAATTAATGATAGCACTAAGTGTTATTTAATGATAATAATATTGCATATTTGAACTGAAATTCAGAAATCGGACTTTAATGAATCAGTATAAAAATGCTTGTTCAAGATAACTAACAAGTAAGTTAGTTAATCGAACTACTATCGAATCAGTTACAAAGTTGAAGGTCGGGAATAACATGCTTCATGCACTTTCTATGACATGACAGGGCCATTCTATTTTTATCAGATAGTATGTAGTTCTCGAAGTTTTTCTCTTACTTGTTTTATATCGTATGAGTATTTTTAATCTGACAAGATTTTGATTCTAACTAATTCCTTTCGTTTGTTACTATCGGTTGTGTACATATAATGAGTTCCACTTAAGCATTTTCTGGAACTTTTCTATTGTAACATGAAATGTTTATATTTTCACGATAGTCTAAAAATTTTTAATGAACCATAACTTTTTTTTTCGTTAATATCGTTGTCTAATGGTAATAGTTACTTTGCAAAATTGTCAGGAAAGATTTAAAGCTATTGAAATACTCTGTGGAACAAATAGAAAGAAGTTAGGAGCCTAGTAATATAATATCTTATGGAATCCTCTACATTTAAATTGTGTAATTACTATGATATTAATAACACTTTTTATGTCCACACACATTCATTACACGTGAATAATGAAATTGAAATGAAACATCATAATAAATGAAACTTGTACGGGCGAAAATGTCTGGTGAAACTGACTTCATAATTGTGGGAAAATGCATGAACAATATTATTTAAATGGATGTGAATTACTTTAATTACAGGTGATTCGTGAAAAAAAGAAAAAAATATGTAACACTACCCACTAATTTTATCAATACCTTTTGCTTTGTACAAGCCTCACTACCTTATGTAATTGTTTATTGATTAATTCAAGTCTTCTTTCCTGGTGTTTGATCATTGTAATGATGAATTATATTTATATGTACATTATATTATATAAACCGTATAAAATAGTAGAATTTAGAATAACAGATTAAATGCCACCGAAATCCTCAATAACTAAAATGAATTAATTTATAACTAAATTAAAAAACTTTTGAAATTTTCAAATAAGATATGAAAACAATTAGCAAATAATAGCTTTAATGTAATATGAAAAAAAAAAAAAAAATAATCGTCAAACTTACCAAAACGGTATTCCTAGAAAAATGTCCTAAATAATTATAGTAAATAAGACAATTACAGAGAGAATGAAACCACAGAAAAAGTTAAAAGCATGTAGCAAGACATTAAAAACAAAAAATTTCACTAAAAAATACAGAAATTATAAATGTTCTAAATGAAATACTATAAAGAACAGTCATAATGAAATTCTTTCCAATCATTATGTAACTTTTCATTCTTTCATCTGACAGAATCTGACTGTTACTAGAGATTGGCTTTCCCCGTGAAACAAAAAATTTTACTAAATCTTTCTAACACTTTCTGTTTACATTTTGTAATAGATTGAAAGTTATTATTTGTAATTTAAAAGGACTGAGTAAGTCTGTATATCTTTAATAAAAATAAATACCATCTATATATTAATAGGCAAGCAAAAATTTGTATAGTACATTTTTAACATATTAATTATGAGAGTAGATGGTTGAAAAGGGTATCATTCGAAAGGTATGGTTAGCCCATAGATATAGTAATTTATATAGATCTATCATCCCCATGTTAACGACCAAAGATTTTTGATGCCGAAAAAGTTTTTGGGCATCAGCCATTAGAGAGTTAAAACTCGAAAATAGTAATAGAATAGAATGTTAGGTTTTGGTGTTGCTTGCATTCGCATGCATTCCGGTATATTTCGTTCTTTATTTTTCGCTTCTTTTTATGCTGTTTTTTCATCGAATTAAGTAATTCGGTAAGTTTTGGTTGCTTTTTTCCCCAGGTAAAGGTTTTTTGTCCAGTTCTAATAATTTATTGTTTTTTTTTTATCTTTTACGAACGCATAGCTGCCAATATTTTAATTTATTCCGTAGTACTTTTAGTCCCGTCTTTAACTCGCACCACTTTATTTATAGAAAAATTTTCTTCAATACATAACTTCCATAAAATAAGAAAAAATTGCTTTTAAAAAATAAGTGGTACGAATCAGAGGCGGGGCTAAAATTACTCCGGAATAAATTAAAATATTGGCAGCTATGCGAACGTACAGTTTACTCAAATTCTGCTATGGCGGAAGGTCGGTTACCGGATGGTTCGCCTTGCTCGCCACATGTTTTCTCTAACGAACATAGATTATCTGAATTCCTCAATATTGCGATTGGCGACGGTTCTAACCTTATTTCTCTTATACTCTCGGCCAAAAACGGCGTTTTACCACAAACTCATCCAAAAAAAATCTCAAAGAGGAATTATCAAAAAACATATCTAACTGTAATGATATAGACAGCTTAAGACTTACTCGGTGCAACAAACTTTTTATTACAACAAAATCAATACAAGCTGCTCAACAAATTTTAGGTATAAATTCATTGCTTGGAATCACAGTGGATACATTTATTCAGAAGGAAACAATTTCAACGAGATTTTTGCTATTTAACATCGACACTTCAGTATCTTGTGCTGTCATAGCGGAAGAACTGAATTCTCAGGGTTTGCGTGTCTTAGAGGTCAGAAGATTCATACGTAAAGCTCACAGCACTGACCACCTTACTCTGAGAGTGCTAGTTACAATCTTAGGAACAATTTTACCAGCAAATGTTAAACTCTGATATCAGATATATAGAATCGCATTATTTCATGACAAACCACGCCCATGTGGCAACTGCCACGGGTTTAATCACTCCCTTCTATCGTGCCGTAAAAATAATATATGCATACGGTGTGCTGAATCGCATTCAGAACTTTGCACAAGCCCGACTCTTAAATGTATTAACTGTAAAGGCAATCACGCTGCTGACGACAAAAACTGTTCAGTTTACCAGCGCGAGCACCATATTCAAAAGTACCGCGCCACCCACCATCTCACAACTGCTGATGCAAGACGAAGTTTCGCAGATAAGGAAACCTCCTCAACAAAATCATATGCCGCAGTCGCTACTTTTTCCTCCCCATCCGTGGTTACTAAAACTGACATGGAAGAGGCCATGCAGGGCCTTTCTACACATTTCACTTCCCTTGTGCAAACAATGTTTTCTGAACTTCAAAAGTACGTCCAAAATTTCGTCGATGCAGCCATACAGCCGCTTCTGGGTATCATCCAAGACTTGCAATCCAAACGACAACCGAAATTACCTACTGGTCTCTCAGATGCTGTTGCACAACGGCTCAAAAAAGCACGTACCGAACCTATCACCACTAACACGGACTCTCTCAACATGCACACTTCCTCATCAACTGTTTCGGAGCCTCCTGTCTCCCGTCCTCCTCCTGAGACACCACATGCTGTCTAGCTCCCATGCCGTCGCTCTCATGGATTCTAATCTCTGGCTGTTTAGGGGGGTAAGTCCTGTTTGTTTTTGCTCTTATTTCTCTTTTTTGTTATGGCTTCTAAGCTGTTTTTGCTCCAGTGGAACTGTCGTAGTTTTCGTGCCAACAGCCACTGGCTCCTAAATTCTCCCTCCCTTCATGCCCGTATTGTTTGTTTGCAAGAAACTTTTCTTTCCCCCTCCGATATTGTCTTACTTCCTAGTATGATTGTTTACAGGACTGATATGTTATCTGCTCGGGGCGGTGGTCTGTTGACTGCTGTCCATTCCTCTCTCCCGTCCACCAGTTTTACACTCCCTACTTGCCCTCATCAGGATATTGAAGCCGTCGGCATTAAAGTCTTTTTTGATCATTCTTGGACTCTAATTATCAACATTTACTCCCCCTCCGGTGCCCTCCCTGAAGAGTGCCCGTCAGAGATTGTTTCCACCAGCGACTCACCCCTCCTTATTCTTGGAGATTTCAACATTAATGCCCTTGTCCGGTCTCCCCCTATTCCGGCTAGAACTCGCCAATTGCTAAACTGGGTCGCTTCCCAAGACTTATGCATTCTTAACTTAACTTCTCCTATTCGTTCTAGCCCTTGCAGCCCCCTCCCTTTTGGATCTTACTATGTGTCCCCTTCGCTTTACGACAAATTTATGTTTTATGCCCATCCTGATCTATACGACTCTGATCACTACCCAATCCTTTTATTCAAGCATTCTATAACACCCCTTCCTCGTCTAACACTAAAAAGTGCTACAATTGGTCTAAAGCTAGCACAGCCCTTAACCGTCGTGGTAACCTTCCGAACCTCTACTACGAAGACTTCGAGAGTCCCTGTATGCAAGCTCTTGCTGATATCGGAAGCGAAAACACCTTCGTCTCGCTCGCTCCCTATGCTCCAGAGATGAATGGCTTCAATATAAGCATTATGCAGCTAAGCTCCGCCGTTACATTAAGTACTCTTCAGGACTCTTCTGGGTAGGTTGGTTGATTGGGTTTTACGTCGCATAAGTGCTGTGAATGGGTAATTGCGAAGGTCTGGGACTCACTCCTAGAGGTGGTCCGGAGACATGCCATCACAATTTTGATCCTCCATGGAAAGGATGGCTCTCCCGCTTTGGTAACCCCCAGAGGTATAATTTTGATGGGAACATAGAGGACATTGCGGCCACTACAGGTTTTACGTGCACCAGCCACCATTAGTGTACACGACGGTCTTTGGCCGGCTCGAGTACTGAACCCGCAATCTTTCAATTACGAGCCCGGCGCTCTACCGACTGGGCTACCGCGGCCCCGACGCTTCTGGGACAGCCTTTGTCGGGAGAACAGCTCTAATGGGAAAATCTTCAAAATTCTAAAAAGTATTGCAAATCGTGAGCTCCCTGTGGAAAACAATATCCTCCTCAATCCGTTCCCCCTCACTCTTGAAGCCCAGGCCTCCTACTCCCGACTATCCCTTCAGCGTGGAAGAACTCATCCATGCTCTCAAGCATTTTTGCCCAACAACTCCTGGAGCAGACGGCATCTCTCTCCACCTTTTAAGTAAGCTCTCTCACTAGCATCTGGATTCCCTGAGGAGTACATTTAATAACTCCTTTAACACAGGTGTCCTCCTTCCTTCCTGGAAATTGTCTACTATTCTCCCCATCCGGAAGCCTGGTAAACCCTCTTCTGATCACAAATTACTATACAGATAGGACAGTGAAGATAAAACACGAACTGGAAATATAGTGGCACCACTAGTGTCAACAGAGGGAAACTGCATGTGTGAAGTCTACCTGATTAGCATCTTTGATCGAACATTGTTTTTCTCTTTCGCGATTAGTTAGTAGCAGGTTAGTATGTGAAGTTTTCTTTTTCTTGATTTTTTATTATTTTTGAATTCAAAGAATCATAATAAAAACATTCACAGCTATTCTTCTAAGAAATAAAATTAATTTTTATTATGTTTTAAAATATATTTTGCCAAACATATTCTTATTCAAGTACAGATTAAAATAACAAACTGTAACTCTGAAATAGCAGTGTGAAATCTTAAATATTTAACATTGCTTGGTTTAAATAATACAAAATGCTTTAAAGTGAAAAAATATTATAGGTTTATGCATATTTTCAAAATTTATTTGCTTAATATTATTACTTGCTTCTTAAAATAAATTGTGCTTTCGACAATCAGGTTCGTAAGCAATAACAAAGTTGCCAAAAGTAAACATCAATACAATGGTTAGTTGGTTGGATGTTGGGTTTAACGTTGCACTAATATTACGATATGAACATAGATGCAATAAAATAAGACAAGCGGTTGGGTAAGCTGGAGAGCTCGAGAAACTTACAGCCGTTGACAATAGGGTCGTTGCAGTCAAATTTTGGTTACCGAAGATTATACGGGAGTGCCCGATCTGCATAATAATCTGTGGTGTCCCTAGCATGACTCTTCGGCTCTCCCTACTCACAAAGCAGTTTCTCCTTCGCCTTCTTGCCTCCCCTTCAGGCCTTCGTCTAAGCGACTTAATCCGATCTCAGATCTTTGCCTCTTTGTGAACTGGAAGTGGGGAAATCCGCTGCTCCTTAAATTGCTCTCTTCTGCAGGTCCGCCGCTTCGTCTGGCTCCCGCCCTCTAACTGTCTCCAGTTTAAGGTGGTTGTTGACGAAATCCCTTTTCAAGACCCTTCCATTCCTGACGAAATCATTGCAGAAGCCTGGAACAACTGGCGCACTTTCCTTTTCTTGTGTACTTTCTTGACCACGGATGCCTCTAAAGATGACAACAAAACGGCTGTTGCGGTGGTGGATGCAAACGCCACCTTTTCTCTGGCTTCTCTGGTATCCCATCACAACTCTGTTTTCACTGCCGATACCCTGGCTCTTGTCATCTCCGAGGCTCCCACTTCTTACTCCCAGATCATAATCCTGTCGGACAGCCTCTCTGCTCTGCTTGCTCTCAACTCCTGGTCTTTCCATTCTCCCAAAGTAATTCTCCACCTTCTTTCTGCTATCCATTCCTGCAATCAGTTTGAACACCACATCACATTTGTTTGGTGTTCTGGGCACAAAGGTACCTACCCCAACGAAAGGGTGGACAGCTTAGCCAAGAATGGTCCTTACTCCTGCCTCTCCATCAGGAAAATAAAATAAATCAGGAAATAATTTTCCTCAATTTTTAATAATTTTTTACAAAAAATCCAATGGACGATTAACATAGGAAATCGTTTACTTGGTCCCAATAGAGCCCCTTAAATAAAATATATAGGAGCTTTAGGTCCCAACAACGATTAGTGACGTCACACTTCACTTGCGTATATCCTTTGCATATATAAGAAAGTATAAGATTTGGAAAATCTTTTGTTTTCCGGTTTTCAATGAATTCACACATTTTGAGATTTTCTTGCATTTCATTTAACTGAAATCGGCTACTATTTTTAAAATCGTAGCTTCTGCATCTATAAGAAGAAAGCAGAAGATACGGAAAAAAAAAATCGATTTCCGGTTTTCGCTGAATTTACATGTTCTGAACTTTCTTTACGTTTCAATTAACTGAAATTAACTACTTATTTTTTAAAAAGGGGATTTATTGCTAGCTTCTGCATGTATAAGAAGCAAGTAGAATATATGGAAAAACTTTTGATTTCCGGTTTTCGATAAATTTACACGTTTTGAGATTTCCTTGCATTTCAATTAACTGAAATTGACTACTTATTTTTTAAAAAATGGCTTTATTATTCTTTCCTCTGCATATATAAGAAAAAAGTATAAGATTCAGAAAAATTTTAGATTTTCAGTTTTCGATGAAGTTACACGAATTGAGATTTCCCGAACTCAATTCGACCATTTTTGCAAAATATCTGTCGTTTTGAGTTTAAATACTGTACTTTATAAAGCAATGGAATTAATTTAACCGAATTTGATATTTGGTTGGACCTTGGTTTGACATGGTACCGATTATCTTTTGGGCTGTATCACCCAACAAGGAGCGTTTCCACGTTGCAATTTCCTCTCATTTCAGGAAAGGCTCAACATCTACAGCGTACCAAGTGGGTGAGAGATTTCAAAACGACCATGATGAACCACGATCAGACCATCTATCAGTGATCACAGAAGATATGGTCAATACCGTTGACGAAAGATACATAGACCGCGATTCTCAATTTCAACCGTAACCCTGGAATTTTCAGAATGTGGGTAGAACAATTTTGCACAAAATTGACACTGAAAATTTGCAAAATCACAAATTGTGCACGCATAAAGTTCACATACTACTTTCACTGTTAAAAAAAAAAAAAAAAAAAAAAAAAAAAAAGTAAAATCACGGTATTTGACCGAGTGCATATCGACAAACAATTGTCGCAGCTGTATTGCAATTTAATTCCGTTTAGGGGACAAGGTAATAACTTTGCTTTGCCTTGCAAAAAAGTGGCCGAGTTTCGACCACTGGGCGATACTTGTTTTTATAATTTAAAAACCAGTGGCGTTTAAGAAATTTAAAATGACATCTGCATATCGTTTCCTCAAAAACATAAGTTAAAAATCGATTTGAACGAAAAAAAAAATATATATATTGAAAAATTTGTGCATAAAAAATGTTAAATGTTTGGTTTCAGTGTGAAACCAATGGACGTTAAAGGATTAAATTATTCAATTTTAATTTTAATTTTATTTATTTAAAAATAAATATTTTTATATTAACAAACATTAATCATATAATTAAAATATTTTTTTAATGTACACTTTACCCTCTATTGCAGATTGTAAGTTAGTCCCGAATTGCAATAAAATACACGGAAAACTGGTGCTGAAAGACGAAGAATAAAATTTTATGAGCAAACACAATAAATTTAAAAAGCAAGCAACAACTATTTTGGTTGTAAATATTTAAGCAAAGCATTTTGTCAGGTAATAAGAAGTAAGGCAGAAATGATTGCGTAGTGTAGGGATGAGAAGCCCTACAATACTATTTTAAATGTTTCCAAAGCCCCTACAATATTATTTTAAATGTTTCCAGTTAATGTTTTTTAAATGTTTACAGTGAATATCATTTTATCTTTATAAATGTTTCTTTTTTATCAACTTTGTTTTGTTTTCCAATAATATCCTCTCAATAGAAAATGGTAAATAATAATTTAAGCCCCCTGTAACAATCCCATACAATACTTTAAAATATAAAAGAAAAAAAATGGCTCTTAAGTAAAGAAACCGAATGGCCACTTCTCAAAAAAAAAAAAAAAAAAAAAAAAAAAAATCTCACCCCACAACAGACCCCCCCCCCCTAAAAAAAGACAGAGGTCAGGGGTCACATGCAAATTTTTACATTTTTACAAGCCTTCAATCTTTGCAGCCCAATCAAAATTATTAAAGAAGGTATAACGTATAATTCGATCTTAATTCATTGGCCGCGGGTATCATCATTATAATATGATAATATTCCAAATGAAAGGAAGAGTGACTTCACATAGATATTTATAAGTTGCAATCAGAGTGTTGATGATATTGGAATATAACCCTTTTTTCTATTACTATTATTATTGTAAGAAAGATCTACACTAGTAACTGGAAGGAGGATTTATTTGGGGTTATTGTAACGCGCAATGTAACCGATCACGCCAATCATATTTCTTGTATGGTTTACTCAATTATTGCAAACCCACTGGAGTAATGCCTATACGTATAGCTACTTACATCAGTGGCGGCTCGTGAACCAAAATTAGGTGAAGAGCACAAAAATAATATTTAAGTATTTTTAATCATAATTTTTACTAAGCATGGCCTTAACTAAAATTAACTAAAAATACTTATTTAAAAGTAAATTTATATTCTATAAATGAATACAGTGTAAAACACAGTGTGTCTCTTCACCAATTTTCGGTGCACGAACCGCCACTGACTTACATACCGCACTCGTACCTACTTTTGCACTACCGAATGAAGGATAGAGCTAATATTTCGACCCTTAACAATTGTTCGTGCTTTTACAATTTATAGAGTTTGATTACAAAGTTTTTGTTCTGAGATTCGTAATCTCTGTAATTGTGCGCCTACAGGAACCGCACAGAATTGAAATTAAATAATTAATGCTGATAAAGAATATCTTTTTATTTATTGCGATTTATATAATTTGACGTTTATTGAACCCTTTAAAAATGATCATTTGCAGGGGAAGTTAACTGAACATAGTTTTTATTGTGTATTCGATAAACCGATTAAAAGCGCGATAAAGAATGCTTTCTAGCTCTACGTACCGAAGCAGCTGATCTAACAAACAACCTATGTTTATTAGATAGTTTAGTGACTCAGTGTCATTTGTAAATTCTTTAGATGAACTCTCCATGTTGAGTTTCATTGAATCATGAATCATTTTACTTTTTATATTTGCTGCTTTCAGGAAATTCTGCTGTAAAGATATTCTTTTGTAAATTAGCCAATGAATTATGAATAAGTACAAACCATCACAGTGGAAGAGGGGGAGATCTCACGTTTATAGGGGCCCAAAGTGATTCAGTGACCTTTCCTATAAGCTTTTACGAAAAAAAAGTAATGAAATAACTTTTTCGACGAAATGGGGATCCTTTTCCTTGTAGATTTATTATCTGGCTCTTTTCACCCCCCCCCCCCTTTTTTTTTTAAATATATATATATATATATATATATATATATATATATATATATACATATATATGTTTATGTGTGTGTGTGTAGGTATAGAGTGAAAGGGAGGAGGTAAGTGTAACCTCGACTGGACCCGATTAACCTCTAAGTTCGAGGAAAATCGCAATTATTTTGGGGCTCTCTTTTATTTACAATAATGTTTCAAAATTCTATGTACGTATATTAAGAAACTTATTCATGCTATGAATTTTATTTAAATCACTTACAACAAATCAGATTTAAGCTCCTGTCCTTCATATATATTATTGTACAGAATTATTGCAGGCTATATTTACCTGCATATTAAAGGGCTCAAATTATTTGGCAAAAATTTCATCAGCCACATTTTTCTCCTCTCAGATTGCACTCATGCTTTCTTTTCTTTTAATCAGATCCAGATGAAAGGTTGTGCGAAGGATTCCTAGACGAAACAACTGTTGAGAATTAGTTTGTATCATGGTATTTAATTTCAAAGTTTCTACTCCTATTTATAATCTTCATTCCACATCAGTGTGTTATATTTTTTTATTGCATATGCTTACCCGCATCGAAATTCCGACATGTTAGCTGTGGAATCAATTTTACAAAACAGTGTGTATTAAGCTACGGTAAATCCCCCCCCCCCCCCATAAAATTTTTCTTCAAATGACAATATGAGAAACAGATTCTAGAAATTTGAGAGATTATTTTTCGGTCATTTTGGGTTTGGGGCCCCTCTTAAATTTCAGAAAGGAAGCTGTGGCTTCCCAAGACTTTTGGGTAATCAGGCCCTGCCTCGGCTTATAATTCATTATTCATTCAACTGATAAGCTGAATTTGAACCTGACCTAATACCTAATAATCATAATATCTCTTTGTTTAAAATTTTCTTTGTTAAATTTAGCCCTAAGAAACCAAATCAAATATTAAGCAGTGATAGTTTTAGAAGTTTGAAAACCTACTTACACATTATCTTACATTTCCCTCTCCGACAGAGTGCCCCTCTCAGAACACGAAGTTTTGCCGTTGTTGTACATGTGAAGTAAACTCTACAGTTTTTGGTAAGGAAATTAAATTTTATATGTAGATACATATTTTATGTAATTTCAGATTTGTTCTATTTCTTAGGTTGTTCTGTTTGTTTTTTGTCACCCGTGGTTACATATACCCCAGGAATTTTGTACAGGGTCCTGACCTCAAATAACTATTAATACGATATTTAGAGCCCCTAGCTTTTATTTATTTATTTATTTATTCAAATACCTGTCCTTATCTCCCTCGTAATAATTTTAAGGATTCGAAAATATACGCAATCGGTTCCTCACGGTCTCAGGAAAAAAAAAAAAAAAGGTTTCCAAAACAAAACCTCTAATAAATATCTGTTCAATTACTCCTACCTTTATTATTTTTAGAGCTTTCAAATTATGCAGGATAGATTCCTAACCTGAAAAAGAAAAGGGGGGAAAAAGGGGGTTATTTTAGTCCTTAGCGCTGTTTAAAAATTTTTATTTTATTCTATTTATTTATTTTTTATATAAATTTTGATTTAATTTAAAATTTAATAAATCGAATGTTTTCTTTTACATAACGATATGGAATAACTTACATTGAATGTAATAAACCAGTATATACGCCAATAAACGGTGCTGCTATATCCTAATCTTCCCTGTTTGTAAGAAAGCCAGAGGTATAATTTTGATGGGAACATGGAGGACATTGCGACCACTACAGGTTTTACGTGCACCAGCCACCATTAGTGTACACGACTGTCTTTGGCCGGCTCGAGTACTGAACCCGCAATCTTTCAATTACGAGCCCGGCGCTCTACCGACTGGGCTACCGCGGCCCCGACGCTGCTGGGACAGCCTTTGTCGGGAGAACAGCTCTAATGGGAAAATCTTCAAAATTCTAAAACATATTGCAAATCGTGAGCTCCCTGTGGAAAACAATATCCTCCTCAATCCGTTCCCCCTCACTCTTGAAGCCCAGGCCTCCTACTCCCGACTATCCCTTCAGCGTGGAAGAACTCATCCATGCTCTCAAGCATTTTTGCCCAACAACTCCTGGAGCAGACGGCATCTCTCTCCACCTTTTAAGTAAGCTCTCTCACTAGCATCTGGATTCCCTGAGGAGTACATTTAATAACTCCTTTAACACAGGTGTCCTCCTTCCTTCCTGGAAATTGTCTACTATTCTCCCCATCCGGAAGCCTGGTAAACCCTCTTCTGATCACAAATTACTATACAGATAGGACAGTGAAGATAAAACACGAACTGGAAATATAGTGGCACCACTAGTGTCAACAGAGGGAAACAGCATGTGTGAAGTCTACCTGATTAGCATCTTTGATCGAACATTGTTTTTCTCTTTCGCGATTAGTTAGTAGCAGGTTAGTATGTGAAGTTTTCTTTTTCTTGATTTTTTATTATTTTTGAATTCAAAGAATCATAATAAAAACATTCACAGCTATTCTTCTAAGAAATAAAATTAATTTTTATTATGTTTTAAAATATATTTTGCCAAACATATTCTTATTCAAGTACAGATTAAAATAACAAACTGTAACTCTGAAATAGCAGTGTGAAATCTTAAATATTTAACATTGATTGGTTTAAATAATACAAAATGCTTTAAAGCGAAAAAATATTATAGGTTTATGCATATTTTCAAAATTTATTTGCTTAATATTATTACTTGCTTCTTAAAATAAATTGCTTTCGACAATCAAGTTCGTAAACAATAACAAAGTTGCCAAAAGTAAACATCAATACAATGGTTAGTTGGTTAGATGTTGGGTTTAACGTTGCACTAATATTACGATATGAACATAGATGCAATAAAATAAGACAAGCGGTTGGGTAAGCTGGAGAGCTCGAGAAACTTACAGCCAGTGCCTGATTTCAGGCAGGGCATTAGGGGCACGTGCCCTGGGCCCTCACAGTGAAGGGGCCCCCAAGAAATTCCATCCTACATTTTTTAAAATATTTAAAATGAAAAATTTCCAAATTTTACTATAATGATTGTTGTTTTTTGTTTTTCGTCAATGGATGGAGGAATTACTCTGCTGTTTTATTAATCGGCGTGATGATCTTTAAAGAAAACTATCAACTCATCAGAAAAATTGCAATATTTTCGCTAAACGCAAATACAACTGCATACAACTGATACTTGCATTCCAAACTTTTACTCTAGGGCGACGTAAAACCCAACCAACCAAACTTTTACTAAGGTTAACTAAATCCGAGGCTCGCACCGCAATGCAGATACACGGGGGCGACGTACGTCGATCTGATAGACAAGTGACAAATCTTGTTTAACCTTACTTTTACCAACAAAATGAAATGTGAAGTGAATTTTTAGACGGCTAAATTGGAAATAAGCAGTTTGTTTTGTTTGTTGTAATATTAAAATACGAAAAAAAAGGGGCCCATTGAGCACGAGTGCCCTGGGCCTCCAAGTGAGTAAATCGGTCCCTGCTTACAGCCGTTGACAATAGGGTCGTTGCAGTCAAATTTTGGTTACCGAAGATTATACGGGAGTGTCCTATATGCATAATAATCTGTGGTGTCCCTAGCATGACTCTTCGTCTCTCCCTACTCACAAAACAGTTTCTCCTTCGCCTTCTTGCCTCCCCTTCAGGCCTTCGTCTAAGCGACTTAATCCGATCTCAGATCTTTGCCTCTTTGTGAACTGGAAGTGGGGAAATCCGCTACTCCTTAAATTGCTCTCTTCTGCAGGTCCGCCGCTTCGTCTGGCTCCCGCCCTCTAACTGTCTCCAGTTTAAGGTGGTTGTTGACGAAATCCCTTTTCAAGACCCTTCCATTCCTGACGAAATCATTGCAGAAGCCTGGAACAACTGGCGCACTTTCCTTTTCTTGTGTACTTTCTTGACCACGGATGCCTCTAAAGATGACAACAAAACGGCTGTTGCGGTGGTGGATGCAAACGCCACCTTTTCTCTGGCTTCTCTGGTATCCCATCACAACTCTGTTTTCACTGCCGATACCCTGGCTCTTGTCATCTCCGAGGCTCCCACTTCTTACTCCCAGATCATAATCCTGTCGGACAGCCTCTCTGCTCTGCTTGCTCTCAACTCCTGGTCTTTCTATTCTCCCAAAGTTATTCTCCACCTCCTTTCTGCTATCCATTCCTGCAATCAGTTTGAACACCACATCACATTTGTTTGGTGTTCTGGGCACAAAGGTACCTACCCCAACGAAAGGGTGGACAGCTTAGCCAAGAATGGTCCTTACTCCTGCCTCTCCATCAGGAAAATAAAATAAATCAGGAAATAATTTTCCTCAATTTTTAATAATTTTTTACAAAAAATCCAATGGACGATTAACATAGGAAATCGTTTACTTGGTCCCAATAGAGCCCCTTAAATAAAATATATAGGAGCTTTAGGTCCCAACAACGATTAGTGACGTCACACTTCACTTGCGTATATCCTTTGCATATATAAGAAAGTATAAGATTTGGAAAATCTTTTGTTTTCCGGTTTTCAATGAATTCACACATTTTGAGATTTTCTTGCATTTCATTTAACTAAAATCGGCTACTATTTTTAAAATCGTAGCTTCTGCATCTATAAGAAGAAAGCAGAAGATACGGAAAAAAAAAAATCGATTTCCGGTTTTCGCTGAATTTACATGTTCTGAACTTTCTTTACGTTTCAATTAACTGAAATTAACTACTTATTTTTTAAAAAGGGGATTTATTGCTATAGCTTCTGCATGTATAAGAAGCAAGTAGAAGATATGGAAAAACTTTTGATTTCCGGTTTTCGATAAATTTACACGTTTTGAGATTTCCTTGCATTTCAATTAACTGAAATTGACTACTTATTTTTTAAAAAATGGCTTTATTATTCTTTCCTCTGCATATATAAGAAAAAAGTATAAGATTCAGAAAAATTTTAGATTTTCAGTTTTCGATGAAGTTACACGAATTGAGATTTCCCGAACTCAATTCGACCATTTTTGCAAAATATCTGTCGTTTTGAGTTCAAATACTGTACTTTATAAAGCAATGGAATTAATTTAACCGAATTTGATATTTGGTTGGACCTTGGTTTGACATGGTACCGATTATCTTTTGGGCTGTATCACCCAACAAGGAGCGTTTCCACGTTGCAATTTCCTCTCATTTCAGGAAAGGCTCAACATCTACAGCGTACCAAGTGGGTGAGAGATTTCAAAACGACCATGATGAACCACGATCAGACCATCTATCAGTGATCACAGAAGATATGGTCAATACCGTTGACGAAAGATACATAGACCGCGATTCTCAATTTCAACCGTAACCCTGGAATTTTCAAAATGTGGGTAGAACAATTTTGCCCAAAATTGACACTGAAAATTTGAAAAATCACAAATTGTGCACGCATAAAGTTCACAGGCTACTTTCACTGTTAAAAAAAAAAAAAGTAAAATCACGGTATTTGACCGAGTGCATATCGACAAACAATTGTCGCAGCTGTATTGCAATTTAATTCCGTTTAGGGGACAAGGTAATAACTTTGCTTTGCCTTGCAAAAAAGTGGCCGAGTTTCGACCACTGGGCGATAGTTGTTTTTATAATTTAAAAACCAGTGGCGTTTAAGAAATTTAAAATGACATCTGCATATCGTTTCCTCAAAAACATAAGTTAAAAATCGATTTGAACGAAAAAAAAAATATATATATTGAAAAATTTGTGCATAAAAAATGTTAAATGTTTGGTTTCAGTGTGAAACCAATGGACGTTAAAGGATTAAATTATTCAATTTTAATTTTAATTTTATTTATTTAAAAATAAATATTTTTATATTAACAAACATTAATCATATAATTAAAATATTTTTAAGCTATTGTATAGCTTTTATCGCGGGCTTTGAGCGCGGCGACCGAATCGAAAAATTCCGTAACGAAAAAAAAAACCTAACACAGTTCGGCAAACTTCGGTAGACTTCGGCTGTACGAAGCTCGCACGGATCGAGACGAGCTGCTCCGAAATCTAACGAATACGTAAGCAGCTGTTTGTGAGAAAGTATATAGGTGTATAGGTATGTATCATCTATGTACAACAGTGAATAGCTGTACGCGTAAAATTTGTGTATAAAATAGATCAGATAAAACTTGAATATACCCATTCGACTTGCAGGCCTTTAAAACCTATTAAATACCTTTTCTCTATCAAAATTTGTTTGCTTATCGGTCACCACGCTCAAAAAGTGTAACTTGAATTAACATCAAAGTAAAAACTTGAATATCCCCATTCGACTTGCAGGCCTTTAAAACCTATTAAATACCTTTTCTCTATTAAAATTCGTTTTCTTATCGGTCACCAAGCTCAAAAAGTGTAACTTGAATTAATATCAAAGAAAAAACTTGAATATCCCCATTCGACTTGCAGGCCTTTAAAACCTATTAAATACCTTTTTTTTATTAAAATTTGTTTTCTTATCATTATTGTTATCTTATCATTATTGTTATCTTATTCATTAATATCAAAGAAAAAACTTGAATATCCCCATTCGACTTGCAGGCCTTTAAAACCTATTAAATACCTTTTCTCTATTAAAATTTGTTTTCTTATCATTATTGTTATCTTATCATTATTGTTATCTTATTCATTAATATCATAGAAAAACCTTGAATATCCCCATTCGACTTGTAGGCCTTTAAAACCTATTAAATACCTTTTCTCTATTAAAATTTGTTTTATATCGGTCACCACGCTCAAAAAGTGTAACTTGAATTAATATCAAAGAAAAAACTTGAATATCCCCATTCGACTTGCAGGCCTTTAAAACCTATTAAAATAACTTTTCTCTATTAAAATTTGTTTTCTTATCATTATTCTTATCTTATCATTATTGTTATCTTATTCATTAATATCAAAGAAAAAACTTGAATATCCCCATTCGACTTGCAGGCCTTTAAAACCTATTAAATACCTTTTCTCTATTAAAATTTGTTTTCTTATCGGTCACCACGCTCAAAAGGTTTAACTTGAATTAATATCAAAGAAAAAACTGGAATATCCCCATTCGACTTGCAGGCCTTTAAAACCTATTAAATACCATTTCTCTATTAAAATTCGTTTTCTTATCGGTCACCACGCTCAAAAAGTGTAACTTGAATTAATATCAAAGAAAAAACTTGAATATCCCCATTCGACTTGCAGGCCTTTAAAACCTATTAAATACCTTTTCTTTATTAAAATTTGTTTTCTTATCATTATTGTTATCTTATCATTATTGTTTTCTTATTCATTAATATCAAAGAAAAAACTTGAATATCCCCATTCGACTTGCAGGCCTTTAAAACCTATTAATTACCTTTTCTCTATTAAAATTTGTTTTCTTATCATTATTGTTATCTTATCATTATTGTTATCTTATTCATTAATATCAAAGAAAAAACTTGAATATCCCCATTCGACTTGCAGGCCTTTAAAACCTTATTAAATACCTTTTCTCTATTAAAATTTGTTTTCTTATCGGTCAGCACGCTCAAAAAGTGCAACTTGAATTAATATCAAAGAAAAAACTTGAATATCCCCATTCGACTTGCAGGCCTTTAAAACCTATTAAATACCTTTTCTCTATTAAAATTCGTTTTCTTATCGGTCACCACGCTCAAAAAGTGTAACTTGAATTAATATCAAAGAAAAAACTTGAATATCCCCATTCGACTTGCAGGCCTTTAAAACCTATTAAATACCTTTTCTCTATTAAAATTCGTTTTCTTATCGGTCACCACGATCAAAAAGTGTAACTTGAATTAATATTAAAAAAAAACTTGAATATCCCCATTCGACTTGCTGGCCTTTAAAACCTATTAAAATACCTTTTCTCTATTAAAATTTGTTTTCATATCATTATTGTTATCTTATTCATTAATATCAAAGAAAAAACTTGAATATCCCCATTCGACTTGCAGGCCTTTAAAACCTATTAAATACCTTTTCTCTATTAAAATTCGTTTTCTTATCGGTCACCACGCTCAAAAAGTGTAACTTGAATTAATATCAAAGAAAAAACTTGAATATCCCCATTCGACTTGCAGGCCTTTAAAACCTATTAAATACCTTTTCTCTATTAAAATTCGTTTTCTTATCGGTCACCACGATCAAAAAGTGTAACTTGAATTAATATTTAAAAAAAACTTGAATATCCCCATTCGACTTGCTGGCCTTTAAAACCTATTAAAATACCTTTTCTCTATTAAAATTTGTTTTCATATCATTATTGTTATCTTATTCATTAATATGAAAGAAAAAACTTGAATATCCCCATTCGACTTGCAGGCCTTTAAAACCTATTAAATACCTTTTCTCTATTAAAATTCGTTTTCTTATCGGTCACCACGCTCAAAAAGTGTAACTTGAATTAATATCAAAGAAAAAACTTGAATATCCCCATTCGACTTGCAGGCCTTTAAAACCTATTAAATACCTTTTCTCTATCAAAATTCGTTTTCTTATCGGTCACCACGATCAAAAAGTGTAACTTGAATTAATATTAAAAAAAAACTTGAATATCCCCATTCGACTTGCTGGCCTTTAAAACCTATTAAAATACCTTTTCTCTATTAAAATTTGTTTTCATATCATTATTGTTATCTTATTCATTAATATGAAAGAAAAAACTTGAATATCCCCATTCGACTTGCAGGCCTTTAAAACCTATTAAATACCTTTTCTCTATTAAAATTTGTTTTCTTATCGGTCACCACGCTCAAAAAGTGTAACTTGAATTAATATCAAAGAAAAAACTTGAATACCCCCATTCGACTTGCAGGCCTTTAAAACCTATTAAATACCTTTTCGCTATTAAAATTTGTTTTCTTATCGGTCACCACGATCAAAAAGTGTAACTTGAAATTATATCAAAGAAAAAACTTGAATATCCCCATTCAACTTGCAGGCCTTTAAAAACCTATTAAAATACCTTTTCTCAAAAAAATAGAGTTAGATCATTCAAATTTGGTACATCGAGGTTTTCGATACCTACAAATCGATTGCGGATATTTTTGATATATTCTCATTGCGGATATATTCTCATTTATTCAATAAAAGAAAAAATTTGTTTTCTTATCTGTCACCACGCTCAAAAAGTGTAATTTGAATTAATATCAAAGAAAAAACTTGAATTAATATCAAAGAAAAAAAAATACTGCATAAATAAAATAAATAAATAATTATAATTGCATAAGTTGATAAAAAATGCTATGCAATAGCTTTACCGCGGCAGTCCTCGAGTGCCACACGTATTTTTTTTAATGTACACTTTACCCTCTATTGCAGATTGTAAGCTAGTCCCGAATTGCAATAAAATACACTGAAAACTGGTGCTGAAAGACGAAGAATAAAATTTTATGAGCAAACACAATAAATTTAAAAAGCAAGCAACAACTATTTTGGTTGTAAATATTTAAGCAAAGCATTTTGTCAGGTAATAAGAAGTAAGGCAGAAATGATTGCGTAGTGTAGGGATGAGAAGCCCTACAATACTATTTTAAATGTTTCCAAAGCCCCTACAATATTATTTTAAATGTTTCCAGTTAATATTATTTTAAATGTTTACAGTGAATATCATTTTATCTTTATAAATGTTTCTTTTTTATCAACTTTGTTTTGTTTTCCAATAATATCCTCTCAATAGAAAATGGTAAATAATAATTTAAGCCCCCTGTAACAATCCCATACAATACTTTAAAATATAAAAGAAAAAAAATGGCTCTTAAGTAAAGAAACCGAATGGCCACTTCTCAAAAAAAAAAAAAAAAAAAAAAATCTCACCCCACAACAGACCCCCCCCCCCCCCTAAAAAAAGACAGGGGTCAGGGGTCACATGCAAATTTTTACATTTTTACAAGCCTTCAATCTTTGCTGCCCAATCAAAATTATTAAAGAAGGTATAACGTACAATTCGATCTTAACCAGTGGCGGCTCGTGGCAGGAGCTGCAGAGCTGCAGCCCCCCCAGAAATATTCGAAAAAATTATTTTATCAACTTTCAAAATATTTTGAAAATAAATATTATTATATTGTATAGTATTATGCATATAGAAAAGCAGATTACTTCGTTATCATGAAAAAATATTAAAAAATCTGAGAATCACCATTTTTAAACGTAATAGCACCTCGAAAATTCGTAAAGGGACTGCTCATTCGTGCAGCTCCCGAAAAAAGGGATTTCTTTAGGGAAAGAACAGTTACAACCGCCCCTACTCGTTTTCCCCACCAGTTTCGACCATTTGGTTGGAGCTGCGGCCGGTGCAGCTCCAATCTGATTAGGGATTTCGGTGATGCTCGAAAAGAACAATTTCCCTTTGTAATCTACATTTTTTCTTCACAGTTTTTAATGCGGTAGTCGCTGTGTTTGATGATTATTTATGTATGAGAGGTAAAAAAATTTAGCATGAAGATTATTCACGATTATATGAGAAAATAGAAGTCATTTTTATTTATTTTTAAACAGTTTTTTATTTTATATTACATGGAAATTTTGCACGGTTTTTCGGTTTCTTGCTTTGCCAATGGCAGAAACGTTGAATAGACAGAATCTCAATTTTTATATAAATTTTGCCTTAAACATAATATTTAAAATTTATCAGGTGTTTATTCGTTTTGTTGATAAGGTTATTATTATAATTATAATTATTATTTTTTTTAAAACTTGTATTTTAGTCACTAACGTTTTTCTATTTTGATGAGAAATATTAGCAGTCGAACCTTCCTTAAAAACACGAGATTACTAAATTTTTAATATCTGACATTTTCGTACAACGAAGTTAGAAAGCATTTATAACTTCGTTTCATGTCTTTCTATTTGAGTGAGAACTTTCAGAAATATGCTCGGAAATTTAAGCATTTTAATATCCGTTCTTTAGATTGACCCCACTATTTTTCCTATTAAAAATGGGGTATGTTCCGTTTACAGTTCATTTAGAGGAATGCACAAAAATTTCTTACACATTACACTTTATAAGAAAATAAATTTAAATACATTTTAGCAGTGCTATTCTGTTGCAGAATCTAGGAAATTTATATAAATTATTCTAATGCATAACAAACTTATCGATTTAGAAAATGTTGTATTTTTCATTTATACTTCTTTTACGAGGACACACAAAACATCCAGAATGCACTGATGGCTTAGATAATATTACAAACCAAATTAAACTGATATATACTATTCAAGACTTTTTAAATATATCAAAAGAAAATAGTGTTTTAACATTTGTAGATATATATATATATATATATATTATTTTAAATACACGGCAATACAGAAGATATCGGATACGTTACTGACTATGTGCAGCAAATTTTGGAAATTCATTTTTAATTATACTAAGGTTTCATATCTAAATGAAATTTTAGTTTACTGTACCATGTGTGTAAAGTTCGCATTAAAAAAAAAAAAAAAAAATAATAATAATAAAATGTTCGTAATGTTAGACAAGCATTTCATAATCTATATGATGTGCAAGATTTTAAGTCAATGTTAACTCTTAATTAATATTTCAAAGGATGTTCTAAATAAATTAATGAAACGCATCATTATAATTGCACTTTTAAGGTACGAGCATTACATTACTATAATGTTCTGAGGTCTCCTGAGCTCATTTTTGCTATTTTTACAGTGTTATACGTATGGTGTGAGTAAGTGTGAGTGAGTATCAAAACATCTAAATGCTTGGTTCGATTGAACTGAAAGCTGGTAGGTATGTGAAAGGTCACCATCAAACGAGCTGTATAGAATTTGATGGATGTGAGACTTATAGTTCTGTTACAAGGACACAAAGAAAAATTCCTTATCATTTTGATTAATGGACTTAAATTTATGAAGTGCGATTGCGCCTAAATGTTTTATCCAATTGAGCTAAAAATTGGTAGGTAGGTTATAGGTAATCGTCACGCAATTTGTATAGTTTTGATGAGTACAGGACTTATAAATTTTTTTACAGAGACACAAAAAGAAATTCTTTATCATTATGGACAATAGATTCGAATTATTTGCAGTTATTATCGCAAGAACTGTACAGATCTACATAAGTATGTAATCAAACTATTTATTATTATTTTTATATAAATCATTGTGTGTATCTTTTTAATGAGCAAAAGTTGATTTACAATCATGTATGGATACTTCGCACCGTCTTGGAGAAAATAATAGCATGCAGATGAAAAATATTTTGTTGGGGGAAAATTGATTATCATTAAAAAATAAAGTTAACAAAATAAAATCTCCAGATTTTTTTTTTCTTTTGTAATGAATGTCCAATAAATAATATAAAATTTTAAATCGATGCTGTATCCTGTATTACTCTGCTTCTTGCTCAGTCTGCGCATATAAAACCCGAAGCCCCCGAGTAAAACAGATTATTTAGAAAATAATTTTCGTTTTTTTTTTTCAAATCTTACATAGACATGCAGCCCCCCTGTAAAGGAATCTCACGAGCCGCTACTGATCTTAACTCATTGGCCGCGGGTATCATCATTATAATATGATAATATTCCAAATGAAAGGAAGAGTGACTTCACATACAGTCGGCTGCAAAACTATTCGAGCACTAGCAATAATCCTTGCCAAAAAAAAGTACACTTAATACAGCTTTGTTAAATAAATCCTTGTCGAGTCATGTTCTTAATCAGTCTAAGAACATGATTCGACAAGGATTTACTTAGCAAAACAGTCTTAAGTGTACTTTTTAAATATAGGAATTATTGGCTAGTGCTCGAATAATTTTGTAGCCGACTGTAGATATTTATAAGTTGCAATCAGAGTGTTGATGATATTGGAATATAACCTTTTTTTCTATTACTATTATTATTGTAAGAAAGATCTACACTAGTAACTGGAAGGAGGATTTATTTGGGGTTATTGTAACGCGCAATGTAACCGATCACGCCAATCATATTTCTTGTATGGTTTATTCAATTATTGCAAACCCACTGGAGTAATGCCTATACGTAGCTACTTACATCAGTGGCGGCTCGTGAACCAAAATTAGGTGAAGAGCACAAAAATAATATTTAAGTATTTTTAATCATAATTTTTACTAAGCATGGCCTTAACTAAAATTAACTAAAAATACTTATTTAAAAGTAAATTTATATTCTATAAATGAATACAGTGTAAAAAACAGTGTGTCTCTTCACCAATTTTCGGTGCACGAACCGCCACTGACTTACATACCGCACTCGTACCTACTTTTGCACTACCGAATGAAGGATAGAGCTAATATTTCGACCCTTAAGAATTGTTGCGTGCTTTTATAATTTATAGAGTTTGATTACAAAGTTTTTGTTCTGATATCCGTAATCTCTGTAATTGTGCGCCTACAGGAACCGAACAGAATTGAAATTAAATAATTAATGTTGAAAAAGAATATCTTTTTATTTTTTGCGATTTATATAATTTGACGTTTATTGAACCCTTTAAGAATGATCATTTGCAGGGGAAGTTAATTGAACAAAGTTTTTATTGTGTATTCGATAAACTGATTAAAAGCGCGATAAAGAAAGCTTTCTAGCTCTACGTACCGAAGCAGCTGATCTAACAAACAACCTATGTTTATTAGATAGTTCAGTGACTCAGCGTCATTTGTAAATTCTTTAGATGAACTCTCCATGTTGAGTTTCATTGAATCATGAATCATTTTACTTTTTATATTTGCTACTTTCAGGAAATTCTGCTGTAAAGAAATTATTTTGTAAATTAACCAATGAATTATGAATAAGTACAAACCATCACAGTGGAAGAGGGGGGAGATCTCACGTTTATAGGGGCCCAAAGTGATTCAGTGACCTTTCCTTTAAGCTTTTACGAAGAAAAAGTAATGATATAACTATTTCGACGAAATGGGGATCCTTTTCCTTGTAGATTTATTATCTGGCTCTTTTCACCCCCCCCCTTTTTTTTATAATATATATATGTGGGAAGTTCCGTGCACAGCCTACAGATGGCGCTGCCTCGGATGCGTATCATTGAACGAGATGACAAACGGAGGAGTTGAGATCTGGCTGCAGTGGAGATCGGTTGAGACCTTCAGCGCGTAGGCTGACAGGCTCATTTTTCTGCTAATTAGAGCTTGTTGTGCTCTGTATAAGTGTGTAGAGCCATGGAGAGCTCTATACCATAATCTCACTTATTAGAAATAGTACGCGTAGGTACTAATGTGAATTGTAGAGCGAGTCAGTGCTCATATATGTTACTTTCTGTTAGTCCTAGTAATGAAGAGAGCTTGTTATGTGTATTAGGCCTCGAAACCAGCAAATGTTATTGATGGAAACCCTGCTATTATTATCATTTTATCTTTGTGTAAACTGTGTTGTGAACGTAATAAATGTTTTTTAGTTATCTTAATCGCACCTCTTCATTGCCCCACCCCTAGACGCCCAGCTCATATACTACAAGTGGGGGCTCTGCCGCGATATTACCACCAACAAGTTATAAAAGGTAACTGTTATTGTTATATATTTATCATTGTGTTTGATAGTGGATAATAATGATTAATGCATATATTGAGCAAAAAGAGTTTGAGTTACTATTTTGAATTAGAAATTAATGGTGAAATACTTTTGAGAACACTTTTGGTTTCAATGTGTGATGAAATAAAATAAATAATATAACTTGAGAAGAATGAATAAAAATAAGAATTATGATTGAAAAAAATATTCTGAGTAATCTTTTATAATTTTGCTTATTACTGTTTGCAATAATATTTTAACAATATTATAACAATATTATTTTAAAACGAAAGTGATAACAATTATTAAATAGAGAACAATAACAATAATGGTGATATTATATGAAATATGTGTAATAATTAAGAAATATATAAGATGATCTAAGTATTCTGTTGTATATTACAAATTGTTCTGCAGGTGGTTATTTAAAAATCATGATAATTTTGATTTGAGAACAAAAACCATAGAATCATTTTTTGAGAAAATTGTTCTCATATTATTGTGTTTCTATTTAAGTATGATATTAATTTGGTAGAAATATTGAAATATTTTTTGGTATAAATAATTATTTAGAGTTATAATGGCCCAAAACGTGTTGCAAGGTATTAGAAAAGCCGATTTAAGAACAATTGCTGAAGAATTAGGCCTAACTGTTCCGGCGGAAGCTAAGGTACTTGAAATCAAAACTTTAATTGAGAGTTCTGATATTTATAAAAATGATTTAGAATTTGTTAGAGGTGTTATTAAAATGTTACTAGAAGAACAAAAGTTGAAATCTGTAGAAGAACAAACCAAAATTGAGATAGAAAGAATTAAATTATCCCAGTTAGAAAAAGAAATAGAGTTACAGAATTTAAAGTTACAGGCTGCAGCAAATAATTCTAGTAATAATGTTGAGCAATCAAATTCAGAAACTACTTCACAATCATTAGAAAATTTAATTAGAAGTATTCGAACTTTAACCATTTCAGTACCTGAGAAACCGGAAGCTTTGCACTTATTTTTTCAATCCCTTGAAAAAGCATTCGTTTCTAAAAATGTACCCCCTAAATTTAAATCGGAAATATTGATTAATTTATTGGGAGATAAATGTAATCAGGTTCTAGCGTACGTAACCTCCGAAGAGATTAACGATTATGAAAAAGTTAAGGAATTAATTTTAAGACAGTTCCAACCAACGCCGCGTGAATGTTTAAGTAATTTTAAAAATGCGTTGCGTAATCCGTCAGAATCTCATGTCCAATTCGCTTCGCGTCTAAGCGCTTCTTTTGATTACTATTGTAGATTGAGAGGGGTTAACGATGTTAAGGAATTGTGTGATCTTATAGTTTCCGATAAAATGTATGAAACGTTGGATTCTAGAACTAAGGAACATATTAGTGTTCGAGAAGGTCAAAATTGGTTTAAACCCAACGAATTAGGTCGGGAGTGTGATTTATTCTACTCTTCTAGAGGTAAATCGTTAATTGAAACTAATAATAATACGCGAAACGAAAGTTCAGAGAATAAGCGGTTTGTAAACAAAACTCCTTTTAGAAAGACACATTATAATAATAAAGATCCCATAGTACGTAATTCGGTATCTAATCAAACTCACGAAAAGCATGAAAGAATGTGTTATATTTGTGGTGCAAAAGGGAAAACATTTCATTTTGCCAGAGTGTGTCCTAAACGTATTTCAGAGAAAAGAGAATTCCGTGAAAATCTTCCTACGAATTCAGTAGTTCAATCCGAAACAAGTCCGATTAACCTAATTGTTAATGAGCTCGAATATGTTGATATTTTAGTGGATGATATTCCACTTAAAGGGTTAAAAGATTCTGGTTCTTCGATTCTAATTGTAAATAAAAATAGCATTCCACAGACTAAAAATGTTATTTCTTCAACCACTCTAGTTAGCTGCTTTAATGAAAAGAAAGATGCAAATCTGACTGAATTTAAAATATCTTTACCTAATCATGATTCAATAAACATAATCGGTGCTTTATGCAACAATTTGACATGCGACGTAATTCTGCCTAATAATATCTTTCATATTTTGAAACAACAAAATAAAGAGGAAGCAGATGTTTCGAGTTCCAGCGTAGGGGAGAAAGATAGTCTTCTAAATTCGGGGGAAAGCAATTTCGATGAAGCAGGTGGGTGTTCTTTTCCTGTATTCGATCGAAAGGAAAATGAGATAGATACTTTTTTTTCAAGTATGTGCAATTTTTCAGAAGAAGAAAAATTCGATGTCAGTTATATTTTAGATAAGTCGTTAAAAGAGAAATTAAGCGAATTAATAAAAAGTTATAAGCCAGTTAAAACAAAAAGTACTGATTTAAAAATGTCCATTATTTTATCTGATGATATACCAGTGTGTTCACGCTCTCGCAGATTATCATTTGTAGAGAAATCAGAGGTGGATAGACAAATTGACCAATGGTTAAAGGATGGTATAATTAGAGAAAGTACATCAAATTATGCTTCGCCAATAGTGGTGTGTAGGAAAAAAGATGGAGGAATAAGGTTATGCTGTGATTATCGTGCTTTAAATAAGAAAATAATTAAAGATAAATACCCGTTGCCAAATATTGAAGATTTATTTGATAGATTAGGGGAGGGTAAAGTTTTTTCGACACTAGATTTAAAGAATGCGTTTTTACAAGTTGATGTAGAGGAAAAAAGTAGGAAATATACAGCTTTTGTGACCGATAATGCCCAGTATGAGTTTCTAAAAGTTCCCTATGGATTATGTAATAGTCCCTTAGTATTTCAAAGATATGTAAATTATGTGTTTAAAGACTTATTAAAAGATGGTACTGTAATTATTTAT
Organism: Salticus scenicus; assembly: GCA_963930645.1. Taxonomy (NCBI): domain Eukaryota; kingdom Metazoa; phylum Arthropoda; class Arachnida; order Araneae; family Salticidae; genus Salticus; species Salticus scenicus. The sequence continues at coordinate 231,686,007 of OZ005650.1, forward strand.
TTAGATGATATAATTATTCCATCTAAAGATGAGAATGAAGGGTTAGATAAATTAAAACGTGTGTTAGAAACGGCATCAAAATTTGGTCTAGAGTTAAATTTAAAGAAATGTCAGTTTTTGAAACGTAAGATCGATTTCTTAGGTCACATAATTGAGAATGGCACGATTAAACCCTCAGTAGAAAAAACTCTCGCAGTACAAAATTTCCCAGAACCCCGTAATGCTAAGGAAGTGCAGAGTTTCTTAGGTTTAACGGGTTACTTTAGAAAATTTATTCGTTCATATGCCAACATAGCAAGACCACTCAGTGACTTATTACGTGCTTCCACTCCATTTAAATTCGAGCAAGAGCAGAAATTAGCTTTTCAAAAGCTTAAAGACATCTTATCTAATGCACCTGTCTTACACCTTTTTAAGCAAGGCTATAAGTTAGAAGTTCATACAGATGCATCTAAATTAGGATTCGGTGCAATCCTATTACAACAAGATGACGATGGACAGTACTATCCAATCCATTATATGAGTAAAAAGACCTCTGTACAAGAAGAAAAATACTGTAGTTATGAGTTAGAAGTGTTAGCGATAGTAGAAGCCCTTAAAAAATTTAGGAACTATTTGTTAGGTAGTAAATTTAAAATTTATACTGACTGTCAAGCGTTCACTAAAACTTTAGATAAACGTGAATTGACACCTATGGTAGCCAGGTGGTCTTTCCTGCTACAGGAATTCGACTACGAAGTAGAACATCGTCCTGGTAAACAAATGCAGCATGTTGACGCTCTTAGCAGACACCCTGTAATGGCTGTAAATACTGATACCCTTACTCATCGTATTGCTACTGCTCAAGAAAATGATGAGTTTATCAATACTGTGAAATCTCTTTTACAACAAAACCAAAATGACGAATATGTGTTAAAAAATAATGTTTTATATAAAGTGTTAAATGATAGGGATGTACTAATTGTCCCAGAGATCATGCAAATTGAGGTCGTAAAGAAATGTCATGCCTTAGGACATTTTTCGGCTAATAAAACTGAAGAGTTAGTTAAACGAGAATATTACTTTCCTAATATGAAAAAATGTATAGATAATGTTGTAAAAAGTTGTTTAGAATGTATACTTGTAAATAAGAAACAGGGAAAAGGAGAAGGTTTTTTGAACCCTATCCCTAAAGGGGATATACCATTATCCACGTATCACATCGATTTTGTGGGTCCATTACCAACAACTAACAAAAACTACAATCACATTTTCACCGTAATCGATGGATTTAGTAAATTTTCGTGGCTATATCCAGTCAAATCAACTTCTTCAGCAGACGCCTTGCAAAAATTAAAACAGCAAGCTGGTATTTTTGGTAACCCCGCAAGAATAATATCCGATCGTGGACCTGCGTTCATATCTAAGGAGTTTGCAGATTACTGTAAATCAGAGGGAATCGAACATGACACCATCACAACCGGAATCCCAAGAGGGAATGGTCAAATTGAGAGACTTCATCGAACAATCATTCCTGTATTATCCAAGTTATGTATAAATGACCCTAACAAGTGGTACAAGTTTGTTGAGGCTGTTCAGAGAACTATTAATTCCACCACATCGAGAAGTACTAAAAGAACTCCTTTTGAACTACTCACTGGAGTAACAATGAGAAAGAAAGAAGATAAGAGAATACTAGAACTTCTCGAAGAGGAAAGGATAAATTCCATGCTTGATAATCTTAACACCATTCGTGAAGAAGCAAGAAAAAATATTCTTAAGATTCAAGAAGAAAATCGCCGATGTTACAACAAGAAGAGAAAGAAAGCCCATGTATATAAAATTAATGATCTAGTTGCCATCCAGCGAACTCAGTTTGGAACCGGCATGAAACTAAGACCAAAATTCTTAGGTCCTTATAAAGTTGTGCGAGTAAAGTCCAAAGACAGATATGAAGTCGAAAAGATAGGCGATCATGAAGGACCTATACATACTAGTACTTCTGCAGACCATATGAAATTATGGTCCACAAACTAAATAGACTGAACTAAATGGACTGATAAACATTACAGAAAAAGTTAACTGTGAATTTTTATGTACATAATTTTTTTAATGTCTGTTTCTCTTTTTTGTTTTTTTTTTCCTTTTAATTGTATTTTGCAGATATCCTTTAGTATCCCAGGTTGGTTTACGGTGAGGTCACCGCAACATCAGAATGGCAGAGCGTTGTGGGAAGTTCCGTGCACAGCCTACAGATGGCGCTGCCTCGGATGCGTATCATTGAACGAGATGACAAACGGAGGAGTTGAGATCTGGCTGCAGTGGAGATCGGTTGAGACCTTCAGCGCGTAGGCTGACAGGCTCATTTTTCTGCTAATTAGAGCTTGTTGTGCTCTGTATAAGTGTGTAGAGCCATGGAGAGCTCTATACCATAATCTCACTTATTAGAAATAGTACGCGTAGGTACTAATGTGAATTGTAGAGCGAGTCAGTGCTCATATATGTTACTTTCTGTTAGTCCTAGTAATGAAGAGAGCTTGTTATGTGTATTAGGCCTCGAAACCAGCAAATGTTATTGATGGAAACCCTGCTATTATTATCATTTTATCTTTGTGTAAACTGTGTTGTGAACGTAATAAATGTTTTTTAGTTATCTTAATCGCACCTCTTCATTGCCCCACCCCTAGACGCCCAGCTCATATACTACATATATACATATATATGTTTATGTGTGTGTAGGTATAGAGTGAAAGGGAGGAGGTAAGTGTAACCGCGACTGGACCCGATTAACCTCTAAGCTCGAGAAAAATCGCAATTATTTTGGGGCTCTCTTTTATTTACAACTAGCAGGCTTCGCCCGCTTCGCTGGACCCTATTTTTAAATGAATCACTATAATTACTGAATTCTCAAAATTGCATTAATTTTTATCACGTGGAAAAAAAAGTGAAACAAAATCTGATTAGGAAAAATGTCGATTTGTAAGTATCGAAAACCTCTATGTAACAATTTTGAATGATCTAACTCTATTTTATTTTTTTTTGCCCCTCCGCCCCCCTCCCGTCCTTCCTAATAACGTTACACTTTCGAAAATATCCCCATTCGACTTGCAGGCCTTTAAAACCAGTCTGTACCAATTTTGAACGGCCTAACTGCATTTCTATTTGTTTTTGCCCATAGCCCCCCCCTTACCGCCCCTCCTAATAATTTTACAAATTCAAAAATATCCGCATTCGATTTTAAGTATCGAAAACCATTTGTGTACTAATTTTGAACGATCTAACTCTATTTTTATTTTTTTGCCCCCCCCCCTCTCCCCTCCCCCCTTCTCTCCCCTCCTAATAACTTTACACTTTCGAAAATATCCCCATTCCATTTGCAGGCTATTGAAACCTATCTGTACCAATTTTGAACGGCCTAACTGCATTTCTATTTGTTTTTGCCCATAGCCCCCCCTTACCGCCCCTCCTAATAATTTTACAAATTCAAAAATATCCGCATTCGATTTTAAGTATCGAAAACCATTTGTGTACTAATTTTGAACGATCTAACTCTATTTTTATTTTTTTGCCCCCCCCCCTCTCCCCTCCCCCCTTCTCTCCCCTCCTAATAACTTTACACTTTCGAAAATATCCCCATTCCATTTGCAGGCTATTGAAACCTATCTGTACCAATTTTGAAAGGCCTAACTGTATTTCTAATTGTTTTTGCCCCTGCTGCCCCACCTGGGGGCTGAATTTTTAAAATTCCAGAAATTAGTTTAAAGATATTTGTTCGGATATCCGTTTTTTTTGTTTGAGATATGAAGGATTTTTTGAATTCACGTTTTGCCCTCCTCCCCCCTCCCCTTGGGGGGCGAATTTTTTCATTTTTTTTTTTTTTTTCCTAAACAATCCCTGACCTATAAGGAAAAAAACAAAAAAAGAATGATCGAAATCGGTCAAGCCGTTTACGATTTTATAAAGGACATACAGACAAACATTCATTTATATGTATAGATAATGTTTCAAAATTCTATGTACGTATATTAAGAAACTTATTCATGCTATTAATTTTATTTAAATCACTTACAACAAATCAGATTTAAGCTCCTGTCCCTCATATATATCATTGTACAGAATTATTGCAGGCTATATTTACCTGCAAATTAAAATCATGAAAGGCACAAATTATTCGGCTGTAATCGTTAAGGGCTCAAATTATTTGGCAAAAATTTCATCAGCCACATTTTCCTCCTCTCACATTGCACTCATGCTTTCTTTTCTTTTAATCAGATCCAGATGAAAGGTTGTGCGAAGGATTCCAAGACGAAACAACTGTTGAGAATTAGTTTGTATCATGGTATTTAATTTCAAAGTTCCTACTCCTATTTATAATCTTCATTCCACATCAGTGTGTTATATTTTTTTATTGCATATGTTTACCCGCATCGAAATTCCGACTTGTTAGCTGTGGAATAAATTTTACAAAACAGTGTGTATTATGCTTCGGTAAGTTTCCCCCCATAAAATTTTTCTTCAAGTGACAATATGAGAAACAGATTCTAGAATTTTGAGAGATTATTTTTCGGTCATTTTGGGGCCCCTCTTAAATTTCAGAAAGGAAGCTGTGGCTTCCCAAGACTTTTGGGTAATCAGGCCCTGCCTCGGCTTATAATTCATTATTCATTCAACTGATAAGCTGAATTTGTACCTGATCTAATACCTAATAGTCATAATATCTGTTTGTTTAAAATTTTCTTTGTTAAATTTAGCCCTAAGAAACCAAATCAAATATTAAGCAGTGATAGTTTTAGAAGTTTGAAAACCTACTTACACATTATCTTACATTTCCCTCTCCGACAGAGTGCCCCTCTCAGAACACGAAGTTTTGCCGTTGTTGTACATGTGAAGTAAACTCTACAGTTTTTGGTAAGGAAATTAAATTTTATATGTAGATACATATTTTATGTAATTTCAGATTTGTTCTATTTCTTAGGTTGTTCTGTTTGTTTTTTGTCCCCCGTGGTTACATTTACCCCAGGAATTTTGTACAGGGTCCTGACCTCAAATAACTATTAATACGATATTTAGAGCCCCTAGCTTTTATTTATTTATTTATTTATTCAAATACCTGTCCTTATCTCCCTCGTAATAATTTTAAGGATTCAAAAATATACGCAGTTAGTTCCTCACGGTCTCAAGAAAAAAAAAAAAAAAAGGTTTCCAACACCCAACCTCTAATAAATATCTGTTCAATTGCTTCTACCTTTATTATTTTTAGAGCTTTGAAATTATGCAGGATAGATTCCTAACCTGAAAAAGAAAAGGGGGGTTATTTTAGTCTTTAGCGCTGCTTAAAATTTTTTATTTTATTCTATTTTTTTTTTAATATAAATTTTGATTTAATTTAAAATTTAATAAATCGAATGTTTTCTTCTACATAACGATATGGAATAACTTACATTGAATGTAATAAACCAGTATATACGCCGATAAACGGTGCTGCTATATCATAATCTTCCCTGTTTGTAAGAAAGCTATATCTCAGTTTCTATAGTGTATAAGTGTATCAAATATGCTAGGCTAAACGGGCGGTACGAAAAACTGTAGGCATAAGGGAGGATGAAAAACAAAATGGTTAAAGTAACACGGATATTCTTGAGGATTATCATTAATTATTTCCATTTTCTCACAGGTTATTTGCATTTATTAATGTTTTATTCGAAATTATACTGATGTTAATTTTGAATTAAGGATTTTCTGAGTCACCCATTTTCTGAATCACATCACTAGATTTCAGAATTTTCTGGACGAGTGAGAAAATAAATAGAATATTTTTTAATTTTGTATCACAAAAATTTGAATTACATCAGGCATGGATCTCTCACCTGCATTTGCAGGGCTGCCAGTAGGTCCCTATTTCCCTAAAAAGTCCTTATTTTTGACCTTGGTCCCTAAAAGTCCTTTTTTTCATTAAGAGGTCCCTAAAAGTCCCATTTTTTCACTGATGATCAAAATAAAGAAAAAAATTCAGATTTTCTAAGTTTTATCTTAAAAATCTAGATTTGTTTCAAATTTTATGCCATAGATGGCAGCACATTACTCTGCATCCATAAGGAAAATGCACCAATCAGAGGACATCTTAAGTAAGAGCCAATCATTGGCAGCCTACTATATTGTAGGAAAAAAGTTTTCTTCTTGATTCTGTGCTTCTTGAGAATTTTTATTTTTTTGTCTTATGTTCATATAAGAATTTTATTTTATTTTAGTAGATGGTATATTTTTCTTGATTCAGACTGCAGTTAGTTAATGTTAGTTCACTTTAGTTAGTCTCTCTGAAGTAAAAGAACTTGTTGATTTTGTTCTTTTTTTCACTTGTTAAGAATTCATGAAATAATTGAACAGCCTGAAGGATATAATTAGGTAAGTTTCTTTTATTTATGTAATATATTTTTCTTTTGAATGCACATATGTTATGATTATTAGATGTGAAATTATACACATGTAATTTAGTATAGCTAAGATGTGTTTAAAAATTAAATATTGCATGCAGATATTTTATCTTTTTGCATCTTCTGAACTAAAGACACAAACTCTTCCATTTTCTTATGTTAAAGATTACAACATAATTACTTACAAAATTCACTGTTATCTTTAATGAATGTACCTTTTTTTGCTTATTTTCTCCCCCATATTAATATATTATACATCCTTGAAATTATAATCAATCACATGTGGCAGTTAATCTTATATCATCTTGATGTAAAACAAATTATTTTTGAATAATATTTTGGTTTTAGAACCTTACAGGTATCAGTACTAATCAATTGTTATTTTCAATTTACACAAGATTTTCCTTTAAAAATGGAAGAAAATGTATACTATAGGTAGTTGTTTGCCATTTTGTTTGTGATGACAATCCAGTTGTATTTTACTTGGCTGTAAATTTTTACATATGAGCCTAGGGTGATTTTGATAGTTTAGAAATTCTTTTAAGTTAATTTATCTTTTTCTTTATTTTAAGAACACATTGAAATAAGAACAGCTGTGCAGCATAATAGGAAAAAGTGGGGGCATGTTGGGATGAATTTGTTAAAAATTTTTATAATTTTTTGTATGCTTTCATTTACTTCCAAATTTTGCATGCAAAGAGCAAAAGCATTTATCAAGGATGAGATTTTTCAGCTTTTTTGTAGATCAGGGATAAGTTTTTTCCACATTTCTGTAGATTTATTTTTTGTTCTGTAGTAATGTATTTGTGAAAAAACTGGTAATTTTTGATAAGTATTCAAATGATTTATTTGCCATTGTCAATAAAACATAATTTATTGTTCTTTTTTTTGCTTATTAGAGATTAAAAATGTTAAACTAGAGTTCTGTAGTGTTTTTTTTTTTTTTTTTAAATCTGAATTTTAGTTTATTTCACTATTGCACATATTTTCAGTTTTTTTACACTTTTGTCAATCTCATCCCTGATTTATTAATCTACTAAAAAGAAAATTATATTAATTATATACAATAGAGAAACTGAAACTTTAATTTTGGTAAGGTAAACTTTGGCCCTTAAAATGTGCTAAGGTGCCCCACCTAGTGGGGCACTTTGGGAAAGTCAGAGTTAATTGGCTATCTTTCAGTATTTTCTTGTTAGACAGTCAAATGTTGACAATCATGTCTATTTATGTAATTTATTTAATAAAAAACTGATTAGGACTTGTTTATATTACTGATATTTTTGTCAATATATAAATTTAAGAATTTTAACAGAATTTACATTTGATAAAATGCAGTCTATCTTCATTGAATTTTAAATTTAATGAACATTGAATTGTTTGTTCAGGGCTGGTTAACTTTACAAGAACATCATTTGTATCAACAAAAGATCTATCATCTTTTGCGGCGTAAAAAGGTGTCCCAAGGTGCCTCACTATGCATGTTACTTATTAAAATAATTTCGTGTGGTTAGGCTCAACTATATCATCACATTTTTAATATTAATTTTATTGGATATGTAAAATGGATGTATTTCTATCAAAACAAATAAGATAAAGTAGTTTTTTAAAGCTAAAATATGATTTCTAAAAACAGCATAAAACATTTTCAATGCCTTTTGAAAAGTAAAAATAAATATTTAAGTGTTTCTTCCAGTAATCTTAAAGTACAGTAGTAGATTGATAGTGATGCTACATATGAATGCCAGATAACACACTAAAAAAATAAAGCTAAAAATTATGGTGTCCCAAGGTGCCCCACTTCCCCCGCTCCCAGAAGCAGAATTTTTTTCAACAGTCTGCAACGGCATTCAAAAATCCAAAAATAGTCTGCGAAGTAAATTGTTACAGAATGAAAGATTGCAAACAAAATTTATATTAATTAAGCACCAATATTAAATACAGTGTAAAATGTGGTACATAAAAAATACTGAACAAAAACAGAAGATAATATATTATTTTGAAATAAAAAATGGGAAATTTTGATATATTTTACATGTTTTTTTATTTAAAATATGGTAAACAACCAGATCAAATATCTAAAATTTTGGATACAACTTTTGATTATTTTATTTCTAAAAGATTATTTTTGTGGAAAGTTTGCTGACTTATTTGAGAAAGTACTCAGACTTTCTCAAAAATCTCTTTTTCATATTAATCAAAAAATAGTCTGCAGGTATTCTGTAGAGTCTGCGACGTACGTAGCAGCGTTTCACTGTTTCTGCTTCCGGGCCCCCGCTAATAACAAACTGGCAGAGCCGCCTGTAACTACTGACTGCAGAAGGAAAAAAACTGCTGCTGAAAGCTGCAGAGGAAGAAGAAACTAGAAAAGAAGAAGCTGAAAAGAAAAAGAAACAAATTGCTGACCTTGAAAAGCAGTTGGAAGATATAAACAAAAATGTAGAAGAAGAAGAAGCAGTCTCGGATAAATTAATTGCTGAAGGCAATGAAAAATTAAAAATTGCGTTAAAAAATGGTAACATAACTGATGCTAAAGTTGCCCAAAACATGATTACAGCTGGTGTAACAGCTAATGAGGAAATAAAAGTAAAAAAGGATGAAGCTCATAGCTTGATTAATATTATAAATAAAAGAAAAAATAATTTGATTACAAATTTTGTAAATAAAAAACCTAAAAAAGGTTAATTTGTAAAAAGTTCTGAAGTTGATGTAATAAAACAAGATTTTAAAAATATAAAATTGGTGTACTCTTTTATTATTGAAATTTATTTGATATAATACTTTATGTAAATATTTTTTGTGTTTTTCAGGTCCCTAAAAGGTCCCTAATTTTTAATTTTTAGGTCCCTAAGTCCCTAATATTTTGGTCCAAAGTTGCTGGCAGCCCTGCATTTGATACTTAGCTATGATTGTTCTAAAGTTATCATTTATTCGAATTCTTCAAAGATTTCAAATGTACGTAAAAAAATATAATTTTCCATTGATTTTAATAATCTAACTATATTATTAGATTTAGTAAATATAGTTTTTTTTATATATAGAATTAGAAATTTATCGCGGCAATTTTTCGTCTCAGTTTCATGTAATTTGGAAGCAATAACAAGAGCGAAAAATCTTGCGGTACGCACTGATTATTAACATTTTTCATTTGTACGTACTTGTTGTAACATATAACTTACAATGTTCTTTGCTTACGCTATCACACAACAACAGACAGAAAAACTGAAAGGCTGATAGATTAATTGCAGTCATAATTACTCTTAAACAATGTTGAAAAGTATCAAAAATGCTTTTTACGCGAAGAAAATGCAGCCTTTAGATTCTAATTGCAGCATTTACCCGTAGAATACTTTATGGTAAATCTGAAATCTGAAGATTAGCCATATCGTATTCTATAAAAAATATTATTTTAGCATATTAACAATAAACGTGAATTTCTTTATGATTTTTGCAGTAGACAGAATTTTGAATGTGATTTATAAAAATGTCAGTCGTAAAACGAAATACATTGACTTTTTTTTGGGATGTTCTTGTATACAGACCAACAGACCAGTTTGTACAGAATCTATTAATGCCATTTTAAGTAGAGAACATTTCATAGTGAACTTAAATAATATGTATATATATATATATATATATATATATTTTCTGAAAATATTTACGGACATTGGAGGCGAGCAGATGTACAGATAGGCATATGAACAGTCGAACAGAGAGATATACAATAAAATCACATTCACACTTAGAAATTGTTTGAAAGCGTTAAAAACGCTTATGCGTTGCTCCATGTCACACTGACAATCTTTCTCACACTGACTGTGTTAAACTGCTCATAGCGTGCGCTTCCTCTTATCTGTCGTAAAATGGCCGTTAGATGGCCGTTAGATGACATTTCTCTCACTGCGTCTGCGTGAGTGCAAGATCCTAACCGGCGCGGTTTTTTAATTATGAGACCTATCACCGAACTTTTCGAACACACCTTGTATGTTTGTGTCGCCCTGTAAATCTTAATGTTAATCATACTATATCCTGTAGAAAGCATTCTTTTATGCATATGAATAATAGATTTCAATTTCATTAAGATTTGTGCAAAGTAATGTTATTAAACTTTGGTTTTATAGAAATATACATACAGAACGCAATGCTTTGGAATACTTTCAGTTGTCCTTGTACACAAACAAGTGGTGGAATTTGCGCGATTTTCTATAAAAAACGTCCGATAGTGAACTTGAATAACACATTTCAATTTCATCAAGACTTATGTAATGTAAAGTTATTAAAATATGGTTTATAGAAATATTCTCATAGAACACAATGCTTTGGAATACTTTCGTGTGTCCCTGTGCAGGACAGGACACCAGACCATGGCTATACATGGCCGAAGCTAAATGCCTTATCTGTTGAATTCCATGGTCTGTCGTTGACTATCCATGTACCAGCAAACCCATTACCAGTGACAAACTTAATTTTTGGGAGGGGCTGATATTTTTCGAGATGTTATTCCAGATCAATAATAATTTTACAATTATAATATTAGTGTGCATTCTGTAGATACATTATATTGCATTAGGAAATTTTTACAATAAATTATTTATAATTATTATATGGAAAAATTTTTAAAACATTTATCAAAAAAATTTTGAATAATACATGCGCAGATCACATGCGTGTATGAATACATTAAAACGGAAACTGCAATTAAAAACATAAAGTGTGATTAAGGTGTTTGTAATAGGGAGGATGATAATCATAAAATAATAAATAAATAAATAAAAAACAGACAATATCATGTAATACATATGTGCAACAATGATTACTCACATAAAAATTTGCACACACTAGTTATGATTTCACATCATTATGATTTGTACAAAATAAAAGTATCAAAATGTAATTTATAGAAATAATTTTCATAGAACGTAATGTTTTAGATATTTTTTTTTTTTTTTTTTTTTTTGTGTGTGTGTGTGTCCCTGTACATAAACCAATGGTTGTATTTACCCCATTTTAAATCGGAAACATACCATAGTAAACTTGAATAACGTAATAAATTTCAAGAAATTCTCTGACTGTGACTATTTACGAAGTTAGAGAGCTCACAGACAGAAGGACAGAAAGACTAACATATAGACTAATTCATATAATAATCACTCTTAAACATCGTTAGAAAGTCTTAAAAACGATTAATGCAAACGAAAATGCATTTCCAGCCATTTCCAATTATAGCCATTAATGTAACTGAATATGTTTTCTGTCCCAGTAAATCTTAATGCTAATCATACGACATCCTATAGAACCCCCCCCCCTTTTTTTTTTTTTTTGTGCATACTATGCATTGTTAATGACAATTTCATTATGGTTTGCGCGAAATAAATTTGTTAAAATATGATTTATAGAAATAACTCTCATAGGGCGCTAAGCTTTGAAAATCTTTCTGGTGTTCCTGTAGACAAATCAGTGGCAGTATTTACCCCATTTTCAATAGGAGATATCTCATAGTGAACTTGAACAATAATATCAGTTTCAAGGAATTCCATGAATATTGACGTGAGTTGGAGCGCAGAAAAACGAACAGACAGACAAAAAGAAATACAGTGAAACCTTCGTAAGTAAGCCGCTCATGATGCTGTAAAAAAAAAAGTCGTTCAGAAAATCATAATCCAGGCAAAATTTATTATGAATGAAATGGATTCAATTATTTAAATTTATATTGTTTGTCTACACTGCCTTGTAATAAAGCATTAAAATTAGTTTTAATTTTAAAGACTTTTTTGCAGTAATTTTGTTTCTAAAAATTCTTTTATATCCTAGATTAAATTGCTCAACTTAACATCATATCTGAATGAATAAGGGGTCTTTACTTTATTAAGCTTACTGAAAACTCTTGGTAAAAATAATAGGCTTAGCTTGTAATTTTTAATCTAAACTATGTATAATATTTTAATTTTGCTTTTTTAATTTAACACTATTATCTTACAAACTTTTTAAATTATTGCTTGAATAGACACAAAATTCACGTTTCCAAGCCTGAATGTCACTTATAATCTATAATCTAAAATATTAAAACACAAAGCATTTTCTGCAGACCAAAATCGTACGATCTGGGCATGCGCGAGAAAATTTTGAACCAATTCGGAACGTGAATATTCCTTTCTCTTTATGCAGTGCAATACGAATACCGATGATAAAGCTCGAGCAGACGAAATTAAAATTTTTCATATGTCTGTTCTATAGCAGATGCCTTATTAAAGCTCAATCCTAAAAATAATTCACACTGAGAAATCAGTGTGATTCAGTGATCAATTCACTGATTCATGCTTTCTAAGGAAGTATATTAAAAAATATTTAAACACAAAGTATTTTCTGTAAGACCAAAATCGTACGATCTGGGCATGCGCGAGAAAATTTTGAACCAATTCGGAACGTGAATATTCCCTTCTCTTTATGCAGTGCAATACGAATACCGATGATAAAGCTCGAGCAGACGAAATTAAAATTTTTCATATGTCTATTCTATAGCAGATGCCTAATTAAAGCTCAATCCTAAAAATAATTCACACTGAGAAATCAGTGTGATTCAGTGATCAATTCACTGATTCATGATTTCTAAGGAAGTATATTAAAAACAAAGCAATTCGCGAATACTTATCGGTTACATTTATCTATGATCGATGTGCATTTTCGCCGAACATTTCTTTATACAGGATGTGGCGCCATCTGTCGCCATGTAAATATATTATACTTCTTAAAAGAAAAAGAAAAAAAATCTTCTAAAATTAATAAATTGTCAGAGTTTATTGTTCTTTACAAATTAACTTTTATCAGTTGAAAACTTTGTTTAGAAAAGATGGAGATAGATTTTTAAAATCAAAGATTTATTTATTTATTTTTTACTCTAATTATTATAATCCCTATCTCTGATACTTCATTTCGATACCGTATTACAGTAAAAATAATTTAAAAAGATTAACATTAAAATATTGATATTTTATGCGAGTAAAATTTTACATAATATAATTTATTAAAAATTTAACGAGCAAATTAATTTACTAAAGTATCAAATTCATTCTTATTTATTTATTTATTTTTAACAGTATACTTTTGTTGAAATATACTATTTTGATAGAAAAAAGTGTTATAATACTATTCCAGTAAAAACAAATTTTAACTTTATTCCGATTTGCAGTTTATTACTTTCCGAACACTATAGTGAGGAAAGTATTGTAATCATGTCAAAAATCCGAATTCGAGATTTTGATGTTTCTATACGTTTTGAGGTCCCCTGAGTCCGTTTTCACTATTTTTACGATGATGTATGTATGTGTGTGTGTATGTGTGTATGTCTGTGAGTGAACACGCTAGCGTCTAAACGATTTGTTCAATTAACCTGAAAGTTGGTACGCATATTGTAAGTCACCATAGTACGAGCCCTATAGATTTTGGTGAATCTAGCACTTATAGTTTTTTTACAGGGACACAAAGAAAAATTCTTTATCATTATGGCCTATGGGAGCAAAATCTTAAAAGTGCGATAGCATCTAAACGCCTTATTCAATTGAGCAAAAAATTTATACACATATTATAGGTCACAAATACTCAATCTGTATAGATTTTGGAGAATCTAGCACTTATAGTTTTTTTACAGGGACACAAAGAAAAATTCTTTATCATTATGCCTATGGGGCCAAATTTTTAAAAGTGTGATAGCGCCTAAACGCCTTATTAATCTGAGCAAAAAATTTGTACACATGTTATGGATCACAGTTGAACTAACTGTATAGACTTTGGTGAATCTAGCACTTACAGTTTTTTTACAGGGACACAAAGAAAAATTCTTTATCATTATGGCCTATGGGACTAAATTTTTAAAAGTACGATAGCATCTAAACGCCTTATTGAATTGAGCTGAAAATTTATATGAGTATTATAAATCACTGTTGCACTAACTATAAGCATTTTGGTGAATTTAGCATTTATAGGTTTTTACAGGGACACAACGAAAAATTCTTTATCATTATGATCTATGGACTCAAAGTTCAGTAGCGTTAAATAAAACATCGTGTAATAGATGGAGAAAAATACTCAAACACTCTATTATGGTTTTCTCTCTTTTGTTTGTTTAACAACTCCTCTTTCTTTACTTTATCTACAAAACTGTTAATTACTCAATGTTCGGAAAGTCGAGTGGAGTCACTCCAGATTTTTTTTAGAACACAGTGAGTTAATATTTTGGATTATATCTAAGTGGTTTTATAAATATGGGAAGGAAAAATCAGAATCAAAACTATTATTTTGCACTTTAAACGTACTTATTGTCTTGGCAAATTAGAATTAATGATATATTTTACAAGTTAATGAAATCTTTTTCTTTCATGTATGTCTTTTATTAAAAAACTGGGACCTGTTATCGTTGATAATAAGTTAATATAATTATAATCTGGTAGTAAATCTTTGTATTCATTCATTTTGCGTGAAAAGCAACGAATAAATTTCACAGCAAGCATAAAACGAGTGCAGTTCTATAGATTATTAGTCGATTTGGTGTGACAGGGAGGAATTCTATTGTGGGATTAATTTACATGCTTGATGCTTTGATAAGTATTATCACAAATATTGATAATATCTCATTAAGAAATATTGATTCTTTCGATAATTTACATAAATTCTGTCTTTCTTTTAATTACTCCTAACATTCTTTTGGTCATATTTAGAGTAAAATTAGGAAAACCTTGGGATTTAATTTTTATATGAAGTATGCTTAAATTTTGTATATTGAAATTTCATGAAATTTATCCCTCCTCCCTTCAACTAAAAGGTAATTTATTAAAGCAGGGAGTTTAACACCGGTTAAGAGCAATGCGAAATATTAAAGCAAGGGTGTTTTAAACTTTATGCCGCGAGAAGATTTTAGTTGCACATTATCCGTCAAATTTTGACGGGTATTAACTAGTATGTACATTAAAAACTATAATGTCTTGTTAAACACTTATTTCCTATGAATATGTCGGTAGAAAAAAGTACTAATAAATTTCAAAATTGGAGAGCAATAAGATCAAAGCCGTAGCCAAGGGAAAGGAGACGGGGGGAGGGGTGTAGAGGGTTTAAATAATCCCCAAAATTTAACGGATTTGTTGAAAACTTTTGAAATAAACTTCACTGTTAACACTCAAAACAATGTTCTAAAGTTTGAAACCCCCTCGAAAATTTTTTTGGCTACAGCCTTGAATAAGAGGGTTTTTTGAATGGAGTTACATAATGGTCAATTCACATCAAAAGTTAAACAATTATTACCTGCTCTCGGAAAACGTGACCATAACAGAGATATGCATTTGTACATGGTAATTGTAAATCGGTATTAAAGCCAAAAAGGAAATTCTGGGATCTAGAAAAATTTACCATTATAGGAGGTGGTCCTTAAATAGAGGTGGACTTTGAAAGAGGTTTTAGAATGCCGATGTTTATTGAACTGTGACAAATAATTACTTGAAATGATTTTACTGAAAATGTTATATATATTCAGTCATTCCGGTATGAATTTCCTTATGAATTCGTTTCCTTAAATTATAAGTTTTGTGAATTTCAACGATTTTTTTTTTTTTTTTTTTTGGGGGGGGGGGGGGGGTGTCTTCAGCCCTTTAGCCAACCCCTTTGGATCCGCCATTGACCATTATATTGTCTAACAGTATTGATTGTTACAATATTAACAATTGTATTATTATTACCATTATTATTTTCTTGTTTTTAAAGTCATTTTTGTAGATATGTCCATCACCTAACACAAAATGAACTTTTGTTAAATGTAAGAACCTCTTGAGTTTAACTGCCTCATACTACATTTTCATTTATTTTGAAAACATCTGATAGTGAACTTGAATAACATATATGTATTAATTTTCATTAAAATCACACAATCAACTGATTGGAAGAAAATCATATTTATTGAAATTTTATTTTTCCGACTGAGTGAAAATAATGCCTGGACCGGGAGTCGAACCCCGGATCTTTGACTTACAAGGTCAAGGCTCTACCAATCCAATTGAGCTATCCAGACCGACAACCGGTCGGCATTACTCACTCAGACAACCTTTAGGCAGAAACATCTGGTCTATTATGTACAGAGCTCGACGAAATAAGCCGCAGGTAATGGAAAACACCATTAAACAATGGGAGAAAGAAATACAATTTTTATTAAAATTATTTTCACTCAGTCGGAAAAATAAAATTTCAATAAATATGATTTTCTTCCAATCAGTTGATTGTGTGATTTTAATAAAAATTGTATTTCTTTCTCCCATTGTTTAATGGTGTTTTCCATTACCTGCGGCTTATTTCTGTCGAGCTATCTACATGATAGACCAGATGTTTCTGCCTAAAGGTTGTCTGAGTGAGTAATGCCGACCGGTTGTCGGCCTGGATAGCTCAATTGGTAGAGCCTTGACCTTGTAAGTCAAAGATCCGAGGTTCGATTCCCGGTCCAGACATTATTTTCACTCAGTCGGAAAAATAAAATTTCAATATTATATATATGTATTAGTTTCAAGTAATTCCATGAATATTTACGGGAGTTCGAGCGTGGACACACAGACAAACTGAAGTCACTTTTCAACCTTGCTGAAAAGTGTTTAAAAAATGTTCTCGTTTTCCCTATATTTGTTTCCTTATAATCAAGCAATCTTTAAGCATTATTGTTATGATTAAATATTTCCTATTTATTTTATAATAAATTTTTTCTTATAATAAAGTACGTACTTATGTTTTTTTTCTCTCTAAATATAAGTTTATTTAGTATTTATAAAATGGTGTTCTTTGATCATTATTCTAGAAATATATTTACGCTTCTTAACCCATTTTTCGCTGGTGTTGCGTGCAGACGTAATTGTGTTTAGTAGTTAACTAAAAAAGATATTTTATATTAAGTATTGTTTTTAAGTAAGGAAAGGATAGATGTTTATTTTATCACAAAAAAATTTGATCTGAAAAATAATTTTATATTTAAAAATAAATTTCAAACTTGAAGCACTAATCAATCCAAAACTTTTGAAAATCTTCATATTTGAATGAGTTTACGTAACTTGTAAAAAAAAAAAAAAAATCATAATAAAATAATTACTTTTGAAGTCATCTGTAGTTTTTGCTGTTTTATGCTCCCTCAAGGAAATTTCCGTAAACATTTATTTGTATTTATTCTATACTCTTATTCCAGTGAAGTTGTACAAATACAACACCCTGTATTTAGCAAGAAAAGAGGATAAGAATAATTTTAATAATTTTATTTTAAATTATTGTTATACATGATCAAAATAATGAGTATTACTATTTGTATTTAGAAAACAATCATTATTTCTAGTTTTGGCGGTTAATGGGTTAAACAATAATATTAGTATTCCGCGAAGTCGAAAAGGTTGGCGACCACTGGCTTAAATATTGCTACACTGACGCTAAAATTCTTTACTTTAGTGAAATCAATAATAATAATTAAAAAAAAAAAAAAAAAAAAAAAAAAAAAAAATATGGAGTAACTTCACTCGACTTTCCGAACATTAAGTAATTAACGGTTGAATAAATAAATTAAGGTAGGACAAATCGTTAAATAAATAAAACTGAAAATTATAATAGGGTGTTTGAGTACTTTTCTCCATTGTTTAATTTTACGCTATTGCATGCACTTCAAATAATTTTAGCCCATATTAGATCATAATGATACAGAATTTTTCTTTTGTCCCCATGAAAATATCTAATTCACCAAAATATATACATTTCGTGATTCGTGCGATGGTGACCTATCCTATAATAACATGATTACAGAATTTTCCTTACATACCTATGTTCGAAAAGTAAATAATCTGGTGTGTCACTCACACGACTTTCTCTTACCCGGAAATTTAATACTATAAGTACAGATTAGAGATTAAAGGTTAAGATAACGAGTACTGTTATGTGTTATGTAAACTTATGTTAACACGTTGAATGCCATGTCCGCCATCAGTGGAACTTTCCGTTGGCTGACATACACATACTTTAACTTTCCGTTTAGGCTGCGTTGCGTCAACCGCCGGTGGCTGACAGCTGATAGTGTAAAATATGATATAAAGCCGCGTCATCCACCAATGACTGACAGTGTAAAACATGATATAAAACTAAAAGAATTACATTGTTTTAATTAGTTACTGAAAATTTATTTAAAATTCACTTAATTTTTATTTATTACAGGACATTATTAATGGATTTTAATTTTATTGAAACACGATAAACATAATGCACTTCTAAGTAGCAAAAGTGGTAAAAGTAACAAAATCCATGCAAAATTCTATAAAATTTCTCAAAAAATACCCCCAAAAGTCCATACGAATACAATTCTTTGCCTGAAGAAAACTGGTAGGGACAAGAGAAATCCCTACAAGGTAGGGACAAGAGAAATCCCTACAGAGTACTGTTGGCTGGCAACACGGCAGTCCATATCATATGAATTCGAAAACAAAACAGTGCATTTTCATGACGATTACTCACGTGTGAGTGATAATGATAAGGGGAGGAAAATGTTTATCGTGTTCAGGTTTTGCAATAATAATAATATGATCGGATCGAAGTTATAATAATATCTAGGGTGCCTATATTACTAAGAGTGGCGACAGTTCTCAGTGCGCAACCGCTGTGGATGAAATCTTGGGTTGCTTGCGTGAGCTACGAGTGGGGTTGATTCTTTCTAGATATGACCTTTATCTTACATTGGCGAGAAAATGCTTCTGGTGAACATTTACTTTTCTGGCGGGATATTTAATTTTCTTAGAAGTAAAAAAGACTTAATTTATTCATAATTCGTACAAATCAGTGGCGGATCCAGAACTTGACTTTTTTTTTTTTTGGGGGGGGGGGGGGGGCTAAAATTTTTCAAAGTGTTATTATAGACCAATAAAAAATTTACAATCGCAATATTCAATTGTGAATGTCAGTGTTTTTTTTTTTTTTTTTTTTTTTTTTTTTTTTTTGGGGGGGGGGGGGGGGGGGAGCTTTATCCCCCTAGCCCCCCCCCCCCCTTAAATCCGCCACTGGCTCAAATTGTATTGAAATTAAGCATTTTCTTTTCACTAAATTATTTTTAGTTTTGTCAAATAACAAGTTATCGATAGACTTAAATTGCCAAATTTATAAAAAGGAAAAAAAAAAAAAAAAAGAATTGGTCTTAGAACCACAAATTTACGACTTCTATCAATTTTATTTAATAATTATTTTAATTTTTTCTGTGTGTTAATTTTCAATTTATTGTTATTATTATTAAACCATTATTTTTAACTTAGATTTTTAAAAACCAAAAACATTATACTGAACTAAAGAATTTTTTTGTTTATAGTGAATTAAGGGAAATTTTTCATTTAAGAATTTATAATGCATCCCGATTTAATTTCATTATTTTTTCACTTTGTAGCACAAATTTCTTTAAAAATAAACTGTAATATTTTTTCCTTAATAAGTTTAATTTCTGAAATAATAAGAATATAATAATAAATTGGTCATTTCTAATTCTTTACAGATTATTTTGCATTTTGATATTATGTTCATGATTTAATGTGGGGAGGGGGGAGGGGGGGAAAATATTGTCCTATCTTCAAGGCTCTGAAAAAGTGGTACTTTTAGGAAGCTATAGTGCATCGTTGCTTTCACACAACACTTGTGCCTTGTTGATAAATATATGAGCTCTAATTTTTTCTACCCGAAAAAAATATTGCAGGCTTTCAGAATTTATGGTTTTTGTATTATTTGTTTAAATTAATTAATAAATTAATTTTAAATTAACTAATTATGTTTTTTTTTTTTTTTTTTTTTTCTTACATTTGTGGGAATTAGTGTTACTAAAAAATAAATATATATACATTTTTGCATTTAGAATGTTTTAAAAGTAAAGTATGTGTATAGTTTCGTTGTGAAAATATTGACATATGCATAGTAACAATATGTAAATATATGTAAAATGTGTGCACTTAAAACTTTGACTATTATTTTATATTTTAACCACTAAATAGTATTCTAGGTGATCATTTCCGACCATTAAATTACCAAGATTGGTGCGAACAATGTATAGTAAATTGTTAGACGATTTAACTATGAAAGTCACAAAATCTCTTAAATGTAATTGAAAATTAATCGCAGAAAGAACTTTCAAGTACATAAAGAAAATAATAAATAAACAATCGAAAATGTAAAAATTCTTACTTCACACAAATAGCTTGCGTTAGTTGGTTCCCAATTAAGGCGTTTAACTTTGGAGGCCCAAAGTTAAACGCCTAAAGTTCCTAAAAATTCCGAAAGGAATTTTTAGGAAACACTTTTAACTTATAGCATTGCTCAAATCTGTTTGAGCAGTTAAAAGCAGAACAGCCCGTGATTTTTTAGCAAAAAAAGAAAACTGAAATTTTGATTACAACAATAATAAAGGTAAATGAACGGTAGAAGGGATGTATATAAGAAAATTAGCAATTAGTTTTAGGGAATCAGATATAATTTTTTTTTCTTTTTCTTTTTGGGGATCAGTACAGTAATAGCTATACCAATAAATCTAATAAACTAATAATAATTTTTGGCCAAGTTCAAGTGTATTAAAAAAGAATTTTTAAATGTATAAAATAAATAATTTAAATTGATACTAACTGTCAATTTTTTTATGTGCATATTTTGTATAAATGTGCTTAATGGATCTGCGAGGAAGGCCAGGAGATATTGATAAGCACATTTATCAATAAAGTTTAAAACGGTAGCATTTTATTTTGCTTTCTTTCTTTTTTTTTTTTTTTTAAGATTTAAATATATTTAAGCAATCATTCACCTACTTTACATACTAACCATCTTAACTATCATGTTTGATACGTTTATACACTACAGAAGTTGAGATCTAGCTTTCCTAAAAAATCAGGAATTTCAGCATAGTAGCACCATTTGTCAACTAATATGCACCAAAAATTGAAAGACTCCAGTTTATGCTAAAATGCGACAAAATAAAAACTTTCGCAAAATATTGTGCATTAGATCTTGATCTCGAGCTACCACAAAACTTTTGTAACATACACTCATACAAAGAAAGAAAGAGAGGTTTTTAAAATTAGACTTTATTTTTTTTAAAATTGTAAGCACTTTAATTAAACGGGGTGGGGAGGGTTAGGAGGGCGGCAGCTCCCCTCGCATAGAATTTTATGCCAAATGACACAATGGCCTACACCTTTTTTAGATTAATTTTAAAGTACATTGAACTATATTATTTTACCTTACTGAACTTAATATGCGATCTGTCTTTATAACATTGAAATGCAGTGTAAGAGAAAGTCGTGTGAGTGACACACCATATAATTTAATCTAAAATCGTATCATCATTCTTTTTCTAATTAAAGGTATCGCCAGATTTAATTCACACCCTATGTAAACATTTCTAGGGGAGAAATACTATGCCTCCCACAAAATAAATGTTTTAACAAACAATTAAAAAGAAACAACGTTTGTAAAATATTTAAATATATTTATAAATTTTAATGCTTTCAAAACTCATTATTTTCAAAAAAAAAAAAAAAAAAAAAAAAAAAGAAAAGAAAAAAAGAAACTAATGAATTTGTTTTTAGTTATTTTATTTTTATCTTTATTTTCAAAATAGTAAATAACTATCAATTTTATTGAAGAAAATTAAACATTAGTCGTAATTAGTCAGACGTAATAAATAAGAAACAATTTACATATATATTACTTAGTACATACTCTTACACATAATACACACAGAGATACACACTTATAAAGCTTTTAAAGCTTTCTCTGAGAAAGATGTCAAAACACTGACGGGGAATCTCTCGCCAGTACCATGTTAAATATCGCCAAATGTTTCTACTTTGCTTTATCAACGAAATCATTATTTTTTTTATTTAAAATAGCACAAAAATAGGACAAAAGTAACATATTTAATAAATAAGATGATTACAGATCAGTTATGACAATAATCATACAGTATTTTTTCTTTTTATATTAATTTATAAGCTGTGAAACAGACCAGTAAAAGAATCTGCCTATCTCGTCCATCAATTAAGTTAATAAAACAGATTAATAATTAACATTATTCAGTAAAATATATTTTGATATTTTACAAATAATCTTTCTTAATGTATTTCTGAAAGAAAAAAAATCAAATTTACTTAATATCAAGAGATAAAAATGCTTTTTTCGACATATGTGAAACTGTCAATGTAAAACCTACGGAGCATCATCCAACAATTGCCCCGGGCGGCTGACGGTGAGTCTTGTCCAATGAGAATCTGTCACAGATCTGTCGCCACTCTTATCTTATCGAGGCACCCTAATAATATCAACTGTTTGCTTTTTACTTCATTGTCATTGCGCTTGTGTTTTGTTCATAACTTTGGAGGGTAATACATGGTGACAAATTTAATTGTATATGATTTGATTTTATTGGATTTTTATATTGTGACGAACAGTGGTTTTATTTAAATATGGCATGGACATCCTACCAAAAGATTTTAGCTTTGTTGATGGTGGTAACTGGTTCCATAAACACTTTAGCAACAAAGTAAGTTTAAATAGTATTTTAATTTCTCAGTAAACATGAACCATCCATCCTTCTCATAAACAAAGTATCCAAACGAATCTAACATCCGTGTTTACTTATTTGAGAAATATTAAAATAGAGATCATGAAATTTTAATTAATTATGTAGGATTCATGAATTTAAAAAAAAAAATGCATATATATATATATATATAATTTTCAATAAATCCATTAAAGACTTACTGAAGCAATAAATATAAGTATTTTTTTTTTTTTTTTTTTTTTTTTTTTGTGTGAGTGTCAAAAAATCTTGAATAAAAATTACAATTCACGTATGATTTTATAACTAGTTATTACTATTTTTATCAGTAATGAATTGAAAACGAAAATGTATAAATTGTAAAATATACCTTTTTATGTTTTAGATGGGCTGACAAGTTAAAATCTGTAAACAGTGATGGAAAAGATGCTCTATTTAATCACCCATTTTTACAGGTATTATACATTGAACGAACTGTATTCATGCAATGTGTTTTATTCATAAATATTTGTGATAAAAAAATAAATATTTTATGTTCGATTATTATAAATTGTAAAATTTATCAAAATAATTAGCACATTGTTGAAAAATTTTAACTTTATTATTTATGTGTCATAAATGCAAAAAAATTATGATTGATATAATTGAAAGGGAAAGTTAACATATGACACATGCAACATAAAAGCAGCAAAATCTTTTGGATAGTAGTTGATCCAGGTTTTTTATTTTTTGTGTCTCATTTATGTGAAATTTATATTTCTATTTTAGTAATCATTATATTTCATGTTTAATGTCAAAATTTATATTTAATATCAAGCTATATATGAATATTTTATTGAACTAATGTCATTAATTTGATACGATACTGAAAACAGGATATGGAAAAATTTTGCAGAGGAATCGATCATTTTTGCAAAATGGATTTTTTTGAAAGGTTTGTTTTTAGGAATATGGATTTTAAGAAGAGAACCAATTTTATATAATTATTATTATTATTTTTTTTTATGAAGTAGAATTTTCTGAAAGGGCATCTAAATGGATCCAAATATTCCTTGGTCCAACTAATGACGTGGTTGATAAAAGTAAATGAATTCTTGAATTAAATAAAAAGGCAAAGTAATAACTATTAATAAAATATGTAAAAAATAAATAAATAAATAATATGTGAGTTATTTCCGTGTATCAGAAATAAAAAGTGCTGAAGATTAGTAAGATTTTTTGATTTTTTAAAATTATAAAAATCTTCCTGAAAATCCAAAAAAGAAAGAAGAAATTGTATTAGCTTTAGGAAAAGAAAATCACGACTGAGACAAGCAGTGGAAAACAATAGAATATGGAATGGGAATAATTATTGTTAAATTAAAAAATAACTTTTATTTTTCTTTTATCTTGCCTAGTGATGTGGGGTAGGTAAATATTTTTTGGGTATTTACCCTTGGCCTGGGTAAATACCCCAAAACTGGGTATTTTGCAAGAATATTTAAGAGTGAAAATATTTTTATCACAACAGAAACATTTATATATATAAACAATATTTTAAAACAGATTGAAAGCCAAATAACAGATACAAGATCACTGAAACCACTTAGACCAATTATATATATATATAGTATATATACATTATACACACATATAATAACTTGCCACTAGTATTGTCAAAAGACTCTTTTTTTTCTATATCTAGTTTACTTATACACATTTTGTGCCCCTGCCAGTGGCTGTAAGATTCTACTCTCAAAGCTGGTAGACAGGAGGTACTGAGTTCAATTCCAGGTTGTGCATGTTAGCCCAATTGTTCGGAATTTTTCGCAAATTTCTCCTAAAAATACCAGCTAGGACCTCTTAGAAAGATCACTCATGGAGGGCATTCCTTACAGCCCTACGAACCTTGTGAATCAATTGGCATCAATCTTAACACACACATTTTGTGCTTTGTATCTTTCAAAGTGAACTTGCATCAATTTTTTTACATAATGTGTGATAATGCTTAATTATTTTTACTTGTAGCAGTTGATGCGTGTTTTTACTTAAAACATTTTTATTGTTCATCAATGAACATAGGTTTTTCTTTCGTACATCTTACAGCTGTGTCATTTTTGTGTGTCATTTTATTTATTTTTTTAATCATTATTGCAATTTTGTCTTATTTTAGGCATGTGCTATGTTTCTTGGTGAACTTACCTGCCTGATAGCATTCCACATTTCTGTCTGTGCTAGTAGAAAGAAGGCGAGGCCTGATGAACCCAATATTAAACGAAAATTTAATCCTGTAATATTTCTTCTTCCTGCACTCTGTGATATGACTGCAACATCAACTATGTATGTTGGACTAAATCTCACTTATGCCTCTAGTTTTCAGATGTTAAGAGGTAAACAACTTTTTTTTTTTTTCTAATAAATCCTATACTGTAAAATTCTGACTTTCAATTTTTAATTAAAAAAAAAAAAAAAAAAAAAAAAAATGACCTGTTTACAGCCAGAAATTTTCTGTAATTCAGAAAAATATGTTCTATCAACGTAATTTTTCCGCTGATAGAATGTATTTTTCTGAATTACAGAAAATTTCTGACTTTTTTTTTTGACAGTGTAAGTATGCAATTTTTTATTCATTTATTTAAAGTTTCCAAAGCCAAATTTATGTATTTGTAATTAGCTTAACAAATCTCATTGTGGCCTCCTCAAAAAAATCTTTATAAAAAATAATAATAATAATGGGTGCTAAACTGTGTTAGAAAAGAGGCTACCAAGGTTAGAAGTGTCAAGCACTGTATCTTCCTGTATAAGATTAGAGTCAGCACCAGTTTTATTAATATAATATTTTAATAACTGCAATGAAATATTTGATGTTATATCTCCATATTTTTTTTTCTTGTTTTATCATCTCCCTTCTCATATGCTGTTAGATTCCCTAATATAGTATACTTCATGTACTTTTTCCAATACTAAAAAAAATATCTTTCTACTCAATGCATCTTCATATTTTCTTTAAAAATTAAAATAATTGCTGGAAAACTCAATATTAACATCATCTAGCATCTTGTAGCTAGAAATGGGTAAGTGGATTGTTTGCTGCCAAATTTGGTGCAAGAACAATTCATGTATGCAAGTATTATCTGGTGGGAAAAAAAAAATGTTTAAAATATTTTTACTATGTGGTATTTTATATGGAAAAGCACAAAGTATAATGTAGCAAATGACTCATACGCAGGGATTCATTCAGGGTGTGGATCATTTCTGTTAAGTTTGCTGTTTTTCCCATGCAAAGGGAGTTCTGCGCTCAAGGCTGGTAGACGTGAGGTGCCAGGTTCGATCTTAGGTCATGCTCGTTTGCTTAGCCGTTTTGAGTTTTCTATGGTTTTCTCCGAAACTTGCTTAAATACAGGCAAGGACCCCTTTGAAAGACCCACACAGAGGTCACTCCTCCTCAGGCCTAGGACCCAAGAGTAGTCAGTCGTCCTTAACTTCTCCAACCCAACCCATGCAAAGTGACACCAGGTGAACATTTTTTGAATTTAAAAAATACTTGAGCACATCAATACCAAATTTAGTGATAATCTGTTCACTCATTTCAGATGCATATTGTTTAGAAGTTTAATTATAACTACTCTATTCGGTATAGTTTGAGGAAAAAAAGAAAGAAAGAAAAAAAAAAAATTAAGTAAATGGATGTAACCAATCTTGACAATCAAGGTTAAAGTATCAAATAAATGAGGAATTTCTTTAGAAATTCCTTTTATTTGATGTAATGATCATTATACATTAATTTCACTCCATTAATTTTTTGCAGAAGTGCAAATTTTGTTACCAGTTTTAAATGTATAATTTTCAGAACAGTAAGTTATATTTTGATAGCTTTTTAAAATTATTATTTTCTACATTTATTGTCAGTAGTGAAGAATCAACAGAAATTTTCTCTTAAAGTAACTTTTTGAAATGTAACATTTTAAATAATTTACTGAAATATATCTTTTAGAGCAATGAAAATGAATGTGTAGCATGTTTTAACATCTTGGATATATATACACAGGGTTCCCACTGTCCTTGCAAGTCCTTAAGAAGTACTTGAATTTCATTTTCTTTTTCAAGGGTTCTTGAAAGTACTTGAATTTCATGTAAAGTCCTTGAAAATCCTTGAATTTTCCACTTCAACAGACAGGCTTAGCACAAACTCTGTCAAGGCTAAACTATCTCCATCTCCACCGCACGCCATTGTCTAATATAATGATTTTGTCATAAAATTCTTATTTCATTGTCTTGCTTTTGCATATAGTTTCAACTTATTTGTTGTTTTTGCCAATCCCATACCTGTTTGATGGACTGGTCATTAATTTTGAGCAGAAAGTAACCAGACCAGGACTCAAACCTAAAAACTTTGGAATAATCATAATGATCCCAATTCCAAATCCTGAACTAATCATTTTTTGACTCTTGTGAAACTTAATTTGGTGAATCCATCAAAAATGTATTGTGAAAACAAGCAAAGTTATTCTAATTATAAAAATAATAATAATGATGAAAGTACTTACTCAAGTTTTGTGTATACTATGCCTAGTGTTCTACGATTTTTCCCAATAGTCCTTGAAAATTTTCAAATGGGCCTTGAAAAGTCCTTGAATTTTTTTCTTTTTTAAGAGTGAGAACCCTGATACAGTATGGTATCAGTTATCCAGAAGCTTGGTTAACAGATTGCTCCAAAAACCAGTGTGCAAAACGCTAATCAAAATTTTTAATTATAGCATAAGTTAAGAGTAGAACTGGGCTTTATATTGATGTAAAATCAAATATCGATTAAACGTTAATATCGTTTATTCGATTTAAATATTTCATCTTCTGTGAAATATCGATGCAGAAACATAAAAAAAACGCGAACCTCTGATGTCAGGTTAAACCGATTCAGTAATGCTGGAATAATGCCAGATGGATATTCATTCAGTCGGATACCGGTTTAGTGTAAATCATAAACAGCTAAATCATGAAAATCTTTACTCAATCAAACCACAAAGAATCAAGAGAGTAGAAGTTTTGATTTTGTGTTGCGCAAGCGTACTGGGAAGAGAATATCGGCTTAAGACCCGACCCGAGGAAGCATTCTTTCGAATGGATTACGGTTTTAGGAACGCATGCGTAGTAACGAAATGAAAACAGAGAAATGAGATCTATTCATTCATTCATTCGAAATTCGTTTGATTACTGGAGATTTACTTTATCAATATTAGTATTTTCTTCGGCTATTTTTATTATAGTTCCTGTTCCTATAATTAAAAAATAAGATACTCCAGTTTCTGTTTATTAGATAAGTGAATAATTAACTATTCTTTATTAATCAGGGGTCGATCCAGGCAAAATTTGGGTCCCTTTCGTGGCCCCTTCACAAAATTCCGCATAGTAAAAAGGGACACTTCACAAAATTCAAATTCATAAAAAAGGACTCTTCACAAAAGTCAAATTTATAAAAAGGGACCCTTCACAAAAGTCAAATCCATAAAAAGGGACCCTTCACAAAATTCAAATTTATAAAATGAGTCCCTTCACAAGATTTTGTTTTATAAAAATGATCCTTTTATTAAATATTTTCATGTTTTCAGTATTATTTTTAGTTAATGCCTTAATTTGGCTCAACGAAACTCTCTTAACTTGATATTAAACATTACAAAAAGTGATTATAAAAACGATAGATTTTACACAATATTTTACTTTTTCACAAAAATAAATAAAAATTTCACAAAAATATTCTGTTTTTCACAAAAAAGGGACCCAAAAATTAAAACCTGGATCGACCTCTGTTAATATTTCCTGTAATTAATAATATTATTTCATTAAGTTTATTAATTTCAGTAAAGACTATGACATTGTCATATTGTCAAAAATAAATTAATTCAAACAACAGCGTCATTTTAGATATGATTATTCTAACATTTAACTGATTTCTATTTATTTCGAAATCATTTACTTAACAGTATATAGTATGTGTATTAAAAAATAATTTTGAATACGGTAAAAGTTGATGCTTTTTTTTTTTTTTGTCTTCAAGTGTACCAAATTGTTTTTCCTTCTATTACTAATTTTCTATCTTACACTAAGCCAATTATTAGTCTTTTGTAATTCGTCTTGATGTAATTTAATCTAACAAAAGTAAAAATTTTAAACTTCAATAAAAAAAAAGAAAATCTCGTGAATTTTGAAAGAAATTGTATTTTAGAAAATTTTAATTAAGATTTACATTTATTAGGAGATTCAAAGCACTATAGAAATTTAATATTTTGTGTGAAGCCATTTTGTAATTCGTTTGCATGTAAGTGGAGAATGTAAATATTTTAATGCATTAAAAAGTAATAAGAAATAATAAAATTCTGAATTTATCAATTAGTTAAAAATTAAATAAATAAATTGGGGTGCTTCATATGTTCTAAAGGTTACTCACAAAATGTCACATCACGAGTCAATGGAAAATATTTCTGTGATAAAAAAAAATAATTTCGAGGAAAAAATTTAATTTTGTCAAACTAATATAATTTTTTTATGGTTCATTGTTGATTTTTGCGTTTTTGCGTTCTTCTGTAGGTATTCATTACAAGAAAGTACTTGTAAAAATTTTTATCTTCTGGTTTTCAATGGATTTACACGTTTCGAAAAGTCTAAAGAACGTTTTGACCATTTTTAGAAATTATCCATCTGCTTGAATGTGAAAAAAAAATTTCCAACGAATTTAGCGCGAAAAATAATGCACAGAATTTCCTAAAAAGTTTTACATATTTGCACCTTGATATAAATTAGCGCTTATTCCCATTTTGTACACATCAGTATACAAATGGCACTGTCATCCCGTTTTAGAACATAAGGATATAATAAATACTTTCCAGTATATGATAAATTTTTCTATAAATGTACGAAATAACAGTAAGGACTATTGTGAAACTAAAAAACAATTTTCTGTAATAGTAATAGTCAACTAGGATAAAATTCTTGAATGTTTGAGAAGATGACTCGAGAAGGATTTATTTAACAAAGCAGTATAAAGAGTATTTTAAATATATATATATAGGCATTATTGCTAGCGCTCGAATACTTTTGCTGCCAACTGTATATGGAGTAAAATTATAAGCAATATCATAAAATGGTTCAACCTTTTTTTTAAGTTTTCTACTTCTTGCGATTGAATTTAAGCTGCGCCAAAATTTGGAGCTACCATACATCTACTTACAAGGGAAGTATGAATCAGTAAAATTCCTATTGAAATTAAGCTATGATTAAATTAAAGAGTGTGGTCGAAAACATAGGATAAAGGACAAATTTTGTGCAACAACTCACCCATAGGCCAAGATAAAACCTTAGAAAATGTAATCCCTTTTATCAAAATGATCGAAACTTAATTAGTGGGCAAAAAAGCGTGGTACAGTGCCAGATTGTTTGATTTGAAACAAGAAGGTTTTCAGTTCAATCCCCGTCTCGGTCGATTTTTTTTTTTTTTTTTTTTTTTAAGTCCTTACGTGTAGGGACTAATTCCTACAGTTGGTAACGCTACATTAAATCGATATATCCTTATATCGGTATTTAAGATGAACGATATATTGATTTAAGAAATGTCAACATCGCCCAGCACTAGTTAAGAGTGAAAAGAAATACAATAGTAGCGTTTAGAATTGTATTCCTACAACCTACTTCCTTTAATGCTGTGGTGATATTCTGGAGAAATATGATGAGCAAAAAATTGTCCCAATACTTATATGTTAATTTATAAATTTAGACTAAAAAATGAATTTTTATGTTTTTTTTTTTTTTTTTTTTTTTTTTTAAATAGATAAACATTAATAATATATACTCCATAGAGTGCCCACCAGCAGACAAATTTCATCTTCGAGTTCAGGTTGCCTGCATAAAGTTCCAATTGTTATAAACATTTTAAATAATTTTTTATTAATTTTCATTTGTAGAATTCTTTGCATGACATATTTAGCATTATGTGCTTAAAAATATTTGAGACACTATGAACAAATTAGTACAAGAGCAAAAATTAGTACAATGAACGAAAAACTATCGTAGATGTGTTTCCAAAATCCAAATCAAAGGATTCTGCTCCCAAGTTCCAAAATCAAATTTCATACATATGTTTATTTTTTTATTTTACATTTATTATTACTATTATTATTTGTAATTTAAATTGTAATTAAGAATGTTTTTTATTTTCTGTAAATAATTTAT
Source organism: Salticus scenicus (assembly GCA_963930645.1). Classification (NCBI taxonomy): domain Eukaryota; kingdom Metazoa; phylum Arthropoda; class Arachnida; order Araneae; family Salticidae; genus Salticus; species Salticus scenicus. The sequence goes on from OZ005650.1 coordinate 231,717,186, forward strand.
TAAATGAACAAGTCTATAAGTAATGTGATTATATATATTATACATATTTATCACTGCTATTTATGAAATTATTTTCTACATATAGTAAAGTGTTTGGAATTGCAGAAAAAACCCTTATTTAGAATACTCTAGTCACAAGCTTTCTAGATAACAAAAACTTTCTGTATAATACTTTTTTATTTTCCATGTTATCTTTCAATAATTCTCAAAAGCAGAATATATATATATATATATATGCAGTAGACTGTGAGAAATCCACATTCCTAAAATCCACAAACTTTAGAAATGTGCACATCATAACAGATGTAAAAAATGAAATTTATTATTCGAGGGGAAAAGAAAAGAAATCAAGCCAGCACTTAGTTTGAAGGTGTTTTTTTAGAAACTGAATCTAATTAAATAAAGAAATAGAAAAGTAATTTTAATTTAAATGTCCAGGTCTTGGAGATAAATATATGATTTTTTAATACAATATTTGTGTTTGAACAAAAAATAACAGCTGTTCAAATATTATTAGAAAATAATAAAATAAATAAAGTTTATACTTTGATTTATATTTCTAATAAAATTTGTAAATTTTTCATACACAAGTGTACATTGTATTGGATGTTTGTATGCTTAAATTTTGTATTTTTATTTATTTATTTATTTTAAATATTTTATATGTTTACTTATATCATTATCATTTTTAATCCATTAGAGTAATAAAATTCTGGTTCAGACATACAAAAAAAAAAAAAAAAAAACCCATAAAATTCTAAAATTTGGGCAGTCTCAGGTCCTAAGCTGTGCAGTTTTTTGGGAGTTTACTGTATATATAATGCAATTTCATCTAAATACTGTACAAAACCAGGGCCTGATTACCCAAAACACTCGGGAAGCACAAGCTTCCTCTCTAAAATTTAAGAGGCGCCCCCAAAATGACTAAAAACAGGGTCTTGAATTTTCTGTTTTCATGCTGAGATTGAATTTTTCTGAGAAAATTCGCCTACAGCAAGACGAAACACTCACTATTTCGGGAAAAATCTATTATTTAACCTCAAAAATTTGAATGGTCTTAATTAATAAGTTATACAATTTTAATGTTGTGTGTAGAAACCACCCAGATATATGAATGAAAAAAAAATAATTATAAACACACACTAATTTTTGGTCTATAGCATTTTTATATTACAATGTGTAACAGGAAAACAAGATTTTCTGAAATGAAAGAGGGCCCCGAAGTGATACTATGCTTCCCCTAGCTTCAAAGCTTAATCAGGCCCTACAAAACTAGGCACAACAATGAAGTCTCGCAGGATAAAAAATAAAAACAAACAAAAATTTTTAACAGCTGAAGATTACATATTATAAATAATCGCAATTAATTAAGAAGTGGAGAAGAAACAACCTTTAAATTCCTTAAAAAATATTACGTCTTTGTCAATGGCAGCTTGTAACTGTAGAGAAAATAAACGTAAAAGTTATTTCTGAAATAGTAAGAGATTAATTCTCAAAAAAAAAAAAAAAAAAAAAAAAAAAAGAATCTGTGGAAATATAGAAGCATTACTCAAAGGCTGTTAAAATTAATATAAAATTCTTATAAATAAAAGGATTGTAAATAAGGGAGAAGAATATAAAAATTTTTATGTTTACAATGAGGAAGAAGAGGAGTTGAGTGAAAAAAAAAAAAAAAAAAACACGCAAAGATCACTAATATACTCATAAACCTTACTGACTAAGATGATGATATAAGGAAAGATCATTATTATATATAACATGAGAGTTTTAATATAATTATTATTTATATAAGACTAGTCGAAACCTATATTTTATGAAAAATACACAATACTATTATTTGGACCTCCATCAATAAAAATTCTATTTAAAAAATATCTTGTTTTGGTAATTCAACACCAAAATTAATTTTATCCTTGAAATACATTCATTTTTACTTTCTGAACATACATGTGAAAGGAAAGTGTGGTAATCATGTTGAAAATCTGACTTTGATATTTTAGTATATCTACATGTTTTAAGGCCTGAGTTCATATTTGCTATTTTTATGGTGATGTATGTATGTGAGTGGACACGATTGCATCTAAACGCTTTGTTCAAATGAGCTGAAAGTTTGTATGTTTGTTATAGGTCACTGTTGCACAAACTCTATTGATTTTAGTGAATCTAACATTAGTCTTTTTACATGGACACAAAGAAAATTTTTTTATTATGGCCTATGGGCCCAAATTTTTTAAAGTGTGATAGTGTTTAAATGCCTTATTTGATCAAGTTGAAAATTTATACACATGTTATAAGACACCATCGTACGAATAGTATAGTTTTAATGAATTTAGCACTTACAGTATTTTTACAGGGACACAAATTCTTTTTCATTATGCCCTATGGGTTCAAATTTTTGAAAGTGCGATAGTGTCTAAACACTTTTTCCGATTGAGCTAAAAATTTGTATGCATGTTATAGATCACTGTCACACGAACTGTATCAATTTTGGTGAATCAAGCATTTATAGCTTTTTTACAGGGGCACAAAGAAAAATTCTTTAGCATTGTGGCTTATGGACTCAAATTATTTAAAGTGTATAATGTCTAAACATCTCATCTGGATGAGCTGTAAATTTATATACATGCTATAGGTCACTGTCACACAAATTGTATAGATTTTGACATATATATTTTTACAGGGACTAGTACTGGACGATATTGACATTTCTTAAATCGATATATCGTTCATCTAAAATACCGATATAAGGATAAATCGATTTAGTGCACTGTTGCCAACTCTAGAGATTTGTCCTTACAAGTAGGGACTTAAAGGACTTCAGAATATTGGACGAATTTTATATTCTTAGGTACTTTTCTAAAACTTTATATAAGATTTTGCATGTAATTTACTTTTACCACTTTTTTTCATGATTTTTCACAAAAAGTATGAACATTTTGAGATTCTATCAATTTGGATATGGCAAAATTTGAGTTGGCAACACTGATTTATAGTGACTCACTTAATATACAACATGAATGGTGGAGAAATAATTTTATTTATTTTACTCACATTCATATTTTTAAAAAGGTATAACATAACACTGTATATATTATAAATCTGATTTATTTAATTTGAATCAGTAACCTTTCTTGAAATAGCCACATATTAAAGCATTTTATTATTATTATTAGAATTTTATATATTATATATATCCAAACGCAATTGCAAATGGTTTTTACCTCGATTTAAATGTTAAGCAAAAATCAAAATAAAAAAAATTACATTATGACCACATTAATGATAGCATTGTTTATAGCTATAGATTTTTTTGAGGGGAAAAAAAATGTCTTTTTTTTTTTTAATGGGTTCAGTGTTTTTAATTGATAAAGGAAATTGCAATAAAAACCCTTTTCCGATATTTTTTGACTATAGTGAAACTATTGCCAAAATATTATATTTATCTGTTTTGATAGGATGCAATATCGATCCTCACCGACAGTCAAATTCCATATTATTCAATGAAGGATATTTTTTTGTATAATTCTATTAAACAACGTATTTATTTTAAAATTATGTGTTCACATTTTGGAAATTTCCAAAAGTTAAACTAGTTCTAGTTTTTAAAAATTGTTATATTTTATTTTGCAGCTAAAAAATTTAAAAATAAACTAAGTATATTTCATTTTAAAATATACCTTATATAGGCTTTTCAATTTTGGCTGATCAATTTCGATCACAATCGTGATCATCTTCAGAGCCACTTGTTACGCCTTCGTCCTTCGTTTTATAGTTTCGCGGTTTGTTGTCAGAGTTACTTCGCTTCACTTCGGATTCTTGTAAGAGGTGTTGCCATGCAGCTGGGATGATGGAATGTTCTCTATTGTTTACTGTGTTGGGGTTAGTGATAATTTCAAGGGCCTCCCGTTTTAGAGCGTAGTTATGGTTATTGTAGAAAGCTATTTTTTGGATGTTAATAGAGTTAATGCTTATTGGGTTATTATTATGGGTAGTGGAGAAAGCGGTAGAGGTTTTTCCTAGTTTAAGATCTGCACGGTGTTCTTTTTCACGATCGGCTATTTTTCGTTTAGTCATCCCGATGTAGCAGGCTTTTTTACTATTGATATGTTCGAAGTTGATTTTATAAATTCCGGAGGTGTGGTTTTGTGGAATGGGGTCTTTTTCGTTCCGGATGTGTTGAAAGATATTTTTGTCAGGTTTTATTGGAATGTTTACGTTATTATTTTTAGCTTCATTTTTTATTTTAATGCTGGCGCCGTTACAAAAAGGGATTGCGGTGGTAAAATTAGGTTTAGGTTTCTGGGCGTTATTGATTTTGTTAAGAGATTTTAGGCGTTTTTTGTATAAAAAAAAAAAAAAAAAAAAAATAGCTCCCTACACTAACCATAACTACGCTCTAAAACGGGAGGCCCTTGAAATTATCACTAACCCCAACACAGTAAACAATAGAGAACATTCCATCATCCTTAAAAAAAAAAAAATAGCTCCCTACAATAACCATAACTACGCTCTAAAACGGGAGGCCCTTGAAATTATCACTAACCCCAACACAGTAAACAATAGAGAACATTCCATCATCCCAGCTGCATGGCAACACCTCTTACAAGAATCCGAAGTGAAGCGAAGTAACTCTGACAACAAACCGCGAAACTATAAAACGAAGGACGCATAAAATAAAACGCATAAATCCATCGAAAACCGGGAATCGAAAATTTTTGAAATCCAATACTTTCTTCAGTTGATTATAGAAGAAAGTAAAAACGCGAGTATCAGCAACTGTCTAAAGAAAAATTACATCAGTTTCACAAAATTAAATTTTTCTTTTGATTTTTTTTTTTTTTTTTATCATTAAAAAGGTCAAGCAGATTTCTAATAAAAATACATTTCTTTAATACTATAAATCGAAACTCGCAGTGTGACATTTCGTGAGTGAGCTTTAGAACATTTAAAATAAAAATTTTCAGCCCAATTATTTACTTATTAACTAATTGTTAAAGTCAAAATTGTATTATTATTATTTAATTATATTATTAATTTTTAATACATTAAAATATTTATAATTCCCCCTTTTATACGAAGGGATTGCAAAATTGCAATCAGCAGAAAATCACTAATTTGGAAAAGCTTCACATTCGATAATAAATTTCTATAGATCTTGAAAGTCTCAATCAATATAATTCTTAATTAAAATTTTATAAAATATAATTCTTAAAAAAAAATCACGAGCTTTTTTTTTATTTTATTACTGAAGTTAAAAATTCAAATCAACTTACTTTTATTACTTATTTTGGAATAAATTACATCATACATTACAAATTACAAAAAGACATAAATGATTATCAGTTTGTAGAGCTCAATATAGGGAATTAAAACCAGTAAAAAGGCGAATAATACGGTGTCCTTGAAGAAGAAGAAAAAAAAAATCTATGAACTCTCACCATATTAAAAATTATTTTTTAAATACTAATACTAAATATTATGTAATTGATTTCCAAGTAAAGAAAAACTAGATATTTAAATATCAGAATAATCATAATTTTAAGATGGCTCTATTGTTTAAGTTAATTTATTTTTTATAATGTCCATTTCAGTACTGAAAAAAATGTTATTTAATTAAATAAAATATTAATAAAGAATAATTAACTACCTAACAAACACAAAAACTGGAGTCTCTTATTTTCTGGTTACAAGAACACAGGGGAAAATGCGTGTGTAATTCGACGATCTCAGCAAAGCAAACACGTTTTGAATGAATGAATATGAATACATGTAGGCAAAACTTTATCAGTATCAGTTTTTATTTGACGACTGCACATGCGTAACGCAAAACCGAAGTGACAGCCTGAAAGTTGCGGTTTAAAAACAGATGTTGGCTTTTGCCGAATAATGGATTTAACATTCTAGAAGTGCACTTGCGCAATACTAAATCGAAACGGCATTTCAATAAGCATTTCGCTCTTGAACTCTCCTTGGTTTTAGAGCCGAGTGAGTTTGGGTATTGCACGTCTGCGCATGCTTTAACTAAACCAATATAGCCCTTGAATGAATACAAATCTGCCATTATTCCAGCATTTAATATCGGTTTAGCCTAGAATCAAATGCTCGCGCTTTTTGATGTTTCTGCATCGATATATCTCAAAGATAAAATATTTAAATCGAATAAACGATATTAGCATTGAATCGATATTTTGTGTTACATCGATATAAAGCCCAGTCCTAACAGGGACATAACGAAAATTTCTTTATCATTATAATCTCTCAGCTCAAATCATTTGAAAGGCAATAGCATTAAAAAAACAACCTACTATATAGAGAAAAATATTCAAACACCCTATTATGATATCCTCTTTTCAGGGTTGGCCAATTTTTGCCGAAGTGGAAAAAACCGTGGAAAAAACCGCCCCGGCAAAAATAGTTTTTGCCACAATTTTTGCCAGTGGCAAAAATTACCAGTATTTCAAACAGGGTTTTAAGGATTTTAATTACATGATTTTAATGTTTAAATCATATTTAACAAATTAAAACCAGAGATTCAATTACACTCTTGATCAATCGATTCTTATGTAAATCATTAAAATAATGCATTCTAAAATTTCTTTAAAATGAAATTTTTAGCATCAACAATTAACATATTTTTTTTTTCATTTTTAAAAATATTTAAATTACCTATCTAAAAAATATTCTTTAATAATTAATTACTAGAATATTTGTGTTTTTCAATGTATTACATATTTTTGTTTACAGTGGGGAAAAGTCAAATATTGAGTCAATTATTGACTCAGCTGTTCTAAAATTTGCCAGTCAGTCACTGATCATGCATTTTTTGGAATTGAAATGTAAATTGCAAGTAAACTCTCTCTCTCTTTCTCTCTGAATATGTCTTACTTAAGATTTTTTTACTTCAATAAAATAAAGGTATAATTTTGTAGTTTTATTTTTATGGTTATGTTCAGGGATTGACAAAGTTTCAATATCTTAGGAGTCAGAAATAGCGAATTATTTCTATGACAATACTCACAGCAAAACTTAATAATATTTCATAATTGCATAATTAATGCAGGTCATTCACATATTATTTTACATTGAATAAATGAACTATTCAGTTAAAAATGTGAACTAAGGAAATTTTTAAGAAAATAACTATTTTTATAAAGATAAAAAAATAACTGTTGGGGAAAAAAAAACCCACAGAAATAAATATTATTTTTATCTTTAATATAATCATCAAATATATTGAGAGTGTTTAAGTTTTAGCTTTAAAATACTATTTGTCTATTAATTTTTCAGGACAGAATTCCTTTAAAGAGAATTCATTTGATAAATATCACACTATTTAAACTTTCTCGTTGTAAATTCGAACATAGTTTGATTTAGATAGTGTTTATGATGCTTGAATCTTGTTTAACACAAAGATGTTGACATGGAAAATATCAGTATAGTGGTAAGAAGATTTATCAAATATGGGAATTTATCTTTCATGGAAAAACATCTTTCAAAATCAGAAATAATTGTTAAATTTTTCAGAAAACATTTAAACTCATACTGTTCATTCAATATATCAGCAATGTCATCTTTTATACCAAGACAAGAAGATGGGAGGAAAAACAAAAATATACATAAAAAATATTGTAAATGCATGAAATTTTTTTGTAAGTCTGCCGTAACCGGTCACCAATGGATATTTATAGTCACCCTGGCACCCAGAATTTGTCGGACACTGGTTATATATTATATTAATTAATTATAATTACTTTTTAAATTAAAAAATCTTAAACATTTTTTTTTCATTGGGGTGCCAAAGTGTAAAGGGATTGTGTTGTTCTAAGTTCTAATTTTATTTTTCCACTTTTCCTAATTTTTTCTATTTTTGCCAATTTTTTCCATTTTTGCCGCTTTTTGCCTGGTTTTTTCCACTTTTTGCCGCTGTCCTGGCAAAAATGCATTTTTGCCGGCAAAAACCCAACCCTGCCTCTTTTGTTTATTTAACAACTTTTCTTACTTTAATTTATTTATACAAACGTTAATTACTTAATGTTTGGAAAGTCAGGTGGAGTCACTCCAGATTTTTAAATTTAGCAGCTGTTTATCAAATGAAACACTGTTCTGACAAGGAGAATAAATAAATATCTTTATGCTGCATATTTTGAAGAGCATAATATTAAAGTACAAATTTACAAATTGGATTGCTTCTCATGCAAATACAACTTAATTTACATAGTATAGTTTTTTCTTTTTAAATTTTTTAAATAAAAAATTAAAATATTTGTTGACAAGTATTTTTATTAAATTATGTTTTTGAATTTTTTTCAGGTGCTGTTATTGTGTTTACTGGACTGTTGTCTGTTACATTTTTAAATAGAAAGTTAAAAGTTTTTGAGTGGGTCGGTATTGGTATTGTTATAGCTGGTCTTGTTTGTGTGGGAATGTCTGATATTATATATCCAGATGAGGATCAGCACTTTGACCAAAACAGTATTATAACAGGTAATATATTTTCTATAATATAAACACTATATCTATCCTATGTTTTTAAAAGGGTCATTCTATTCTAAAGAAACCAGTCACTCGACCTGACCACTTCTGCATTCATTTTCCTTGATAAAAATGGGAATATATTTTTAGAATTTAAAGTTTTGAAAATTCAGCTATTTTTTTTTAGCTTGCATAAACATTCTTAATTCAAATTTCTCAAATTCAGGGATGGAACATTGGCACAGAATTCATACCGCTATTAATGAAACAAAATTGGTAATGGAAGTGTTGTATTTGGTACAAAAATTTGATATCAAGTTTTCACCTGATTTACATATTATAAGGTCTCAAACTAATTTTTGACAATTGGTCAGTATGTGTTTGGGGAATCTTCTGACTATCATATCACTGAAACTAATAAAAATAGAACTTAAAAATTTCAGAATTGAGACAGGTCTGGTGTACAGATGATCTTTTCAACTTTTGGTGAAAATTGGAAAACCAGAAATAGGACTGTAAGAAGTCCTTATCTCAAAAATGACTCTAAATCTTTCTGCAAAATTGCTATATAAACATTCCGTTAGATATCCTTTTATATGAATTAGTTAATTAGTTCAGGAAAATTGATAGGAGTCTTATATAAATAGCTCAATTTCAGGTCTCACAGGTCATACAGCCTTTAAAAATGGCTGTATGGATTTTTTTCAAACTCACCCCCTTTTATAAATATCCTTTTGTATGTAATTGTTTTCTGGTCAATAATTGAATATGCCAAGTTGGTAAAAGTCAGTGTCTCAAAAATGGCTCTAACGGTTTTCTATAAAATTGTTACATAAACCTATTTTTGATATCCTTTCTCATGTATTATGTGGTTATTACAGAAAAATTAACAGTCGTCATGATTAGGTAGGTCAGTTTTAGATCTCGGAAATTGGTATATCTAAAACTGTCTCTGCCGATTTTTTTCTTTCTTATTTTTTAACTCGATATGTGAACTCTGTTTTATATGTCTTTATACGTGTATCAGCTTTCTGTTACAGAAATATATTTAGGTGTCTAATATGTTAGGTCAATTTTATGTCTTCTGATCACATTATCTCTCAAAAGTGCATATAATGCATGTAATAGTGAGCAATGGAATTCGTGTAATTGTTTCACACCAGATCTTTTTTTTTTTTTTTTTTTTTTTTTTTTTTGGATTTTTAATGGAAGATTGTAATGAAACTTCTGTTAATCAATATGAATTTCTGTTTTTGATTTCTTGTAATAACGAAGTGCCCCCCCCCCCCCCCCCTCAAAATAAATAAAATAAAAATAAGTAAATAAATAAGTATTTTTTTAACTCCTTTCCAGTCATAAGTATTTGTAATTGCTACTAAGAGGAATAAACACCCCCAATATTAATTCTTCATCTGAAAATATTTCAAACTGTATAATTTTTTAACATAAATAGAAAGTAAATACAAACAATTAATCATTTATTTGATATAGGGCTGTTTTCCTATATTATTTACACTGTTATTAAATTCTGTTACATAAATTTGGTAGAGAAAATATTGTTTTGGGTTCAAATTTTTTAAACTGAGTCTTTGCTATAATTGCATGCATTGAAGTTCTGGGAGTCCAGAGACCAGTTTTTTAGCAATAGGACTTTGTATCTGACTGTGATCAGTGCAGTTAAAAAATAGTATAGTAGAAATTTAATATTTTAAATTTGAATTGCATTATAATTATACTTGAAACTTTGTGTTAAAATTAAACAAATAGTTTGCTTACAGGAACATGTGAAAGAACTGAAATACGTTATGTAAACAGTATTTTGCAGTTAATATTTATATAATTATTAACTTTAAAGTAATACTAAAAGCATTATTTTAATTTTAAAATAATATCAAAATTAATAGATTCTTTTTAGATGATATATACATTAAAAAATCCATTGAATATGTTGATTTAAAAAAAAAAAAAAAAGTTTTATATGCTGATAAAATAGGTCATGAAAATGTATTTGAGGTCATGCATTTTTTCCCACTCTCAAATCAGTAATCACTCTGCATAAGATTTTCAGTGAATCAAATTCCCTCCCCCCCCCCCCTCCCCTTCCCCTTCCCCCATACACACATTTATAATTGCAGTTCTTTTACAGGGACACAAAGAAAATTCTGTATCATTACAGCCAATGGTTTCAAATTATTTAAAGTGCACTAAAGTTATATTCAATTAACTTAAAGTTTAGTAGGCATGTGTAGCTCACTGTCGAAAGAATTATACAGATTTTTATCCATATAAGACTTAATATTGTTACAGGGATACAAAGTAGAATTTTTATAGATATCTATATATGGAATCAAATTATTAGAAGTTTTAATTAATGATGATAATTATAAAAAAAAAAATATGTTTATTATTTATAGTCCTTTCACAAAGAAGCAGGAAAAAATTTGCACATCACATTCGATTAGAACTAATTATCTGAAATCCATTAAGTTATTTAAAAAGACTAACTGATATATATGTTTTAGAATTTTGCTGCAGAATGATCGTTACTAGAAAATGCATGCTTACCATTTATATTATTTTACTGAGACACACACACACATAATAATAATATATCATACTTTATTAAATATATATATATATATATATATTTGAAAAACATATATTGCTTACTATTTATATTATTTTAAAACAAAATATTTTATTTTTACACAATGTAAATCATAAGCACACATTTATATTGTTTTATATTATTATTATAAAACAATATAAATGTGTATTTATCATTATCTTCCTTTTCTGACACACACACACACACAAAAATAAAAATAAATAAAAAATAAAAAATGGTTTAATTACAGGCTGTTGTACAAACCTACAAACTTAGGGTGAAAATATTCAAACATTCTGTTAGGATTTGTACTTTTGTTTACTTACTGAAATATTTGTTGGCTCAGATTTTTTTTTTTTTTTTAATCCCAAAACTCATGATTATTTTTTATAAGAATTCTGTTACAGTGGAGCACCGTTTATACGTTTTTCAAGGGACCGTTCCTAAAAAACGTATAACTGAAAAAAACATACAACTGAAAATTCGTTTTAACATTAATACACAATAAAGTATATTAATAATAAAAGTCTAATCAATTTTCATGATTTCCTTTACATTTATTCGAATAAGATATATTTTAATTATATTTAAAATATTTTTAAATGGTTAAATAATACTAATTAAATATTAATTAAAAATATAGAAATTCAGAAAAAAATTTTCAAGATTTCGATTTTAACTTTTAAAGACAAAGCCTTTTCTCTGAACGAAGATGACATTTTTGCAAATGATTAAAAGGAAGGAAAGAAGAAGAAAAAATAAATTTCTCCAACCATAATGTCAAATAAACACAATAAAAAAATCTTTCGAGTTGCCCAACGGAAGTGAGTAATAAATCTTCAAGTTTACAAAATGCCTATGAAGTTGTGGGCTTTTTTCCTTTCATACCCCATTCCTGGAATCAATAAAAAGAGAAAGTGGGAGGTCTTCAAGTGGCCACTGGCTACTTGGCTTATCTCTGAAAATTTCTGAATAACCGCCCTTCCCCCCAGGCTATCGATGCAAGTCACACTTTGTTCTATAGCCGCACTTTGTTACCATAGTTCTAAGAAAAAATAATAAAAAAAAATAAGAATAAAACATATAGAGCATTCATGGTTTTTTTTTTTTTTTTTTTAATCCTGGAATGAAACTCAAACTTCGGATTCCACAAGGAGGGGAAAAAACGTATAAGTGAAATTAAGAATTTACTTGTGTCGTATAAACGAAATATTTTAACATTAGAATTCAATGGAATGATTTGGGACTGAAGTCGAAAAACGTATAAATGAGAAACGTATAAAAGGTGCTCCACTGTATATGTAATTCATAATTAAGTTAAAGAAACTGTTACATTCAATTAAAAAATTTATTTTCATCATTAATAGGTGATTTGTTGATTATAATGGCTCAAATTATTGTTGCTACACAAATGGTCATTGAAGAGAAATTTGTGACAAAGCATAATGTACCTGCTTTGCAAGGAGTTGGATGGGAAGGTAAAGTATTTATCATTAGAAATCTTTCATTCATTTATTTTTTTTTCCCAGAGGAGTTGCATTAAAAAAAAAAAAAAAAAGTTGTTAACAGCTTGAATTGATTTCTTCAGGGGTGATTGCGAATCCATGAAAGAAAAAATACCTCAAATTTTAGCAAGAAAAAGTTTTAAAACATATGATTTATTGCAAGGTGGTCCAATCCTCTCATTAATAAAAATATTAATTTTAATTAGGTTTAGCAGTCATGTGAAATTGATGTTTTAGTCTTTTTTTTATAAATTTAACTATCAGAAAAAACTGGAATTCCGGTATTGATAATGAAATAAATACCCGAAATTACGTAAATTACCTGAACACAATCATTCTTAATGTGTAACAAGATATAAAGGATTCTTCAAATATTTTCTAAAATTTTTGTATTTTTTAATAGCCGTACACACAGGTGAATATGTGCCTGTGTATCCCAAGTTGAAACTTGCATATTCTTGTAACAAAGCATCACGAAGGCGACCAGCATAGCAGCAAAATACATTGTGAATTTACTCAGAATAAATAAAAAATGTTCTGTGCCATTAACCGTGGATCAAAGAAATATTTCCGATGAACAAAATTAACTCAGAATATCTAGTCAATATCTTAAAAGCTGTTTATTTTTACTGTTAAGTGATTATAATTTTGCAAAAGGAATAGTAATTATTTTCATTTACCATAATATTCACCATATAATTTATGACAGCGGATAATCTGTAGGGATCTTTAAGGAAAAAAAAAAAAAAAAAAAAAAAAACTTCCATGATTAGGTCTGTACTGATAAGTATAAAGGATTTAAGTCCATATTCTTGATTTTTCAGGAAACGAAAAATAAAGTTAAACTAACTAAAAACAAATCAGAATAATCGATTAGGAAAAACGTATTTCGTTGACTTATACCCTTTATACCATTCAGTGATTGTCAACCTTCATTTAATAACGGGAAAAAATTGAATTAAATGTTTTATACCATACATGAATGGTAAATTTCTGACTTGAACCTTTTTTTACCAATGGATTTTCTCAAAGACTAAATAACATAGACTTAAATCCTTTATACCAATCAATTGAGAATTTTTTTCTGAGTCTAACTATGTACTTAACTCAAAATCAACATTTTTGGACTTAAATCCTTTATACTTATCAGTAGATGTAAGAGATATGTGAATAAAAGTTCTCTGAATAAAATATATATTTAAATATAACAACTTTAAATGTTTTATGAATATGTGTACAATATTCAAATGAGGGAGATAATCTTCTCATACATATAACATATACAAAATATAATTGCTTCTAAAATAAGCAGAATAAGAGAAAGTAGTGTGACTGCCATACAAGATTATTTTCTGCCAGGAAAGCATATTGATGACAATGTTGAATAATATAACTTCTTTATCTAATTTGATAGTACTAACTATATATAATAATGATATTAACTATAACGGGTTTACTGTATAAAACTTATTAAGTTTGGGTATAATAAAAATGTTAAATTAAAAACTTACACAAAATATTTCAAATTAGAATTATTTGAATCTAAATCAAGCAAATTCAACTGATTTTAAAGAAATTATCATTGTTTACTAGATCAATGTGTGAGGTTCTTCTTTGTCCAGATCACTCAAGGTTGCTACAATACCTGGGAATCCTGGAAAACTTGTAAAATTTGAAAAAAAAAAAAAAAAAAACTATTAAAAAACAGACAAAACTTCGAAGATTTTTTTTATAATCAAATCTTTTTCAAAATTTTAGTGATTTATAAGTAAAAAGAAAAAGTAAATTATGTTTTTTTCCCCCCCAACTATAGTAAGTTAATAAAATTAATGTACGTTAGATATGTTCATTTGACTTGTAAACATGTTAGTTTCTATTGCTGCATGATTGCATGTCATCTATTTTACTTTTAAAAGA